>CAKKXW010000002.1:98282929-98641913 GCA_920937365.1 Sphaerophoria rueppellii | reverse complement strand
AATATTTTGAAACGCTTTCTTAGTGATGATTTTTGTTTTCTTTTTTTTCTTATCTCTATTGTTATTCTAACTTTTATTTTGCTTATTTGTTTCTTTTTTCTAACTTTTAATATGTATATTATGATATCCTTTACATTTTGTTTTATATTCAATCAATGAAACATGTACTAATTAAAAGGATTTTTATATCTTACTGTATCATGTTATGATCAATAAACTTGAAACTTGAAACTTGAGCCCAATTTGTCAATATGGGTCACAGTTGTTTTGAAAGCCTCATAGCCGAAATATTGGCAAAAATGTGTCTCTTGCGATTTTTGCGTACGAATTCCAGGGAATTCACATAACCACTGCACTCAAATTTCATTGATAGCTTATGGGAAATGATTTACTTAAACTAAGGCCTGATTGTCTTTTCTCAATCACTGAAAACTAAAACCATGTTCGGGGTCTAGTTCCCGAGATAACACCTCTAAACCGTTTTTCTTCGTTTTTGTACCATTTTTTAAAGGTACCAAACCTTTAAGAAGATTAAAATCAAAATTTGGCACTTTCAATGAGGTAAAACCAAAATTGAATTTTCAAAAATTTAATGTGTCAAAACAAAGCTTAAAATCAAATTTCCAAAGCAATTTTGACAAAAGATCAGAAATCAACTCTGAGCGAAAAACATAAACATGATCAAATGACGACGGCTTTTCGCCTCGTTCTTCACCAACGAATCCACCACGATTTCGTTTTGATCGACACAATATTTCCGTTTCTCCTTCCGACATGCTATAACAAGACCATCACCTCAACTCACCACACTTGGCTGATGGTCATTTATCGTGTCTGTTTTGGTTTTGATTCGTTTTTTTTTCTCATCCAACATCGTTCAGCAACTCCAGTTTGTCCCTGCGACCCACATACAGTCAACTTCTTACCCATGCCATGGTTGGTCATTCCAATAAACTTCATCTTAATCATGAAATGGGTTCGGTTTTCGACCGGTTTATAGACTGCTCACTTGTACACACTGTGTGTCGCTTCCACCAGTCAGTCTGATGTTTTATTTTGAATTCCTTCACAAGTGGCACCCCCATGAACCTCTAAGAACCGCCCAATCGCGAAAATGGCTGCGAGGCATTCAGGCTTAGAGCTGACTTGTTTACATGTTTGGAGCTGCCCCCGCTTCGCGCTTCTTTGTCGTCGTCATCATCAGTGGCAGTCAGCGCTTCGTTAAGTTTTTGATTGGCATTTTGGCTTTTCATTCGTTCGCACCAGAAGAGCTCGGCATAATTAAAGGTGAGCAAAAGAGGTGGGAACAACTGGAAGGTGCCCGCACATTTCTGTGGCTTCAGCAAAAGAAGATGTAAGCCGAGCTGGACTTGACTTGCACGAAAGTGGGTGGACTGTAGTGCACAACACAAAAACAGAAAAAAAAGAAGAATCCCCAATTCGTAATCCAATAGTGGCATGGCAAATCCTTAAATATGATATCCATGAAAAATGTTTTCTCAATTTTCAGTTCCTTGCCCAGTTACGGATCGTTAAATCGAAGAATTTCCATTTCCACTCCCATAACGAACGGCCATTCATCTTGCACTTGTTTCCATCCTTCTGCATTTCGATTGTAGATCCTGTCACTGAAGGATTTCACAGTCTTTCACACAAGTTAGTTGTCGTTTTTGTTTTGGTAATCCCGGTGTCCTTTTAATGGTGGATGGTGTGCTGTTGATACCTGAACTTCACACACATGGATTGCTCTGATAACTTGGCCCTTCTAGAATCTACAGAGTATCCTTATGGATAGACCAACCATGTGTGAAAGGGAAACAATCTCTCGTTGCCGCCGTGGAATGGTTCATTCGAGGATTCTCCTTAAATTTCTTTTTAATTAAAAACAAAGCACATTTCTAGAATCCGATTACACAGTGTGTCTACATGGTTATCCATCTTCGTTTAAATGCAATGCAATATCCATGTGCTCAGGCCCACAGCAAGAACCTACAATAGAACCTATGTAGCATACAAAGGCGTCATGTTTTGTTGGAGGTGGCGTGTCATTGCGTCGTTCGTCTTTCACGCATTTTAAGTGTAAATTTTGTTGGTACCAAACACGAATCACATTTGCTCTTCGGTTAAGGAATTTTCAGTTTTTATGGTTGATTTTTCGTTTTTGTGATATTTTTACGGAATTTTGTTTAAATTTTCAACTCGCATGGTTGTCATATATTTTAAGTTTGATGTGGGAATGATGTTTACAAATTACAGCTTTTTTTTGTGGAAATAAATGTTTGCATCAGGCATAAACAGTTTTGAATGTTGAGGTTAAATTAAAGATTTGATTCGCTCCCACATCAAAGTGGGTTTGATTGCCAACTGTCAAGGCAATTTGAATGGAAATAAATGTTGGAAGGTGTTTTGATGAGTTTTGCTAAGGTTGGAATGCCAATGACAATTTGATGAGCAAATTACTCATTGAATTTTAATAAAAAAAAAACTTGCACTGAGAAAATCAGCTTTATTTGGCGTGTCTTGGTTCAATCCCGAGATTAAGTTGCAAGTCCACTAAACAAGTTTGAAGCTTTCCGCCGGTATTCACACGAGTGTTCGAAGCGGTTGATCTCATACAGAAAGAGCTCTCAAGCCTTCAGAGCTCGTTCTTTCGAAGAACAATTTTGTATGCGTCAATTTCTGATGGATTAATTTTGCCGCTATTGGAAAATCTACCATTGATTAAATCTTCACCAAATGGGAGACGTGCGAAAAATCTCAGGAACCAAAACCGAAGCGATGTCAACTATCCTTTGGGAGGAATGGCTTTTTTTGTGGCATCCCAGCCGTTTGTATAAGATGGCGTTGGGGAACTCACGGTGGAAGCGTTGAAGAAAGGTCTTAAATAAGACTGTTTTTTCACTTCTTTTGCGAAAAAAGTGCAAGACTCTATAAGTACTGTCAAATCGGAAGCAGAATCTTTTAGAAATCCATCCAACAGCTAGGATTGCCCGACGGCATGCATTCACATTGTAGCGGCGAGGAATAGAAGGGCTCTTTAGTAACGTAGAAAAATTAGTTTTAAACGAATTTGATTTGTTGCTGACGCAGATCTTACGAGAGGTTAGAAACGTGGTCTTGTCAAGCGAAGCCAACGTTGAGGTTTGAAAACAATTAGGATAGCAAAATTGGATACAGAAATAAGTGTGGTTGAAGACGATAGTTCGTCAGTCTTATTGAGAATTCTTTTTTCCCAGACCTTAGTCAACCATCGACCAAATCTTCACGTTGCGGTAGATCCTGGAAAAGACCTATGGACTCCAAATCGATACCCACCACCTTTTCATCGATTTTAAGGCCGCGTATGACAGCATCTACAGAGACGAACTGTATAAAGCTATGTCTAGTTTTGGTATCCCTGCCAAGCTTGTTCGCTTGTGCAAAATGACGATGGAGAACTCACGCTGCTCCATCAAGGTTGGCAACGGCTTACGGAATCTTTCGACGTCAAGAAAGGATTCAGACAAGGCGATGCACTGTCATGCGATTTCTTTAACATCGTTCTTGAGAAGATAGTGCAGAACTCCAAGGTCAACACCAGAGGCACTATCTTCCAAAAATCTGTTCAACTTCTCGCGTACGCCAATGATATTGATATAATGGGAAGAACACAGCGTGATGTCATTGGCGCCTTTGTGAGAATTGATACAGAAGTGGCAAAAATGGGTTTAGTGGTAAATGGAAAAACTAAGTATATGCTGTCTTCGAGGAAGGACACCCAACACCGATGGCTCGGACAGAACGTCACAATAGACGCATACAACTTCGAGGTAGTAAAGAAGTTTTGTCTACCCAGGCTCCGCTATAAACACGGGCAATAACACCAGCGCCGAGATCAGACGAAGAATAACTCTTGCTAATCGCTGTTTCTATGGGCTAAGGAAGCAATTGAGTGGAAAAGCCCTCTCTTGAGCAACTAAGGTAAAACTGTACAACACACTCATCATCCCAGTCCTGCTGTACGGTGAAGAAGCATGGACCGTGACAAAATCGGATGAAAGTGCCTTAAGCTGTTCTTCGGGTCATCTTTGGCCACGTGTGCATTGAAGGGGAATGGCGAAGAAGATATAACAGAGAACTTTACGGCTTGTACAGCGACATTGTTCTAGCCAGAAGAGTCAAGGTCCAGACTCCAGAGACTCAGATGGCTTTGGTCATTTAGAGCGGATGGACACCAATGGTCCGGACCGGAAAGCCTTCGACACTATTCCCGAGGAACGTAGCAGGAGAGGAAGACCGAGACTCAGGTGGCGCACTCAAGTGGAAGAGGACCTCAATCAACTTGGAGGCGGCAAAACTGGAGACAACCAGCTAAGGACCGAGCTAGCTGGCGGAGACTGTTGATTGAGGCCCAAGTCCACAACGGACTGTAGCGCCACCTAAAGTAAGTAAGTAAGCTCCGGTTATTACAAACTTTATTTGGAATAACCTTGCACTTGGAAGTCATTGAAAAAATTACAGCATCGATATGCGACACAACGCACACCACATTGGAAATAGTTGGCAAGTGCTTTGAGACAATGCTCATTTTCATCTAGCGGTGATAAGAACTGTCCATAAAAAAATCTTAAAAATAGAAATTTTGACTTTTAAGGCTTAAATTCTCAAGATTCGATTCATTTAACGTCTTCGGTCATTTCAACCATAAAAATAAAAATAAAAATTAAAGTCTCACACTTATTTCTGAGCTCATTCAAAGCCTCCCATTTCCTAAACAATGAAAACGTCCAATAAATTTTCACCCACCTTCAATATTTTGACAAACGCAACAATCAAATTTTTTGTCAACAAACTTAACGACAAATAAAATCCCACAAGTATCAACACTCCGACAAAAATCGAATTCACAAAAGTCCAAAAATTTACATTTTAACAACAAAAAATCATCCATAATGACATTTCTTTGTTGTTGGCAAAATACTAAATTTCTTAATACAAATCTCCCTCGATCAACTTTCGACCAGATTTTCTCACAAATCGAACGCCATTCGACAATGGGCCCATTTCAAGCTATTGTCACAGTTCACCGCACGACATCGTCACATATCTTGAATTTAAAAAGCGTTCTCGCTTGTCAAAACAAACAATACGCACGGACCCACATGGTAATAACAATAATCATAAGAATTCGATTCTCCCATAACTGCTCCAAATATAAATCTCAAAACTTAACTCAACCGGCTCGATGACATTCTGTTGAAATCAATTACCCTCAAAGCGAGGCGGTTCTAAACTAGTTGAAGTCATACAAAAGGGGTCTCGGGACACAAGACGATAAGAGTGGGCTGCCCATTAAATCATCTCGCGACTTGTCCAAAGCAAGCGTCATTGTGGATCTAAGAGGTCTCATTAAATCCTCAGTTCGTTCATTAGGCCGCACCTCTTAAATGGTCTCAGGTTTTGGTTTGAAATCTTTTGTGTCTACCTTTGACATGAAGGCCCACATTTTATTTCACCACAATTCACTATTTCATTCATTGCGAGTGATGCTGGTCTATTGAGCCAGTCCAAGATACATGTTGCGAGACTGTCCTTGTGAGATTCCATTCAAGGAGGAAAATGCGTTGGCGTTTGAGGGAGGTTGCATTCCAATAATCAATTTTGAATGAGGCTCAAGACAACATATTTATCGACAAATTGAAGTGAAAGTTTCAAATTACATTCAAGAACTTGTTAACCCTAAGCAACATTGTTTCTTTTATTTACAAACAACAACGAAGAATGCAACTTTTTTGGTTTTACTAAAATTCATATAAAGTGTGAAAAGTTATGACCATTCTTATGGGACCCGGAAAAGCAACGCCTGTGCAGACTGTGAAGACATTGCACGACATCCAAGTATCTGTCAAGAGTAACACCTCGAAACAAGGTCTGTTAAGTTTTTTTTCCTGTTCGCCAATAATTTCTTTCGACTTGACATGTTTGTTCGTTGTTGTTGCGTTCTTTCGTGTTCCATTTTTTAGTACTTTATGACACGGCCTGTGGCGAGAGAAGACTCCCCGAGGTGTCAAATGGTCTGGTTATGGTCGTAAACGAGCGCTGGCGATCATAAGGATCGAGTTGTTTGACTCTCGCACCTCGATCGTTGTTCGATGATTTACAATTTCCGAGTTCGAATCGGTTTTTTCATTCATTCGAACATATCGATGGGAAATGTGGAAGAGGTCCAATCATCATAAGGGTCCATTCTTTCGCGGCTGGTTGTTTCCGCTCTGAACCTATATGGGCGCAGTGCTAGACCTTTTGGTGGCAGTTGAGGTTTTAATTTGAAAAAATTCATAAATTGGTCAATGGTTATGGCATTTGGTTGTTCTCTGAGTTTTTTTTTTTCTTGTTTACTCAATTAAGCTGTTGGAGAGCGCCATTGACGTTTCTTTGTTGTTTGGTGGAAAGTGTCCACATTCAAGACTCTGACAATTTTTTCCAATAATAGAGTTCGGACAGACACAATGACTCCATGCTGCGTCCAGATTGTTGTCCCACTTACTTTGCGCTCGAACCTCGAACTCGTTGTGTGAGGTTTGGTTTGTGTGTATATTTGGAATATCGAAAATTATGAGTGCACGATGGGATATCGATATAAATATTTGTGAGAAATTATCAAGCGGCCGGTCTGGAATCGGATCGCGACCAAATGCCTATGGGACATGCGACATAGAATTTTGTTTATGTGACATGTGGTATTTTGATCAGGTGAGTTACTTGGCTTATAGAAAGTGGAAACAAGTTTGAGAGGAAGTGAGAAGAGATTAACGCTTCGCAAGGGCTTTATTTGCTCATTGCGAAACTCAAATCCACGATTCTCCTGTATAACAGAAGCAAACCGTCACGACAGTGCCGTTCGCAAGCTTGCGAAGGTTATCGTAATGATAGCAGTCATGCAATATGCTTCTGTGCAAACCAGAAGCTCAAATTTATGGAAAACAAATACAAATTTGCCATCAACTTGCTCATTGTGAACTATTCACTGCGATGTTTTTGTTAGCTTATCATTTCGCAACTACAAATCCGGGTGGGATATTAATGATCTGCGAATTGTACGTGACAACTTGACGCGCTCTGCGAATTCGCTTCATAAATTGTGTCTGAACTTCTTTTGATTTGCTTTTTGCTTGCGCAAACACAAAACCAAATAGCCATTATGATTATTTTCACAATGCGAAGCTAATTATCACTTGCGAATGTGTCTCTCTGTGAGACTAGTTCAATTTTTTTTGTTCCATTCAGGTGTAATGCGATCCGGAAAGTTCGTTTTTATCCATCTGCTTCTGCAGCAATAATTTCAAGATACCTAATCATTTATTGTGTTTGGGTCTGCAAATTCAAGTGCAGTAGCTGTGGGTATTATTGTGACGGAAATATGGCTCATTATCACAGTGAAAAATACTTTTTAACTTGGCTTTGAGAGGATGGAGTTTTTTTTCTGAAGTTTTGCTTCACAATTGGTTGATGGTTAAGTGTTGTGCTGTGATATCAGGCGATCGCTCATCATTTGTCACTGACTGTATAGTGTTTCGCACTGCATTTCGCAATTGCACACGAACCAAAGCAAAAAACTTGGCTGATAATTAGCAAGTGCGGGTAATGGAGCCTTGCAGAAAAACACAAGACAGCAGTAGTTGAAAAGCAGACAGAAGCAGAAGCAAAAAACCTTACATGAAATGTGATATGGGGAAGTGCGAAATCGCGGATTTAATGAGGAAGTTAGTCTTCCGTAAAAAATCAAAGGGTCTTGTATCATCATTTGTTTTTGCCTATTTAGATGATGAATTGCATTTTTGAGCAAAAACTCTGACTTGTTTTGCTGTCTGGAGAAGGTACTCAGAGTTCTTTCAAAAAAGGTAATTAATTTTTTGTCCAGCAGAAAGACAAATAATCGGTCGCGAGCATTTGCGAAATATCAATAGTTTTTCATTTTTGGTTGTGAATTCTCTGAAACAGTTTGCGAATGCACCAAAACTTTGTTTGTATGATTTGCGAAATGCAAAAGTTAGTTAATTTAAAGCTTCTAAGTGAACAAAAACCTTGAAAATGCTTTGCGAACCATGCAAGACAACTTGCGAACTCGTTAAAATAGGTGCGCATTAATTTCTTAGCTGGTTTAACCGACCTTTTCACTAATCAAGAGCACATTCTTAGAAGGAAAGCCTTTTTGACGCTTTATTGAAACTTTTCAAGACAGTCTTAAGACCTTTAGCCTCTCCCAGACCACCCAAAACCTCAATTACACACCTTAATCCGAAAAATCCATCAAATTTTCAATTAACAATGCCAATTGTTCGGATTGACAGACAAAATCAAAACCAAAGTCACTCATGTGCCTTAGCCACAAGACGCAACAACAATAGACCCGTGACAATTTCCAATCCATCCAAATCCAATCGTAATCCCATATTCAATCGCTCGATCTAAAATTCAAGAGTGAAAGTGTCCTGCTATTGCTCTTTTCCTCTATCAATCATTTCTCTGGTATGTTCTGTTTGTAGGGCTTATTGAACCGTGAACCCTCCTTAGCTGTCCATTCCTCATGCGGAGTCGTGACACCTTCAAAACAATAACCATAGAAATGATCGATTAGACCGGGAAACAGCAACACTCATTGGCAGCGGAGAGATAGGTCTCTCGCACCTCAGAATAATTGTGATTTGTGACGAATTAACAATGGAGAGTGGAATCGTCGTAATTGTTGTTGTTGTTTGTTGTTCCAAGTTGAAGTAACAATATCAATCGATCTTTATAACGCGCAGGCGCAACTCACTTCTTCAATGTCTTGTCTGTTTGCTGCTCTCTGTGCGGAGTTTAGTTGATGTTCATGTTCATGTGCGTGATCGAGCCGCTGGGGATATTGTTCAGCCGATTAGCAGAGTCTCCCTTTTGGGTACAAAATGCCTGGCGTCGAATTAGAGCTATCAAAACACAATTAAACGCCAAACCACTTTGACCGCCACCGACCGACCGCTCTATGTGCTGCTGGAAGAGATATCGTCCCTTGTTGTTGTTTTTGTTTTTAATGTTTGTGTTCTCGAGTTCGACGGCACAACGGCGGCGGTAGTGGAGGCTGTGATGGTGACTGACATGGTCGGCGTAAAGTGTTTTGTTACCTCGATGATTACCTGTGATCGGTTCAATTGGATGGATGATGTTGCGGGGGATTGAGGTGGACCTGTGCACTGTGCAGCTTGAGGCGAAAATTAACTCCACAAACTCACCTCATCACACGCATTGTGCAGCCTTGTGTTGGGATTTGTACTTTAATCAGGAGCGACTTTTGTAGAATTTTTCCCTTGAAAAAGCAATGCATGAAATAGATTTCTGTATTTATACCAGTTTATACCATTCAAAATTTCTATTCTGTTCATAAAATTTGCTAAGAAGAAAAAAGAAAAGTTAGGGTGTTTGGAAATCGGTTAATGTATTATGATGTTTTCATTTTTACACCAATCAGCAATTTCGATGGAAAAGGCTTGAAACCGATAGTTTTTGAAAAAATTTCATAGCAAAAAACACCAACGTAAGCCATACCTGCTCCGCAGTGGCATATTATCCTTAAGGCAAAGTAGGCAAGTGCCCTAGGGCGCGAGGGTACAAAGGGCGCAGTGGTTCGATGAAGTGGCTCATAATGGTAGTTCATACGTGGTTGTTAAGGAAGAAAGCTTATGACCTCGCACCGCACTTACCACTTATGTTGAGATAAAAATCGGATCTGAGCAATTCCATTTACAGATTCAACTCGGTTTGCAAACTCAGCTCGTTAATTCGACTTGACAACTCGGTTCGCCAACTCTTAAAACCACGCGGTACAGCAGTTTTGGTCAAAAATAGTGCGAATTATTTCTAAGGGGCGCCGATGAGGTGCATGCCTACGGCGCTCTCAACGCTTAATCCGCCACTACTGCTCCGAATTTTCGTCTCTTAGATGTAACAATTTTATACCATTAAATTTTTCGATAAGAAAAAACAATTTAACATTTAATCACACTTAAGATTAATATCAAAAAAGTTATGTATTTTATACCAATTGTGAAATAAGAAAACTAGACCATCCTTGACTAGACAAGACGCTAGCTAATATTGATTCGTTGACTGATCCATTTTCAGCCAAATTATCAATAGAACTCATATCGACATTCGAAAATCAATTTATACCAAATTTTATAGCATTTTAATACAATTTTAACATTTGACCATTTCCGTAAAAAAAATAAAACAGGCCCCCTTGAAAACATTCACCTTTCCATAATCCCCCCATGACCCAAAACCACGATGGCTATCCGAATTGATATAATTTCAAAGTTACCAGGTTAGCGTCTGAGGCGGAATTCGCGAACCAAATTACAGGGCAACCCATTTATCTTTGATCCGAGTGGTAAAAGCCGCCACTCACCCAGTAAGTTAGTCAGTTAAACTCGATTTACTCTACAGCCTTTTAGAATGAGGATAACCCCTCAATTGATGCTGCACCCAGACTGACCGCACCGCACCTTGCCAACGAACGACGATGAAGATAATGATGATGATGTGCTCCATCACCTCGTATCATGCGAATGCGACGATGACTCCCGATGATTGGTTACTAATTAGAGAAATCCTCGATTTCATTATACCCTACTACAGTCAAACCGCGAATATCAACGCAGACTGTACCTATACACAAAAACCAAACAGCACTCACAGTTCGATGATGAGTCGAAGCCAGCGTTAGAACCTTGCTCCGATCGGAGCAAATTTGCTCCACTTTTAGGAAAAAATAAAAATCTACTCCGACGCTCCGATTTTTCAAGATTTGCTCCACTTTTTCCACAAGAAAAAAAATTGTTAACCTAAACTACGTGTTAATAACATGTATACCTAGCTTAGCGTTGTTTCTTTGAAGAAAATTTAATTAAATAAAATTATTGTTCCTGAACTAATCTTAATCAAATCAAGACGTTGTTTCCCTTTTATTGAACATTGAAAAGGTTATACCGATGGGTTATGGGCAACCAACGACGCGACGTGAGATTCATGATGGAATTATTTAGTTTAATGGGTAGAATACCGAGAACTGGAATATGTCAAAAATTCCAGCTACTTACGACGTTTATAAGTACTGTAGTACTGTTTAGTTAAGAAAAGACAGATCAGTACAGCACAGAACAGCACAATGAAAACTGTCAGAACAAGTTAGAACAGAAAAGACCAGCTCCCTGTTTAATCTTTTTGACAGAATAAAATCAGCTGTTAAATAAATATTCCAAGTCAAATAAAAATTAATAAAATTTTCATAATAATGAATAGCTTATTAGATTTTTACGAGAAATTTTTACTTGGCGTAGTAGTAATATGTATTTTTACTTCCTCGGAAACTCGTCCATCGAGATAATTTGAAAAAAAAATGTTGATTGGAAAAATAAATAAAAATAATTTGGCTTTTGAAATTCTGACAAAGCTGCACCACCAAACAATTAGTTCAGAAAAATGCTTAACTAAGCTGAACAACTTCATGGAACACAAAATGACAGATTGTAGAGCAAGTTGGGGCAAGGTTTTTACTCATGGAACACACAAATGTGTACTTTTTGGATCTTTTCTGTTCTTTTCTGTGCGGAACAGATTCATTAAACAGACCTGTGGTGTTTTAGATTTTCAATCTGGAATTTCAAAAAAGCATTCTGAATGCGTTCGATTGGTTAAGAGTGACAGTTCTGATGCTGAAAAGAAGAGAATTCCCTTCTGATTTTAAAACCAGAATGCTTTTTTACAGATTCCAGTTAAGACCGCCACTAGTGTATTTAAGAAATGAATATACCCACTTCGAATTTATTTATTTAATAAGAAAAAAGTCTGAAGCTTGGGAAAAATTTCAAAAATACGACAGCACTACGAACTGCAATGTGACCAGGGTCTTGATGTTGTTCACCTCAGCAACTTGCATTTTACAAATAGAAGAGAGTTGTTTACATCGGCGTAATATCAAATGCCTCACTCTATTTTACCGTTACTTCAACGGTATATGCTCTAGTGAAATAGCCAGTTGCATTCCTCCCCTTAAGATATTCCACCGTAATACCCGCGCCAGGAATGGCCATCAGATCACCCTTGAGCTCAACTTCGAACTTACAGCCATGTCCCGTTCTTTAGCCGTACTACGCGAATGTGGAACTCGCTTCCACACTCTGTCTTCCCCAGCCATTGCAATATTCAAGAATTCAAAAACCATTAATCATCGACATCTCCTTTGACATCCTCTATCCCTTCCCTAATACTCGTACTGTGCTCTTGGCTTATAAAGGGTAATGAAAAAAGCCCTTGAGTGCGCAAAAAAAAAAAAAACAGGAATACAGCTAAGTAGACATTTATTAGAGAAATTTTCCTGAAAGGTAAAGATCTTCTTCTTGTTACAAATCTACTCCGAAAATTTTGCATTTGCTCCACTTTTTTTTCAAATTCGCTCCGAAATTTTAAAACTGAGGTTCTAACCCTGGTCGAAGCTGCAGTCAGTATTTTGTGTGTCAGTATTGATGTGCGGAATGGGGCAATAAATTTGGGGGTGTTCTATAAAATTCTGGCTTGGCTATGGGATAATTTGTGTGTAATTACCAGGAACACTCGTTGCGTTCGCGATAAGACCAGTTCTAATGGTTTTCCATTCGACAAACTGCCTGACACCTGACACGTTCTGTTTCCCTACCTGCATGTTCAAATTCACCAACACGACATACAACGAGTCTCTAATCGCTAAATTCTAAATTGAAATTACCCGATGGCTATCGGGATTGACTCTGATGGGGTGTAGAGTGAAACATGGCGTCCCAATCTCGCCGGAAGTTGTTTTCGTTATTGTATGTCTAACTAAACTGTCGCTCTGTGTGTCGCCCTCTGCCGCTTCACACCCACACTGCAATCATTCTTTAATAATCATGTTCGAAGCGAACACGAGTGGATTTAGGTGCCTATTTATTCTGTTTGACTTCCAATTATAAACAAATTACTGAGGGTAATGAGATCGCGTTATCGGTGTTTCGTAAAAAAAATAAAATAAAACTAAAATGAAAATCGAAAACGAAAACAAAACATCAAAAGTCTGCGGTAAATTGTTTTAGCGCGGTGTGAAGCGAAGCGGAGAATTGAGATGATTAGTTTATAATAACTTTATTTCCGCATTAATATCTATTTCTATTTTTGAGGTACTTTTTTTTCTGATTTTGGGGGATAAGATTGAGGTTGTGTGTGTGCTGAATTATAAGATTGAAATTGTTGCAAGCAAGAACTTTATTAACTTCTGCGGAGATTAAGACAGTGAAAGGCACACATAACGGAGTTGAGCTGATCAAATGAGCTTTTAATTTAATCGAGCAGGTGATGCTGACCACGAATTGATTGAGTGATTATTCTATTTTAGAGAGGAAGATTAGTGGAGAAATTGAAGATTTCAGAAGGAGAAGACATTCAGGGCTACGGACGAGTTTTGAAATTGAGATTCAAATCGATTTGAAATTGACCGCAAACTAGAAGAAAAGTTTCTAAATATTTCCAATAGAGCTTCTAAACCTACCATATCGAAAGATAGGCCGAGTTCGTAATTGCAGGCTTTGTTGCCCGTGCTCTGCCTTAAATATGCTCAAAGACTTTTATGAACTCAATTATAACTGCATGTGTGCTGTCATAATACTTTATTTAAAATGAGTTCACAAAAGCAAACGTTGACAAACTGAGAAAAAAAGTTTATTTGTTCTTTATTTGGTTTGTACTAATTCATTCATTTAAAAATTGGCTTTCAACACAAATATTTTTAAAACGCATTGTTCTTAGCTTTGTGGAAGAAACGTTTTCGAAGACACGGTACAAAAACTTGCGGAAACAAGAAAACTGAAAAGTAAAGAAAGAGGAGAACCCTTGGACTTTTCGTATGATAGCTATATGTAAACATGGCGCAATTTTCGTTACTCGAAATCATTGTTAGGCTATGATTACACGGTCAACGAAATCGGTCAACGCGTTGACTCTCTGACGTAAAATTGACGTCACAATCTGTCCCAAGAGTGTCACGTTGTGGGATCGTCAACGAAAACTGGTGTCATTGCGTTGACGGGTACGATGACACTCGCGTTGACACTCATTTTTGGGTCAACGCATTGACTATTTTCGATGACCGTGTAATCTCTCTGTCAACGTCATTGGGACGCGTTGACGGAGTTTTAGGACTGCGTGTCATCGCAATGACCGTGTCCTAGCGTTGACGCGGCAGAATTAAATTCCGTGTCATCGTCTCAGTTTGACAATGATTTTTATTTTTAAAAAATAGCCCTGTTTTTTTTACATGTCAGTAGCTACTCATTTTTTGATTTAATTCAAAAAATAAAAAAATATGAGTGCGACCCATGAAGTCCACACGACTTACTTCCCTGAGTAGAAAAATACGTAAAACATTAGTTATTTTGTAAAATATTCAGCCGATGCATCCCGTTGTAGTTGTACACGCACGTTGGTTCAAAGTCAAATTCCATAAAACTGATGATTTTATGAAAAACATTAAGTTTATTGAATAACAGTGGCGCCATCTGCAAATAGTTGATCTTACCATTTCGTGGACTCATTAACAACTACTTAGCACAGTAAAATACAGCCTAAATTGCTCCTGAATATTGTAGGTTTCTATTATTGAAGCAATTTTTGGGCCAAGCAATCCGAAATATCAGCGTTGATTTCAGCTGTCCAAAAGCGACCATCAGCGCTTTGGGATGGAGGATGCAGTTAGGCCCGGTGCACACACGCGATTTTTTTGTCGCAGCGATATCGCTTTTGCGACATAGGTACTCACAAACAAATGGAGTGGTGCCTACAAACTTGCGATATTGCAGCAACATTTCTGCGGTAAATTGTCGCAAAAGTTTCTGCGATATCGCAACGTCTTGTAGTACATTGTTTTCTATTGTGCAGTGCACACATGCAGTTTTTTAACGCAAGTTTTTATCAAATTGAAAGGGAATACATTCGAAAATAGTCAACAAAATGTTCAGGATTTGGTCTCATATTTTAAAACGATGAATAAAATAGTCCTTTTGTTTTGTTTTGTTTTGTTTTGCATTAATAAACTCAATATTTATTTTATTATAACTTGGACTTGCCTTGACGGCTACGACTTTTTGCTCTGTGTCAAACCGTGTGATCATCAAAGTTTTGCGAGTCAATGCGTTGACACTGATGAGTAAAAGTCACGTTGACACACCCGTACGTCAACTTAATTTGGGACAACATTGACCCAATAGTGTCAATCGTGTGATAGTCAATGTTTTATGCATTGACACTGTACACGTTGACGGTGAGATGACAGAGAAAATATTTATTTTTTGTGACGTCAGAGAGTCAACGCGTTGACTGATTTCATTGACCGTGTAATCATAGCTTTATCTAATGATTTAATAAAGGGTCAATCGTACATTAAAATGTTTTCAAACATCAGTAATATTACAATCATAAGCAAACGCCCACCATAGATTTTTACTTTATATAAGTCACCTATTTGATATTCTAGACTATAATCTGTCTGTGTGCTAAATTTCATCCAGATCCGTTTAGTATACTTCTGGAGTTATTGAGCAACAAACATCACATTTCCTCCCAGCCATTTTCCTGCAAATTCAGCAACAAAATAAAAACAAATGCCGACTTGACCGCAATATGACAGTTGTAATACTTTTATGAACACAAATGTTGCCATGCTCATGCAGAAATATTGCTGTTTGTTTACATTTACGAACATAATTTTGGCAGTATTGCGGAAGTTTTACATTTACGAACTCGGCCATAGTAAAAAGCTATATTTTTCAGACGGAAGTAACATGTGTTCTCTGCAATGGAGACTTAGCTTAAGCTGCAAGAGAAGTTAGTCCAGGAAAGATGCAACAATTTATTTCTTTTCTTGTTTTTTTTTTTTATGTTAGTATCCCGGATCATGTTGATCTGTCATCAGCTCGTCACGAACGAATAACTTAAAATCTTGTCATCGATAACAACGATAATTCAACGGATTACGACCTCACAACAAGGCAAACTGATACACAAAAACAACCACACCTGCTCAACCGAAGCAAAAGATGGCCATTAATGAAAAAGAATATGCATATTTTCATTTCAATTCAGCACCTTTTCAACTCGACTCTAATTAAATTAATCCTTTCAGTGCGGTGAGGAATAATTGTCGTCACCATCATCTCCTTAACACGCCAGACAAGACTGAGAACCAGGCCATCAAACAACCGAGACCTCCAACCGCAAAATAAAAACACATTAAATGACGTCCTGATGAGATCTGTGCCAAGGATAAGCAAGGCTATAAACGCATTGCCAATAATTATTATTATCCGCAGACATCATCCCCCAATCGTCCTTCGTCGCGTCATCCGTTCAGATGCTAATTTAAAATGGATTAATGAGTAACGCAAAAGGATACTTTAGGAATTCGAATCTAAATGCAAAAATTATTTTGTTTTGCGGGACCCCTGGTCGCAACACTAACCATCGGCAGCTGATGTGCGAAAACTTGTCATAATCAATAGACGACAGGACACTGGAACGAAAGCATGCATTTTTTTCCGCGCTCTACACTCCTCGGTGCGAAAATTTCGTGCTTATCATAATTTTATTCGCAAAGGAATGAATTTGCGCAAATGGATGTGTAGAGTTGCGGTTGCGTGAATGCGAGAAACAGCAATTTAATCATTCACACCCCATTTAATCAAAATTAACAACAAGTCCAGAGTTCTTAGGATGACAATGATGGAGTTTTATTACCGAAAACAACATTAATTAAAAACTTGTTCAGGCAAGTGTCTTTGCAAGAATGACTTGGGGTCAAAACTGACCTTTTAACAGTCTAGGTCACCAATTAGCGTTGGAATGTTACATTTGCACCGCAACGGGTTTCCAAATTAATCGAATTCAGTCGGGTTGTTGACGTTAGCACATTTAAGAACGTTTTGACGTCAAGGAGACAAAACCAAATTGTCATCAGAAAAAAGAATCAAATGAAGACAGAAAAATACCAGAAGAATGCAACACCTCGGCGTTATTACCTCCGAAAAACATGTGAAATATTATTAACAACATGCAAAAGTGATCCCTTGGGGCAACCACAGACGGCCCAACAGAAACCAAAAAGACCAGCAAAAATCCCATAAAATGAAGACAGAGTAATAGCATCCGAAAGTGGTCTGAACTTCATCATATTCACACTTTGCAGCAAGGTGAGAAAATTGTGCAACATTAATATTTAGGCCAAAAAACTCGGCGGCGGCTTCGTGTGTGCCCTGAGAAAACTTCACTCTCCTCGCCTCTTCACTTCACACGGGACACTGAAACAAGCGATTTCGGCGCATCATCATCGCTCTCGCGCCCATCATCCTTCACCATTAACCTGGCAGAGACGCCGGCTTGTAATTAAATATTTCGCCGATGCGAAATGATGCGTGCGTGAGATGGGTAAGGCAAGATTTCGCAGTGTACACGGAGTATGGGTAGCCCGCTAAGAGATCATTTAGAATGAGTTGCTACACCCGTTGCAGACCAAAGGATCTGACTGATAGCAACTTTCGTAAGGGGTTATCTGCGAGTACCTACTCGTAATGTGCTACCAGGATGAAATATTTCTTATTAGCTTCTCCTTTTTGTACTTGCGGGCAGTTTAGAGGAGTCTGAGGATGTTTAAGCAATTCGTTTTGAAGAGTAAGAGAGTGCGTGTAATGTGGGATCGGTGGATGATTGATTAGGATCTCTCAACCAGGCGAAGACCAAGACGGCAAGAGATCAAGCTCCAACTGAATTGCATAAAATAATCTGTTGTTCGAACCTCAAGCTCGCGACCAACCAACTTTCTTCATCAGTAACAGACCTTTTCATTTCCTTTTTTGCATATGCAAATTGCAAGCAAACAGTTGTACAGTGTTGTTAAAGAAGCGAAAAAAATGTCAAAATCACAGCCGAACCGTTTAGCGCATTCAAATAAAATCACCATATGACGGCCTGATGGCCGTACAGGCCCGCAGGCAATCGGCATCATGTCCTTGTCCAATCTCCAATTATTTAATTTAACCAAACTAATTTCGTTCATGCTCGCGTAACCCATCATCATCACCATTTGCGCGTCCAACACAAACAGCCAACACTCGAATTTAAAAATGAGTATGCAAAATAACGACGACGATGACGACGACGAGAGCCCATCAGCGAGTTTTCCATGCGGCTGAACACTGGCCGGACTACGTTCCCTGCGAAACGGGACATGGTCATTACCAGTCATCGTCATCGTTGGTCGACAGACACATTCATCTGACAGCGTGATGAACATTCGGGTGGTTGGTTGTTATAACGCTCATAAACGCATATTCCACAGCAACACGGATGTCCAGCTTCAACGATGCAGCACGGACGACGACCCCACTGGATGGATGCGTAAACGAGGTCTCCGGCACCATCCTATATGCACAACTGTTAACTGCTGGCTCGCTGTTGATTGTTTCCCACACACAACACACTCTCGACGCAGAGTGGTAACAACATGCCCAGATTGCCATTTAATGCCGCACTCTGAGTGTAATTTTGTGCGATAATCGAAATGGCCATTCCGGGATTAATTCTGGACATGGCAGCAACAGTGTACAGTAACAGTAACGGCGGCAGCGGTCAAAATGGTCATTCCATTTTGCTTGTTTATTTCTGCAAAATTAAAAGCGAATGACGATGGTGGGTCATGATAGAGAAATCGCCTAAAGCCGACGAACGACAGAAGCGTCGATGTTTCCCAGACAGACGGAGGAATGCGTGTCAAAGTGTCGTTTAAAACATTTTATTCAATTTTGAGACTTAATTTCAATTATGATGGGATAAGGATTTTTCTCTCCCACAATCATAAAGCGCAGGCCTGCAAATGACCCTTCGCGTTGGTGGCCTGGCCAGGCCATGTCCAATCGCTGATAACTCTTCATTAATTCCTGCATAAATTCGTCTGCCTTCGTCGCTCAGGTAGCTAGTGGGATCCATTACACCCGGTTGTGCTTCACAGCTTCTCCAGCAGGACCACTTGTATGTGCAATTTTCAAATACTCCACGGTCGCAGTCGCAACGTCATAATTGTCCAAATCAAATTGTTAGATGTTGGTGGTGGCGGCGGCGTTATGGCGAAGTCGATGGCGACTCAGCAATTCCACCATGGGTACGTGTGGGTACGCCTTCAATTATTTGACACAAAAGTTGAAGTCGGACATAGGATGCCGGTTTCCCACAGTTCGCGGTCACGTAGAACCGTACCACAGCTACCTGTTTAGAAGCTCCATCATTCCACAAACTCACTGGCTGACCCGCAAGTCGCACAACGTAACCTTCTATTGATTCCGGTGGCACCACCATCGCCAGACGAAAAAAAAAATAATAAATCAAAGTCGGTGTGTCATTAGTCATTCGGTCGATGGTCGATGCGATGGATGTCGATGGAGGAAGGACATGTGTCATGTTGTTGTATCTCAAGTTACACATCACAGCCAACAAAAGAGACATATCCACGCAAGTGGCAATCGTCAACTTTGGTGGTCTTGCGACTTGGTTCGCATTGGCACCATCTCGTCATTCGAAAAAAGAGGAAGCACCCACTCGAATCAAGCGAACGATTACCAAAATTTAGATCTTCTTTGCGCTCGTCAAAGACCTGAACTAATTCGTGATGGTTTGTTTTTTTTTTTGTCTCTGGAATTGAGGCTCAAAATCGGAGGTGCGAAGAAGATGTATCTAAATAGAATCATTAGGATGAAACACGATCTAAATTGGTGGCACTTATCCTTTCGGCGGCAGCTGTGATGTGCGCAGGACTTAATTACGAAGCCTTGGAGGGTTTATAATGCTGTATGATGAAGGAAGTGCGAACTAAATTGATTGGGGGATTTATTTCGGATTGGAATTTGGTTTCGGTTGGCTGATTCATTTCAGATTTTTAGAATTTTTGAAGACAATAGTCGTAACCCCAGAAATATTTGCCCCATCGCTTCTGGCAACGACTCAAAATTCACTTAAACCTCACAATCAATCAACTTCATCTCGGAAGCTTAACCTTTCCACTGCAATCGGTTAGTGCAATTTGTGCGCCTGTGCGCTTAGACTGATCCATGCCCCAGCGGAACATTTGCAACAAGAGAATGACCGCTACACTGACGGCTAACTACGACGACGATGAAGTTGAACAGATGAAATATCACCGAAATCAATTTGCTGTGCAATGCGCCAGCATCCGTGGTTTGCACCTGATACCCGGTATCATCGCTGTTGTCTTGCCAAATGACCAAAACACTGATGGGCGAAAGGTCTAGGCTCTTCAACTATCTGAACCAAACTGAAGGACTTATCCATACTTTTGCTCCGAGGATCTTAACCAACTTACAAATGATCAGCACATTAGCGAAACGATTTTTCAACTGCTCCGCACAGTCCGGTCAGCTCACTTCTATTTTTTTTTTTTTTTTTGGCCAGCAAGAAGGTGTGAAAACCTCGCGGGCCCGGATCGCAACTCAACTGCGGCTTCTCATCGCACAGCATAAGAGACAGATGACCCAAGCAATATGACCGTCATTAGCAATAGACTATCGTATAGAGCTAACGCCAGAGGCAAATCTCGCTTTGCGACTCGGCTGGATGGCGGATGAGCGATCTTCTCGTTAGGCTAACCTTGCATACGAATTCAATTAATTGTTACTTCTTCTTCGTTATGTGTGTCTTCTCTATTTCTATGACATCGATGAGTTATCGATATTCGATGTCAATTTGACAGTCAGTTTCGAAAGGTGACACAGCTTCTGTGGGTAATTTGTTAAGCAAAATTTTGTGTAAATTTCCATCGCGCAGCATCATGTGTGGTCACGAAGTTTGACTTTTTTTTTGGACATGATAGCCTTGAAATTCGATGATGATATATGTGAGTGTGATAGCTAGCATGAGATAGGACAAACTCAAGTTTTGTATTTGGAAATGTAATCAAAATCTTAAAACGGTCAAATCGTTGTTTCAGCTTTTTTATGCGACAGCTCAAAATAGCTTTTCCGTGTTGACACCTGCCTTATCTCCTAATTTCCCCCAGATTGCACATTGCACGGCGCAGGATTAGTTGCTTTTTGGTTTCCGGGTTACATGATGAAAAGATGACAGGTTTAAGAAACACTTAATAGATTATAGTCTGTTGAAAGAACGCATGTTACTTCCGTCCGAAAAAAAAATCTCTCGTATTGCGCCTACTGAAGTTTCGCTGTGAAAAATGCCTGTTATCTGTGTTTTGGAAACTCGAAATTGCAAACCTGAGTTTTGAATTGAGCCAATCATATTCACAATTTGACAGACCCATAAATCCATTAAAAAGTCTCTTTTGTTCAAAACCTAATCAATGAGTTAAATTTTATTAAAATTTTGAATGAATTTGATTTCGATAAATTTGTGTCTGTTTTTGTTTAATTTCGTTGTTAAGTGTGTTGGCAATCAAGAGATTGCACACAAAAGCGCGCGCGTTGTCCATGTCACCTCACCTGTCGCGTTAATTAGAATCATCTCCGAGGGGAGATGATTAGTTTGACTTTTATTATTATGCGTATACCTTGAGGTGAGGTGATGATGATGATGATTATGATGATTTTTCAAACTTGCCACAATGACAAGATCACCGATTCCAACGTGACGTCTATAAAACATTCATCTCCATATAAATTTGACTATGAGTGAATTGTAAAAGGAATTCTAAATTGATTTTTACGATTGACAGATGAACGATGATGACGGTTATAAGGCATAAATAGTTTCGGGCTGCATAAATTTTGGTATTGAAATGAGCTTAATGACCATCATCAGAGGAATAAATTCTTCAAAAATGACAGTTATGATTTTTTTTCTGTTCAAGAGGGTCACTGATCTGTTGTCTTCTTGTTAACAAAATTAACCAGAAAACAAAGAAGTCGGGACACAATGGTTATGTTTAATGACATGCTTGACATTTTATTGTAGACTTGGAACAGATCGTAAAATTTCAACAACACATCACAGGGCTGGTATTTTTGACAGCGAAAACTCTTGCTTCTAATAGAGGACGCCTTCGATAGGAGAAGGACCCTTTTGACACCTGATACCTTAGCCTTTGAACAAAATTTGTTATTCAAATGCCTTACCCTTTGGGCAAATTAAAATCCTTCCGCTGCCAGGACAAGCCAATCTCTTCACCAACCAACAGGTGCTGCCTGAAAACCCTTTTTCACAAACAAAGTTTCAAATACAATTTGGACCTTGAGACCAATTGGCCATGGTCAGTGGCTCATCTACACCCGATATCCCAGATTCCATCACACACATCCCTCTAGGTGTCAAGCAATAAAGTGCCGGCCTGTAATCATCGCCTTAATAGGCACATATACACGAACGACTACACCGACGAAGGTCCTTAATAATTATCATCCAACCGATATTGATGTATGTACAGATTGCGCTACCACCTTCTATGTTGTTTTACAAATTCTTTTATCGCCTCACAAGACAAAAAGAGGAACTTCCTTCCAACAACACTTCCAGCACTTCCCATGTTGATGATGATGATCAATCCTATTTTAGTTATACCTTCGGTTCAGGTACTCGCACAACTTCGTTCTTCCAGCAAGTTGGAGAGCCTCGAAGAGAAGGAGGTCGATTTTTGTTTGATCGATTTGATCGGCGCGGCGCTGCTGATCAAAGGAAACCACAGACCTTAGACCCCGATTGCCACGGAGGGGATCATAATAGTTGGACAATGCAAAGATTGGCAATGGTCAGGGATTACAATTGCGGCGTTGATTTGTTATTGTTGTAGTTTAAAAGTTGTTCTCGTTCTTGTTTCGTTTGTGGTATGATGTTGAATGAAATTCTTGTCGGCGGCGGCGCGGAGCGGCCTTCTATTTGCGGTGAGATTGGCGCACGAGAAATTGCCAGTCGGTGGAGGTGTTGCAATTTGTTCGTGCTGCTGATGTTGATTCCTATTGTTAAATTGGATGGCGATGGATGGCGGTTCGATTGTAGAATTTGGAATTGGTTTGGGTGACATGCGCCCGGAACGCCTTCAAAATTAGTCAGATTATTCTTTGAGCTTGTTCCGACGGTTGCTTGTGGTTTTACAAATCGGTTTCTATATTCTTGAAAATTATGCAATTATTGACAATTGGTGCAATGGTTTCATCTTATCCGACTTGTGTCGACCTTTTACGAGACTTAATTAGTTCTTTGTTCCGCCTTCTTTTTGAAACTATTTGCGAAAATAAAAGGTTTCATGTTAGAAAATTGAAGAAACACACCGCTCTATACCGCATACCGCCCAAAATTTAGGATTTTGACACCTGAGGAAGGTAATTTGGAAAGTAGGTCGGTCGAAGGCGAGATCGACATCAAATAGAATACGTTCTTGAACAATTTTTTGTGATTTTCTTACAAATTTGAGTTCTTTAAACAAAAACATAGGTTTGAGGGCCGTTTTGAGTAATTTTCTAATAAGGTTTGGTTAAGTCAATTTCAAGAATGGGAATTCTTAAATTCTTATTTGCTTTCTGCAATACTAGATGGAGCTTACTATTAATTGGTTTGTGTTATGGATATGGTTGGAGTATGGGCTTCGTACAGATTTGGAAAGTGTAGAGTTGTGTCCCATGTGGAGAGGTTCTTGTACACAGTATGTCATAATTGCAAATGCATTGAATACTTTCATTTCATTTTGGGTTGGAGGCATTGCTGAGCTAAAATGGAAGTGTTCAGCAGATGTAATGTAAAGAACGTGAAATGAAAATGACAGACTGATTTTCTTATCACATTGAGTTCAATTTTGATTGTAATTAGCCATTGAATAAGAAGTACAGGAAGGGGTCTTATGAACAAGAATTGAAGCATTTTTCTAAGTAGTGTGAGTTTCACAAACACAAACGCATTACAACAGGGCTGGTCTGCAGTTGAATGGTTAATCTCAGGGGCCCCAAGCGAAATTTGATTAAATCAAGATTTCATGGATTTTGCTGCAACTTTTTTTTTTCAATCTATATTCTTTCTTTAGGAAGCGTGGTGTTTTAACACTAAAGGTGCACTGTTTTTAATGATTATTTTTTTATTTTCCAGTACATTTTCTTGATTTTTCATTCGTAATTCATCATGTTTATTACGCCTATTGTAATACAACCGACAAATAAAAACTTTTCGAAATACGATGGAAGAACTATTCAAAACAACACTGCACACTACGGGAACTCAACGAATTGCAGCGCCTTACCATCACGAACAGAAATAATACACCCCTGAACTCGACTGACAACACAGTCAAGGTTTGACAGCACATACCCCAAAAATTGACAGCACATACCCTAAATCAGACATTTTTGTTGCTTCACTCACGTACACTGTACATGTAGCTAACACCGCTTCCTGTACTTCTTATTCAATGTAATTAGCTGAGGTCAAAACCAAGAAAAAAAGTCTTGTGATCATAACTCGGTAAACAAACATTGCAGTAGTTTCGACCAGTGTTCGGCGTGATACAGGAGAGCCATTGGCAGTACCGCTTATTACACGTCAGGCGGTAAAACCGTAGTACGGCCGACTCCTGTGATGAACGAGGCATCCACGCGCGTGATGGAGCGGGCTGCTTCGGTTTCAGATAGGGCTGTTGAGCCGAACGGGAACCGATTGTAGATTAAGCGAGTGAAGAGGAGAACCAATTTCGGTGGTTCAAACGGCATTTGACAATGGGTAGTCCGGGGTGGGGTATTTTTTGCCTTGGCCGGCTTACATATTTGTTTTAGTCTTAGGTCTTAGGTTTAAGTAGAGTAGGTATGGTGGCACTATAAAATATATATAAAAAAAAAAAAAAAACATATAAAAAAACAAAAAAAAGTGAAAAAAGTGAAAGAAAAAAGTGAAAAAAAGTGAACAATAAACAATAACAATAGAATAATTAAAGAAAAAAGACAATTACACAAAATAGCACAACAGAATATAAGGACATAGTTTTGCCGCTGTGGTTGTTCTAGTTTTAAGTAGTTTGTAGGTAGAATAGGTAATTTTAAGTTTTATTTTAAGGACCTAGTATGTAAGTAAAACCCCAAAAAACAAGACATTGGCATTAGTTTTTTTAAATTTTCTAATAAAAAAAAAAAAATAAATGAAAAAGGAATAAACTTAGTTCGTAGGCCGAAAGGCATTAATTTTAAGAATAATGAATTGCTTCGAGCGCCCGAATAGGGCCAGTAAGTTATATATAAGTCGAATTAATTAGGCTAGTTTCCTGCAAAAATTGTATAGCATGACAGTAGATTTAGTTCGAGAATCGAGATAAAAAATGAATTAAACAAAAAAAGAAAAAAACAACATGTGCAGTAGTTTCGGTTTATCAGCGGAGCGTACATTCTACGAGGGAAACCGAGCCTTACATTTCAGGTATCATGTGAGATATTTGCTCAGAAGATCTGGTCGATGGGATAATCGAGGGAATTTTTCTGAAAGGACGGAAACCGAAAGAAGTGTATTTTTAGATTATGATTTATACGAGTGCTAAAAATTTGTATACGCTTGCAATGGCTGATGGTGCTGTACAATTTTGTCACTGTTGCCTAGTGAATCAGTGGAATTGCAAAATTGGGGACGGAAACATGTTTTTGCCAAAGGAGTCTCGGCTGTCAGGCCTTCAGGCAACCATTTCCCGATGCATAGAGTGCGACCGAACTCCAGCCAAATAAAGGAATTGACGGAAGAAGCCATTGGTGGAAGCACCTCTAAGTTGTTATCATTGTTCAAATATATTAAAAAAGTATATCTTGGGCCATAACTTATGGTAACCAGAGCTCTCAGTTTGTTTTGGTTTTCAGTGACTGACAGAAGGCAAGTAGACCTTTGTTTTCGTTTATCATTCAGAGTTCTGGCGATTTTATATTTTTGTTTTAATTAAAATTGGATCAAAATAAAAACATATTCATTGTTACTATGCGTACAAAAATTTACAATTTTATTTTCTAAATTATTTTTTCTCTGATTGCTTAAAATTGTTTATATTACAACTAAATAAATTAAAAACAAATAAAAACATTTATATTTACATAAAAATTACTTAAGCAGCTAAAATTGCAATTAATTTGAGAAGATTTTTATAATATTATACAAAAACTATTTTTTCTTTAATTTTAAACTAACACACATATTTAAGAAATTTAAATCCAATAGTAGTTACATTATTTTAATTATAATTTTAAAAAGAAATTAAAAAAATGGAAGTCGCACTTTAAATACATATTATTTAATTATTTCATCTTAAATTTAATAAAAAAAAAAACAAACACTTTACACACAATTAAAAAATTATTTTTTAAACCTGCAAGTAAGAAATTTTAAACATGTTGCTGGCCTCCGATTGCATTCGCTTGAATATTATTGCCCACCTGTGCTGGCACTCCCGCAGGTGGCCCCGAACCCGTCTCGTTCATCGACGAACTCTCCGCATCCGATTCCTTCATCGATCCGCCATCTTCATCACCAACCAACGAGCGATATTTCTTTGCAATGGCTTCCCAATCAGCGACATTTTCAATTCGATTTTGATTAGCAGCTGAAAAGCTAGCTTGAGAACCCAACGGCGACAAATGGACCACAGACAGCGCAACCGAATCTATATGAGAATTTCCCAAAAGAAAATATAACCAAGTCATTGGGTCGAGAGGAATTCATAATCAAATTAAAGTTAGTTTTTTTTTTTTTATTAAAAAACAAAGCTGAATATGTCCCTTAAACACAGCTTTTTATCAATGTTCTGGGCAGACACATACATTTCCTACCTTTCTTGATCTTCGACAGCCATTTGGCGCCTGCCTTTGTCCGTGGACTAGCCTGGCGTATTCCCATCATCTGAACCAGACTTGGACGCTTCTTCTTCTTCATGCGTGCCTGTATACGAAAATTCAACACAAAAGACACAGACACAAAACAGAAACAGGACAGAACACAACCGAAAAGAAAGTTATAAAACAGGACACAAAAGCATAAATAGAGAATTAGAAGTGAAATAAAAACACGAAACGGAAACGGAAACGGAAATCAAATAAATAGATAGCATGATAAAATGAGGAATAGATAGATAGAGATGAAGTTGGATGACGGAAAGGTCAGAAGGTGAAGTAGTAGAATATTTTGTTGTTGTTGTCGTTTTATGTTGTTATTTTTGAGATGAAAGAAAAGCAATATTTTGAAGTCTTGTTTAGTTTCAATCGAGCAGCTGTTATACACACTTGATATTTTACCTTGACCTTCTCGACGATCCACATGAACCAGGTGGTAACTAGATTAAGCGGGGATGGGGCTGTTGTGGTGCGATGCATGTTGCGAATAAGCTTCGATAGACCGAATTTCCATTCGATATCGGATTGAGCCTGGATGATGCCAGTTTGATGGATTTTGATGTTTGAGTGCATTTTTGTTTTTTTTTTGTATGAGAGAGAAAAAGCGTAACGTAAGCACAACGTTTTTATATTTTCAATTGAATATTTTTATGTTTTATGTAATTTTTTGGAATCATCGCAAATTAACATGCGAAATGTCATCTATCTAGCGTGTTTTTAAACCTAAATTTTTTTTTTGACACATAATTTGGCTATTCTAAAACACAGACTAAGAAACTACACACATATTATTTTGCTTGTTGCTATGTAAGAAATGCATCTTAAAGATACATTTGATGGTGGAGTTGTATCTTTAAGATAAAATTCGTTTAACATTTTTCAAAAAAATTTCATCGCTGAAGCAACAAGTCTGGGCAGTTGATGGATGTACATTTTAGCATTTAATCGATGGAAGAAAACAAGCTGCAGTGAGAATTTTAGTAAGAAAATTATTTTTGAAAACCCTAAAAATGGCAATAAAATGAAAGAGATTAAATTATGAATTTTCTTAAATTGTCAAAGGTTAATTGTATAAGTATTCTTGTACTTACAAGACCTAAATTGATTTTACGTTAACTGTGGGCCCTAAAAATGGGCCCAGAAATGTGTGTGAATTTTGGAATGTAACACCGAATAGATTTGGCATTTTAACAAAAAACAAAAAAATCATATTTCAGTTGCCAAAAATCAAAAATTGTGTTTTTCAATTTTCTATTAAATTTTTGTTAAAAAGAAAACAGAATTTTCAAAATAACATGTGTTTAACTTTTCTTAAAAAATAAATTTTAAGAAAAAACTCCTGAAAAAAAACTATAAAAACTTCTTAAAGGTCCTTTCATTGCCTTAACGAGGTTGTTAAAAAAAACCTATCGTCATAATTTTTCGTCGCGTCCATTGGAACAATACTACCTGAATCCTTTGATAAGTATCGGACATCATAGCAATCAGTAGGTTAATCAACACAACCACTGACACCAACATATAAACGCCGAACACAATCTTGAACAGATACTCAACCCAATACGGTTGGGTGGCAGTTGCAAGGTTCTTAATCCTATCAACTATCGTTTGATCGGTCGTTGTTTGACCGAAAACGGCGAAGAACAGCAATTCAAATGCATTTATCGGATGCATTCGGACTGAAAAATACAAAACAAACAAAAAAAGGACAAATACCGACGTCCCCCAAACATGTGTGTGTGTTTTTTTTTTAGTGTTTCATGTGCAATTCGTGTCATTTTTGGCGACGGGGAGGATGTCGATATTTCAAAAAAAAAAAAAAAACGAATTAGTTAAAAGATTTCAATACCAACCTGAATGCGTTGATAAGTATCCGACATCATGGCAATGAGCAAATTTATGAGGACAACTACAGACACTAGCAAGTAGACACCGAAGACCAGCTTGAAAAGGACCTCGGTCCATTCGGGGCGTAAATGACGCATCGGGTTGATGTCCACGGTTGTTGTTTGTCCAAAAACGGCAAAGAAGAGCCGCTCAAAGGCCAGAAACGGCGTCATTGGTCCTAATTTTTTTCAAGCAATTTTTTTCGAGATTTTTGTTTTGACGACGAAATTAATAATTTGGTTTGTCGACCCCCAATCAAATGATTATTTTTTAAATTTAAGAAGAAAAGAAGAATTTTAATTCGTTTGTTAAGAATTTTTAAGGGAATACACATTGAACACTCAAAAGCTGTTGTTCTTGCATACAGCTTCATAAATTGATTTGTGATGAAATTTTGTGCTTTTTTTGAACAAGTCTAACATCAAGAAGCGGGTTTTGGTTTTGTTTTTATACAGCACATGTCGTTTTAAGTGCACAAGGCCATTCAATATTATATAGACACCGATATTTTAAATTTTATACAATTTTTAAAATTATTTTATATGAAGTTTTTTTTGTTCATAAACATTATGATGAAGGCAACATTCCCATGCAAAACGTTTAACATAAATTTAAGTTAAGGTGCAGTACAAACAAAAAAATAAGAAATAAAAAATCTGTTTTTATATTTTTCTACTTGCACAAATGTTTCTACTTTTTTGTTTAACTTCTAAGCAACTTTTTCTGTATGAACTTCGCGAAAGTACACACCTGCAGGAGGCACGAACCCATTCAATTTACATTTTCTTTGATTTGTCCGCATTTAGGAAAATATTCTGGTCTGGTATAAACTGTCAACTACAGAGATTCCTCTTTTCACCGCACTTCGCGAATATGGAACTTTTTTACCAAATTCTGTCTTCCTCAATCGTTTCAATACTCAGGAATTTAAGAACAATCTACACGGAAACCTCCTTTCAACGCTGACCTTTATGAACAATGAAACCCGCTTTAGTGCGTGTTCATTACAACTCCACAAAAGTGACAGCTTTAACAGATGTCTTCTGAGATCTGCTGAGGAAACGGGAAGCTTCCGACCATTTACAAATCAGGGTAGATTTCCTACGCAGTTCATTCTTCAATGGACTTGGTTTGTTTTATTTTTTCGGACGGAAGTAACATTGGAATTACACTTGGAATCTATACAGATTTTCTTGAATGGCCGGATGATAACTCACCTACAATACCGAAAATCGACATTTTGAACCCAGAAACCGAGTTATAAACTTTAAACAGGAATCCGGAAACATTAAACGAAAAACCGGAAATCGGATACTGAATAGCAGGAATAACAGAAGTCTGCATTTAAATGAATAGAATTTTAAGAACCTATTGGACTGCGCTAACTAAGCTATTAAGAAAAACAGTTCATCAATTCACTTCAATTCTATGATTTTCTTCATAAAAATATATTTTTACATTTTGTGCAAAAACAAAAATAAGAACCAAAACCAAATCATTCCAGGAACTGAAGATTTTTCAACCCAAAACAGTAATCCAGCTATTTATCGCATTCCTCAAATAAAAACATTCTAAACATCTACATGCGATCTAAACCAAAATTAAGAACAAAATAGTAAAAAACAAACTGAAAAAGTTCAAAACACCGATCGTGTGATTTCGAAGGACATCGACAACACTGATGATTTACACAAAGCAAACAATTTAAGATTATACAATATTTTTTGTAAGTTCCAGAATTCTTCCGAACCCAGAGTTATTGGTAAAAAGAAAAATTAAACAACAACAACACAATCAATCCGTGGATCATTCCAGCAAAAATTAATATTTTTTGCAATTATTTTAAATTTTTTGTACACAAAAAGGCTAAAAGTTTTGAGGACACGTAAGCTTTTTGTTTTGTGATTTTTTTGTTTGTATTTTTCAGAGCCTGTTAAAAATTGAACACGAACATCAATAAAGACACTTAGTGTTGAAAATTTGATGCATTCATGAGGACGCATCGAACTTACGGTCATCCTTGTGCTTGCGCCGAAAATCACTGTTTAAATTTCGACTATCGTAACGGCTATCGGGCGAACGAGTCGGAAACGAAACTGGCTTCGTTGTGGCTATTTTGTTTTGATATAAAGAATGGAAGGAATCAGGATATGAGGAAACACAATTTTTTAAGGATTTTTTTGTATGCATGCATTACACCTGGCAGATACTTATCAAAACACTTGAAGGATTAACACAAAGAAAGAGCAAAATATTGGCAAACAAATTGAGACAACTTACCGTCATTGAAGTACGGCTTGTTGCGATTCTTCTTCTCAAAGTTGCGAATGTCCTCCTGCGTCCAGTTCGCAAAAGATTGATTCAGCGCAACGATATGCATCGAAAAACCAAACACGAAGATCGCCAAAACGGCCAAGAATCTGGCCAAGTCCTTGAGAAGATCCCCGATGATGATGGCCCAAGGCCCAAAAAGATGATGGAAGGACAAAAAGTCCAGAATCTGAACGCACGCCAGCAGAAATGCCAACGCGAAGCATTGATTTCGACAGTAAACCAAAGTTGGCCAATACTCCTTGGAGATGAATATGAAGGCCGTGACATGTACTCCGACGCCAGCCATTCCGAGCAGAAGGACGAGCAGTTTGATGGATCCCAATCCGGATTTGTCTGATGGATTTGTCAGCTCGAACAAAAGGAGACCGCTCAACCAGATTAGCAGCCCGATTTCGTACCAGTAGGGGACCAGACTCAGTCGCAGCACCGGATACAGAGGCGTAATGCCCACAATCGATAGATGAAGCATGAGATAGATGTGGGAGGTGAGGTAGGACATGAATTTGATGATGGGAACTTTGTTGAATTTGTGGCCCATGGGAAAGGTGAATCCGATCCACACGGGCGGGCACACTATGAAGGCAACTAGCAGCAGAAGAAGTTTCCACGACGCCCATGTGAGACTTCCTCTCCAGAGTTCCTAAAAGAGTATGCAACGAAGCAAAGGTAGAAATGGATGATAAAGCGGGTGGCAATGGCTTACCTGAAGGTACCTTTGGACAACGGTGTGAGCTATCACTTCCTTCTGTTCATTTTCGATGAGAACATCAAGGAATTCGACGTTTCGCTTGTCGGTAGCTTGGAGAATCTTCCCGGCCGAATCGGATCCAGCTGCCAAGGCCAGTAGCTCAGTGGCCATAGCTTCACATTGTTTGCCAGCTGCGACGAGGTCCTTGGCTCGTTCTTTTTCCTATTGAAAATCGATGATAAATCAGTCTTCCCTGAAATGACATCAAGAGCGTATTACCTTTGTTGACAAATTGATGTAAATATTCGATAATTTGGCAGCTGTATCGACTGGCGCCGGTGAGACCAGCACAAATTCCTGAATCGGTTTGCTGTTGTGATTCTTGGAAACGACCATCAAATTGTAAACGAATCGTTTGTCCTCCATCAGTCCATAAGTGTCGTGTTCCTTGTTCATCAAATACCTCAGCACGTCATTGTGACCCTCGGAAGCAGCAAACCAAATCGCCGCGCATCCGTAGTTTGTCTCCGATTTGGGCGATGCCCCAGCTTCGCACAGCAATTTGACGACTTCCAAATACCCGGCTTTGGCAGCACAATGCAGTGGTGTCCAACCATTGCGATCGGTTGCATTTATTTCAGCGCCCTGACCCAGCAGAATCTCCACCATCTGTATGTGACCATGCATGGCGGCAATATGCAATCCGGTCTTTCCGTGTCGGTCGACCGATTGAAGGAGTTCTGCCGAGCGACTCAGAAGCAAACCAACCACTGACATGTGACCACCGAAGCATGCTAAATGGAGTGGATTATAGCCCTACAAAATCGAAAGAATGTCAAACAAATAGGAATTGAATTTTTTGTTTAAAACATACATTTTCTGTGGTCGCCGCATCAACTTGCACTCCGGCCGAATTCAACAGCAAGCGCACAACATTTTCGTTCCCTGAGAATGACGCCAAATGTAGTGGCGTCATTCCGGACTCTGCACCCAAATCGCCGAACAAACTTTGGCCCGTCGGCGGCTCGGATTTCACCGTCGCCGGAACACTGATCAACAGCTCACGAACAGTGTCCGCTTGTCCGTAATATGCCGCCACATGCAACGGTGTCAGTCCCAATTTCTTGCTGGTTATCCTCAAAGAATTTGTACCCTTCAATGCGTCCAACACCTGACCGTGCCCATTCTGGGCGGCCAAATGCACAGCCGTGAATCCTGCCTTATTCTCATCGGTGCACGAGGCCCCGGCCCTCACCAATGCCTTTACAACATCCGCATGACCGCCCTCAGCTGCCAACTGCAGGGGAGTGGCATCAGTCAATTTGTTTCTAGCCGATATCACGCCAGATCTATCGAATTTCATCAGTTCCTCAATTACTTTCACCGATCCTTGCATTGCCGCAATATGGGCACACGTATTGCCATCCTTACTTGTAGCATTCACCAGACTCGGATGTTGCTGCAGAAACAGTTTGGCCACTTCAGAATAGTTATTTTGTGCTGCCACATGAATTGGCTTCTGGCCCAAATCGTCTGTTGCATCGATATTGGCTCCCAGCTCGAGTAGGAGCTGACAAACCTCCATTTGGCCGCTGGCCGCCGCCAAATGGAGAGGCGTCTGTTTGCGAAGCGTCAGAATATCTATGACCGCATTATGATCCTTGATCAGGAACTTTACCAAATGTGTAAAGCCATTCATGGCAGCCAAATGCAATGCCGTTCGGCCAACTCGAGACTTGGAGTTTATAAAAGCCTTATTCGTGAGCAAAGCATCGCACACGTGCAGAAATCCCCGTTCGGCAGCCAAGTGCAGGGCCGAACGACCTTCCGTATCGAAAACATCGACTCTGGCATGATTCGCTAAAAGATTATTGACTAGTTCCATGTGCCCCCGGTTGCATGCTATCAGAAGTGGGGTCCATCCGACCGACGACTGTCGATTCATGGCTTTCTGGATGTCGGTTTGATTCATTCTTGCAACCATTTCCATGAGGACGTCATTGTTGCCGGCAACGGCACAGTAGTGGAATGCCGTTTCAAGGGTGTTTTTCGTTTGGATATTTACATCGGCACCGTTTTCGAGGAGCATTCGGACGATCTCTTTGTCGGATTCGGGTATTTTGACCTCGTCTGTGGTTATTTGGCATGTAAAGTGCAGGGCCGTGGCCCCATCCTCGTTCTGGGAGTTGATGTAGGTGGTGGCTTTGTCGGGGCCGTGTTTCTCTTTGACCGTTTCGATGAGATGCCGGACTATTTCCGGATGGCAGCTTCGACAGGCCATATGCAATGGTGTTTCACCGGTCTATCAAAAAATTAAATAAATAAATAAATAGGTTACGCAAATATTTGTCAACGGGGGACCCTACGAACTCACGTTGGACTTGTACAATGGATCGCCACCATCTTCGAGGAGTTGCATCAGCGTTCCCAGATTCCCGTGTCGCGCTGCTACATGAACAGGCGTCAGACAATCATCGGTAGTTAAATTGGGACTAGCCCCGGACTTGAGGAGCATCAAGGCACAACGATCACCGTCCTTAACGCGTGCCGCTATATGGAGGGGTGTTTCACGTAATTTGCCACCACGGACGTGGACATCTGCTCCGAAGCCGAGCAGAGTTTCCACAACTGCAGGCTTTGCCGACTCCACTGCAATATGAAGGGCTGTGTAGTTCTCCTACAAAAAATTCCAATTTAGAACCATTAAGCAAATACACAAACCAAAATGGACTCACATTTGTGGTCACATCCACTTTCTCGCCCTTCTGCAGAAGAGTATTTATGATACCTGTGTGACCGTATCTGGCAGCCGTGTGTATACTTCGAGCACCGTTCTTATTTGGCATGTGCAGGTAGACGCCCTTCTTGAAGAGCATCGTTGCACATTCAGCGTGGCCGTTTAGAGAGGCGATGTGCATCAAGGTGCTGCCATCTTTTGTTCGTTCGAAGATGCTCGCTTTAAATTTATCCGCAAGAATTTCGATGATGTGCGCATGACCATTTTCTGCAGCCAAGTGCATTGGCGTTCGATCTTAACAAAAAAATTACAAAATGTATACTAGCGCCCTCTATTTCAACTCTTCTCTATTCAAACCTTGATTATCAGCAATGGCCGCGGATGCCCTAACACCATAGAAGTACTTAAGCAAAGCTTCGTCGCCTTCGGCCGCTGCAATGTGCAGCGGCGTCTGACCCTCACCATTTTGGGTGTCAACGTTTGTACCGTAATCAACTAAAATCCGCACCATATCGACGTCTCGCCGTCTAGCGGCCAAATGCAAGGCTGAATCTCCATTCAGCGTTGTTGCCTGCAAGGAAAAAAACAAATGAACACAAAATTTTAATGAAAAACGTCCCTTAATTGAAATGCTAGATGAAAGTGAAACGGGCGAGTGTTTTTGAAAAATACAAAATGACGTGATTTGCGCCATCTCGCCAAATGAAACTAATTTGCATTGTGTTGTTTCGCGTGCACGACTTTGAAGACCTATTAAGCGGCACGCAATTGCCTTATACGTTGCACAATGTTTCACGCTTGCTGTATAAAAGTATCATCGTCTTCATTTGCAGTTTTGTTTAAAGCACTAAAACTGTCAAAAGGGAGTAATTCTCTTTGTCATCGGAGTTTTGTCTGTCGAGTTTAATCAGAATTGTGCGTTCTTTGGTTTAAGGGGTGATAAGACAATTTTGTTGCAAGCTTGATTACTCGTAAGTTCTGTGAGATGATTATGACATTTCCTCACCTTAAGTTGTTCCGCCGTTTGTGCTGATAGAAGCTCCCTGCACATTGACTGGTTGCCGGCTTCAACGGCGAGTAGGAGTGGAATTTTCCCTCTCTAGAAAAAAAAAATGAAGAAAGTTAAACAATTTCGAATTTCAATTTCAAGGGTTTCAAAGGATGATCATGCAAAAAGGAGAGTTAACTAATTTCTGATTTTTGTGTTTTCTAGAACCGTGTTTTGGGACATTCCGGTAAGATATAGAAAAAAATATCCATCTGGCGACCTAGATTCGTGTCTCACCCTTATATTGAGCCATTAAATGTCAAATTTCATCAGCGGATGGCAAAGATTTTGACGGACTAAAATCTTGTTTATTTTCATTTTTCAGGGTTTTTTAGATCGATTTTAGGGGCAGCCAAGTTTGCCAAACTTCGAAATGAAGTTAATGCCTTCTAATAACGATTAAAATATGTCAAAACCAATTGACAAATATTTCTTAAACTCAGTTAATTTTGTTTCAAGTCATGAGACCTGTCTATGGTTTCACGATAAGGCTCTCCACCCAAACGTCTATTTAAAAACAATAATTAGATTTCTATTGCATTCATGAAAATTGCACCTCAGAGGTTCTCTGAAGTCGTCCTCATTTCAATATAAAGGTAATAAAATTGGCATTCCATACTGTCTATGAAATCCGATTTATGATTCTTCTTTTTCTATCGGAAACTTGCATAAAAGAAATCAGGAAATCATAAAAAGGGGTATGAGTAGAGTACCCTTATTCATTTTTCTCATAATCACCGATACTTGGACTGTAGTGAATTACCATTTTTCTTCTTACAACGAAGTGGAATAAATTCCGCCGCCAACACAAGGACCTCACCATGTCGAATTGAAAGAGTTAACCCTTTTTTCTCGAGTAAGAACGACAAAGACACGTTTTGAGACACACAAAAAACAAAATACCTCCACCACCATAAATCGTGGTACCAATCAGTTCCAACGTAAACAACTCGTAAAAGCATTATTGTAGTAAGTTGTAAGTCGAGCCCCTTGCACAGCTTTGAAGGAAGATTTCGACAACCGATACATATATAGAAACGTTATCATGCAAAGTATTATATATCATAATAATGCAAGAAAGTACTTCTCGTCATCAGGTGGCATTCCTATTTGCGGAGTGAGTTCGCTTTGCTGCTAGCACATCTCTCAATATGACTTATGAGTCTCGAGTAGTACAGACAGCAAACATGGCGCAAACACGCCTGCCAAACATAGTGCTATGCCACTGCATGTGGGCCAAGTCTGCTATCGTACGAATATATTGACTGGGATTTCGTTTTAGTGCTCATCCTTGGAAACAAAAAAAGATATAGAGACACGCACGCCACCGCAAGGCTTATATTTTTCAACTGAGGCGTTTTTGTTATGAGAGGCAATTAAGGGGGATTTTTGGTGTTGATTCACACATACCAGCACCCTATGATTTGAAAAAGGAAGTGGTGAATAGTTCAAAAATACATTAATATCCTTTGTCTATATGTGGTTTGAGGAATGCAAAATTAATTACTCAAAATATGGCGATAAAGAATAATACTTACTCCGTCTGCTTTTAAGCGGATATCCTTTCCAGCTGCCGCCAATAAGGAACGCAGAATACTTGTTGCCGTACCTGTCTGTCGACTAGCTACCAAATGGACGGGGGTTTGGGCTCTTGACTGCAAAAAAGATGAAAATGATGATTACGAACTGTTTTTGACTCTTTTGTAATTTGATTTGGAAAAAGTTAGGAATATACATTTTCTTGTACGACTACAAATGATGATTTTTCGGTTGGAAAATAAAACATTTTCGTCGAATTTTTTTTTTAAGAATAAAAGCAAAGTCGAAATTTTGAAGAAGCGCTTAAAAGGGAGGAATGTTTTTAACTACAATAAAGTGTACCGGAAATCCGAAAGCAATTGGGAAGATATTTCTCAACTTGCACAAAAATTGGTTTTCTTCTTTTCTTGTGGAAAGCTTTTCTAAGCCGATTAAAACTTCTTTCCACGGTGAGATCCAGATTCAGACTAAAAGAAAATTTCCTATTTCAACTGCAATAATGTGCCTAATAGCAATAATATTTGCAGATCAACATTGTTTTTCTTATTGAAGTGTCAAAACGATGAATGGCAGGGTGCGGAGGTTGGTGTTGTGTTAGGTAATGTAACACGGATATTGCATGGTAACATTATGTTGTTTCCTGTTTATGTCTTCACACCAAATGAAACAAAAAAAAATATCACGTATGAAAAGTTATACTAGGATCTAGTTAAGAAGCCCAAAATAGGCACGAACAGAGTTTAGAAAGTTTTCAGTTGCAGGAATAGCGTTCAAATGAGACCGGATTACGTCAAAGAAAACGAGGAGATTTAATTGGACACAATCAATCATCAAATTAAGAAAGTTTTGACAAAATTAGTTACAAAATTGAGACTTTGTTCTATTTTTAAATTTGAATAATTGTGCTTACAAATTTGACCTTTCCTTTGCAATTTATAAATGTCTACAAGTTAGTCCTTGTGACATTTTTGATTTGAACTAACACTTTTGATTTTTAATGACGTTAAGCCATCGAGGCATTAATTCTAAAAATACAAGAAATTATTAGAGTTTCAGAAAACTTGAGATTAAATCCAAATTAGTCCAAGCAATCACTCCTCGTTTTGTAATACGTAATGAGCTTGTTATCCTTACAAAATAATTTCAATCTTCAAGGATAATAATCAAGGAATCCGTCTCATCAAGCTCCCATTATTATGTGATCGAAGTATCCACGTTTTACTAATTCAAGTTCACTACGACGTATACTTGCTATTTTTTTATTTTTTTACTTTTGGCTGTGGAAATGGCTCTGGGTCCTGTTTTTGGTTTCTATATTGTGTTTGGTACTAACAACGATGAGTATAAAATTGTACTGACAGTCAAGACAGCGAAATTGAAATGACTAGTCCCAAAAATACACTCGCCTATAATCCCCTTACATTTTTCACGGAAAAGAAAGTCAATCACTCTTACAATACAATCCGATTCATCAGCAATATAAACCTAAAAATCGTTTAACTTTTCCGGTCAATTATAAGAAAAATTCAAAGTGGTAATATGACAAAGCTGCTTAATTCCTGAAACTACTTCACTCATCATAAATCTTTCTCTGCTTTCATCAACCCAAAAAGTGCCCGATCGATAATCCCAATGTGTGACCTAGTAAATGGTTTTATCTTGACATTAGTTCTCAACTTACACCGTCTTGACCTTTTCACAACCAAAATAACAACAGGAAAAAAAATTCAAACAAGCCAAGTGCTGTTAAAAGTTGCAAAGGCACGCAGGAATGTTTGTCCATAAACACGAAAACCAACAAAATAACACCTTGCGTCACATGGTGCATATATAACCCTGAAATTAATTGAATCCTTATTTCATTTTCAAAACAATCAAAAAGACCTCTCAAGACACCCCAGAGAGTGAACCCAGGCAAAGTGTAATATGGTAACGAGTTTGCACATTAGCCAAAGGAGGCTTATTGATTTTAATTCCCTTTAAAATAAAGCACCATGCTGGGAAGGAAATTTTTCAACTGCAAGTCGGCCGAAAATGTAAATTTTGTTCATATAAATAACTTACCCCACCAGTTGCAAACGGGTCAACACCTCGTTTGGTAAGGAGCAGCTTAACGACATCTTCACGTGAGTACATTGATGCGATGTGAAGAACATTGTAATTGTCCTGAAATGAGGAAGAATTGGAATTATTTTATTTAGTAAGGTCAAAATGAAAACAATTTTAAGGACATTGATAACAATCTTAAACGAGAGAAGGACACAAACAAAGGATGTAAGGGTTTGTCTCAAAAACTCTCTTTAATCAAAACAAAAGACAAACTATTATTTATACTTGTGCTATTCTTAAAACCGGAAGCCGGTTAGGACCCCGATGCTATCTAACCTTTTATATTCATCTGAAGACATTAATTTATTCCACGCACGTCGTAGTGCGTTGCATTGTTGCACTATTTTAGACTTAATTTATGCGTGTTGTTAGCTTAAGCGAAACTGTGGTGAGTGTTGTTCTAATTTTAAATCTTGAAAAAGGTGTTTAGCGTTAAGTAACCCCAACTGAGTCAAGTAGGGAAATTAATTTCAAGATTACATTGTTGTGATGAAATCAACTCCTTAGTCACTTAAATCCGTTTTGAAACTTACAGAAAAACCAATGAGCTGTCCAAAGGGCACAATAACCCTTAGGGGGTGCTAGCTAACCCACACTAATAACGACTTTCCAGTCATCAGAATCGTGTTATGAATTGTTTAGCGTAGGCTAAGATTCGCATTAGAGGACTTTCCTAACGTGAAATTATTTTTCTTTTTTGCTCTTTGACTAAAAAAAAAACCTTCTTGACCCATAATATGACCAACAAACACGTCTCGTCCGTCTGGCATTCTTATTTACTTCTCTAGACGTCATCGTCATCGTAGAGTCTTCATCAGTGGTCGTTTGGTAACAATTTCCCCTCATTTGGTCATTTGGGAAATTTTCATTACAATTTCCTTTGCACAACTTCTTCTCGACTCGATTCAAAATCAAGAACACTAACAGTAAATGAGATTTATATTTTTTGATAAGAGCTTACGCGAGTCTTTGGGTAGGAAAAAAAAAAGTTATATGGAAGTCCAATTTGGGTCAAGGATGTATTCAAATGAGTTTTTGAAGAGGTGAAAGAAAAACTACATAACACTATTGGCTAACAAGAAAAACGTCTTGGTGGAAACTGAAATCAGCTGGAAACTAAAAAGTTCCACTAAAAACAAAGCTTGCAACTTACAAAAACAACGAAATTCGAATTTGGACATTATTTTTTCGACATTGATGCAATTTTAAATCTACAAACTAAATCAATTTTAAGGGTAAATAAAATGTAACAAAAATATTTTCAGTTTTAGTTTGAACCAAATGTTAATGAAATCTTAAGGTCTTATGCAAATGGTCAGATTTGAAGGTTAGTGTTTTTATTGAGCTCCATTTGCATTTTTTATGTGTCAACAAAATTATGTAAGAACAATTAAATGAGCCTGCTTCACTTTTTCGTAGCGGAAGTATTAATTCTTCTATCGACTGCCTTCAGTCTGTGACAGCCAGTTGCATTAGTCGCCAGTGCCTTTTTACAATAAGCTGAGGACTTAAACCTAAAAGAATGTTTGTTTGTTTAAAACTGGGTAGTTAGACTTCGCAGATAGTTTTCGTTTTCAACAACTAAAAAGAAATAGAGTGGCGCGACAGCTCTTGAAGAGCCAAGGCCTAAGTGGCTTACTCTCATCAACAATTCTTTGAGGGCGTATGAAGAAATGAGGGGACCTACAATTTAACGCCGATTCCAAACGGCAAAGTTGAGAAGCAATTTTTTATGACAGATGATACTCTTGGAAGTTTTGTCAGTTCTTCGCAAGAGGCAGTGTCCGTGAAAGATGAAATAAAAACCATGGGCATGAGTAGGACTCGAACCCACGACGTTCGGCTTAGCAACCAACGCACCTAACCACTAAGCTACGGACACTACGTTTTCAACAACTGGTAGGGGACAAATAGACTGGCTCGGAAAATTGTGAGATCTGGCTGAAATTTGAAATCACAGGATGTTTTTGAAGGCAGAAATCGAAAGAAGCGGCATCTGTTGGGCGGTAGCGGAACTAATGACCAAAATATTGTCTGTTACAAAAATTGAGTTAGTTTCTCTTTTTCCGATTAGATTGCACTGCGATCAAAGGTGACAGACATAAACTCTCACAGCCATGTATTCTTGCAGCCAACGTGAAAACAAACGAAGGAAATCGAGTTCTCATATGAAAGCCTAAGAACATCCTTTCACATTTTGGTCAATAATTCCGCTATTGCCCTGGAGATGGCTCTGCAATTTCCCATGTTTATAAGCTTTCACGTTGCACCTCAATTGACTTCCAAGGTCATTGCGTTCTCTGTGAAAAAATGCACTTTTTGTTAACATTTCAACATTGCGATTTTTCACCACCGATCGCAGCGCCATCTCTTGAGCGATAGTGGAACTTATGACTCAAATGTTTCCGTTGCAAAATTGGATAGTTTCACAATTTCTCAATAGATGACGCTGCGATCGATAGTGAAAAATCGTACTACTACTAAGAACAAGAAGACTTTCTTTGCGCTTGTCTTTTAGTAAAAAAAAAAAACACGTATTAAAATATTTGAAATTCTTTCGCATTCGCTTCGGAAAATTAGCATTTAAATTGCCTTACAACATCATTGAATTTATTTCAAGTAGTTATGAAATTTTGTTTATTTCAAATATGTAAGTCGATTTGAATTCCTTGAAGCTAACCAAGCCCTAAAAAAATATAAAACGACCGGACCATCAGCGCAACAACATGCAAGTAATTTTCGAAAACTAACGACCTTAAGGATCGTCATCCACAAGTCATTAATCTAATAGCAAAATTACTCGAAAACGATCCGAATGACCTTTAACCAAAAACTGCAATGCACGAACATTCCATCAGAATGCTGCCCTTACCGGATCCAGGTCAATTCCACACCTTACTGAAAAACACAAAAACAAAAAAAAATTAAAATGAGACCCAAATTAAAATCAACGAAGAAATCTTAACTTTTTAATTTCTTTTCCTTAAGCGGATGTTCTATTAGGAGGTCCTATGGCTCATAACTTGCACAAAAAAAAGGCAAGTGATTTGCAACACGGTAGCTCCAACATTGACATAAATTATTGCACTCAGGCTCTTGGCATGCAACACGGACTCTGCTATGGCGGCAAGATGGCCGTGAATTTTTTGTGTTGCGCGAGTCTTTATTGGCTTCACGTGGGTAGGGTATATGACCTGATTGAGTGTGTGTGTATGTGTTGTTGGTCGTTAATTTTAAACAATGACGCCCCAAACACCGAAACACAATTCCTTTCGAAATGGTCTAGAAAATGCATTGAACATGGTGAGACGACCTGAAATGCGGCTACAATAGCTCTTCTTTTATAACCATCAACCATTAAATACCGGAAGCTGGTTTTATTCTAAGAACACCAGAAAAAAATTGTAATCGACCGACCCCAATTTGCATATAAACCGACGACAATATCCAAACGATGACCAGAGCAAAAGCTATGGCGGCCTGACGATGAAATTCTGCTCAACTTCCGGTCTGGTATTTTAAAATATTTCAACCGCCCTTCCAAACTGGACAGGTGCGAATTAATTTCACTCTTGTTTACGTAATGAGTTCATTTGGTTTTTCTGCTGAAATTGTTGAGATTCGCAAATCCTTAAGACAAACAAGAATTTGGACTGCATGTTGAACAGGCGAAACGACTCTGGATCGTTGACAAAAACAAACATTTGAGGGAAAAAACTTCCGCATTCTTCTGACCTAGTTTTTGCTATGGGGCGCAAAAACAATGAGAGGCAGGTTAATGGCCTTAAACAAGCATCGCGAAAAAAAGTTGTTATATAGTCTCGCTCTTGCGTTTTGAATGTGTTTGTATGAATTGTTGTGTGGGTGAGAATTTCTTTGAGTTGTCCATGATGAATGGGCTTGGGTCTACAAAAAAAAAAAAAAAAACGTAGGGGGAAAGGGATATAGAAGAAACAAAGTACGGTATACAAGAAATCAATTTTCTAGCTTTGAAATTCAACAAAGGTTTGATGCAATACTTAACTAGCATATCGAGTAGAAACTCTTATGAACTCATTTTAAAAGAGATCGACTTGAAATGTTCAAGTTTTTGGAGAAATAAAATTTGTGATGTCAAAAATATAAACAAAATGCTGCATAAAAGGCTGCCTATAACCAAAAATACGCTTATTATAGCCATTTTAAGTAGCTCTGCATTTGGAATTCACCAAGAAACCTGAAAAATAATTATTTTACTATCTGACCCGAATATCGTCGTTTCAATGAATAATTCTGAATTCTTTCACGTAAAAAAAAATTCGCTTTCTTGCAAATTTGACAGTCGAAAACTTAGTAGCATAAAATTTGACAGTCTCATCAAGCAGATATTAGACTGGCTGACCCCTCTAACATTGTTTTATCATTTTCAATTACTCAATTTCAATGTTTTGGATATTTTTACTCGGTTTACGCCATATAATCGAGGGTTTGCAATCCTAAGTAACATAAGTCTCGTACCTGTGGTAGAGCTAACCACTCAAAATAATTTGTCTGTGCCAAACTGCTAGTGGCAATTGAATTGAACCCATCAGTGAAAAGCAATCACTCGAAACCAAATTTTACCTTTTCTGAACTAAATGCTCGAAGTTTTTTTCGTATTGTAAGGCCTCGGCCACGCAGTTAGCAGCTGAGCGGCTAGCGGCTGAGTGGCAGCTCTAAGCGAGTATGGCCAGGCACTGAGCGACTGCTTTTGAGCGATTAGTAGTTAAAATGCCGTCTTTACTGTCGGAAAACCGTTTGTATGTGTACAAATTACTAAAACGTATAAAAAAAGACAATTTGGTGTTCATCCGATTAACCAATTAAGATCAGAGTTTTGAGAATTTAATCATTTATTTTTGAATCTACGAAAATTTCCAGATAGATTCTGGCAATATCTACATATGTCTATCGAATTTTTTGATTTGCTGTTTGAAAAATTCCGTCCTAGATTAATAAAACATTAATAAAGAATTGCCATTTCTCTAGAGCAGGGATTGGCTCTTGCCGCTCAGAACATTACTAAAAATTAAAACAGGTTTGGTTGCTGAGCGGTGCGCTAGCGCTCGAATTTTATTCGCCGCTCTCATAGGTGGCTTTATGTGATTTCATATGTTTTATATTTTTTTCCGCTCAGCCGCTCAGACGCTTCCTGAGTGGCCGAGGCCTAAGTTGTGTTTTGTTGTGAATTTCAAATAAACTCGAATGAACTTGTTATTATTAACACCTTCCGGTTTCCTTTTTGTAACAATTTGTCACGGGCGTCATACAACATAATTAGAATGCCCTTTTAAACAAAATTACTAGCTACTCGATCAAACTAGATATTTAATGAAGTTTTCCATACTATTATTTATTACCTATTTAATTATTATATTTGCAAACTTTTAACCTTCTCGTAAGTTTTTAGTTAGTTTTATGCCGCATACAAAATTCGTACATTAATTAGATTTTGTTTTGGCGCGCTGCTTAACAATCGAAGAACTTCCGACTCCTTTTTCGTTTCTGGGTCAACTCGATTATACGAAACGAAACGAACAGTCTACAACACATTACATTTCAAAGGCACATAATCAAATACGTATGTATTGAGGCATCAAAGTAGGATTTTTTTTTTTGTTAACACTAAATTTTATGAGGTTGTGTGTGCTGCTATTTATAATAATAATTTTCGTTTTATGTGGATAAGTGTTTTCATTGAGAACGCGAAAAACTTACGTTGTTGCGGGCTCCAACATCGGCACCCAGCTCTACCATCCGATCGATGATTGTAGTCTTGTTATCCTTGACTGCGAACATCAGAGGTGTCATTCCAGTGTTCTGAAAGAAAAAAATCATACAAAAATCAGTTCGAAGGGTTCTTCTGCTTATAATTTGGGAGGATAGTCTGTTCATTCAACAATTTTGTATCCAAAGGAGAGAGAGACAAAAAAAATATAATTTGGGCTCATGGCAACGGATTTATTAAAATAACATCGGAAAAACGGGAACTGTCTATGCACTCGAGAGTTATATGGGTGGCGGCTTGGATCCCCGCTTGCTTCCCAACATGGTGTCCTTACTGTATCAACCCAAACATGATTTTTTTTTTGTCTCATTGTATTATTTTTTTATGAGAATATGAATTCCAATCGAAAAGTTTTGCGATTTTATTGAATTTCTATGCTAGACGAATGCGCCCTGCCGCCGATTTTTCTGCTTTTTTTTGGTGGAAAGTATAATTTTTTGATCCGTTTTATTTTTTTGTGGAGTTCTTCGTTTATGGAAGATATACCCATGAATTTGGGTTTAGTATTTCCGTTTGGAGGTTTTTTTTTTCATTTTTGGAACCGGGTCAATAGACAATGGTTATGGTAAACATTTAGTTGGGGAGTACGAGTACATAAATACATATATTTTTAGAATGATGAGTAAATCAATAACGATGCAACGATATTGAACATTAAATTGACTTCTAGTTTAATTTTGTTTGATGTTCTGAAATATGAAACCATGACAAAATTTTTAGGGGAATATGCAATGCACCGAGAAAAAAACTGTTTACAATCATTATGAAAAATTCAATCTAAGGAAATTGGTAAAAGTTGTGCTGAAAATTCTCATGATTTGGCTTCTCAATGTTTCCGATGCTTGCAGCCCCAAATTACGGACAAGCAAGTTAGGCTTGGAACCCATTTATTGGGGTGAATGTTGGAGAAGTTGATAATTAAGATTCTTAAGGAAATTCTACAATTAATCTTTCGCCAAATAAGTGCACACCTAGACACTCCTTAAAATAAAAATTAGAACAATTTGTCAGCAAAAACCTATCACGCTGCGTTTTTTAATTTTTCATTGTCACACTTCTTGGTTTAATTACAAAAAGTTAATCATTCAAATAGCATGAACTAGCCAAATTAGCAAAAAGTTGGAGATGATTCTGACAACTTCTCCATTACTTTATTTAAGGTTTTTGTTTAATAGCATTTTTCATGCGTAAGCATTATTTTAATAAGTAATGAAAAGTTGTTAATTATGCGTTGTTATTAATGATGCACTGCACTAATTAAGTACCTTTCACACTTTTTTCTTTGACAGGGTCATGAATTTCAAGTTGGGCTTGTTTGACAAACAGAAGATAAATGAATATTTTTATCAAAAAATGAATCATGTGTAGGTGAGCCTTAAACAAATTTGCTTTTAATTTTACGTTTTGCTATCAGATAAGCTTGTTTTCACATTTATGGAGTTCAGTACTTTATTTTCTGATAAATTTTGACAATTAGAAAGAAAACATCAAAGAGAGCGTATCACTTTCCGAGCTCTAGACATTTTTCACACTTGATTTATGGACAACAACCAAGAAAAATGGTTTCGGGATCATGAGTCAGTAACCAAACCATACAAATATTTGTTGTTTTCAATCATTGATAGAGAGCGTTTAGACCTTTATTTTCATGTATCCTTTGCTATAGGCTTCTTGAGAAAATTAAGAGTGGTGATGGTTTAAATTCCAGGAAATTTTTCGAACGTAAAAATCGAAAAAGACACATTTTTGCCAATATTGCGGTTACAAAGTTTTCAAAATTACTGTATTAACATATTAACGAATTGAGCTTGCCAAGACCTTTCATTTGATGTATCATTCGATGGGTTTCGAAAGATTTTTTTTTCTATCCAAAATTTTGGCAAGGGGTTAGTTACCATGGTTTTTTGCTGAGAATCTTGATGATTAATTTGGATAATTTCAACATATTTGATAGTTCTCTTTTTCTGAGCCTAACGGTGAGAGCCAAACTCAAATCCGATCTCTGGTTATCGAGATATTTGCATCAGAACTTTTTTCATAGCTCGGTAATCAGAGTTCGTATAGATAGTTTAGGCTATTACTGACTGAAGGAGCGCAAATAGGCCTTCGTTTTCATGAATCATTTGCATATAGGCTGCTTGGGAAAATTCAGTGAGCTGGTGATTTGAATGTTGTACATTTTTTGACTTTAACTTTATAACCAAGTGCTGAAAGAAAGAATTCGCTTTCAATTCCTGATAGAATACTTATAAGCCCTTATTTTGATATACAATTATGCAACGGTTGTCAAGAAAATTGTTAATAATATCGATATGAAGTGGCGCGCAGATGTTTGTGACAAATTAACATTTTTGCCAATATCTCAGTTACTAGCCCTTAAAAAACCTGTTTTCCATTTTGATGAGTAGAGTTCGAGCAGTCCTCTCTTTTGATGCATCATTTGATGAGTTTCGGAAGAACTTTTTTTTCAGCCCAAAATTTTGGCAAGGAGCCCCAGGGTTTTGTCGAAAGACTTGAAGAAATCGATTTCAATATATTTACAAATTTTATACATCTGATTAATCTGAGTAAATCACTGAAAAGAAATAGAGTGCCACGACAGCTCTTGAAGAGCCAAGGCCTTAGTGGCTTACTCTCATCAACAATTCTCTGGGTTCGTGTGAAGAAATGAGGGGACCTACAATTTAAAGACGATTCCGAATGGCAAAGTTGAGAAGCACTTTTTCATGACAGATTGATACTCTTGGAAGTTTTGTCAGTTCTTCGCAAGAGGCAGTGCCCGTGAAAGATGAAATAATCACTAAAGAAGAAACTCAAATCTAATTCGGGTTGCCGAGATATTTGCACCGCAAAATGCTATTCATATGGGTATAAGAAATCGAGGGCAGAAAACCAAGACAAATAATTTTATGACCATATCTCGACAACCTGATATCGAAAACATTTTTTTTTTTTTTGTTCAGTGGCTGACTGTATCATTTTCTATAGGCTACCTGGCTGGAAAATGTCCGAAGGCAGAAATTGCAAGTAACTAGCTTTTGCTTATAACTTGATAAGCGAGAGTTGGAAATTGATTGGGTATCCCGAAAAATTAAGCGAAATATAGATTTGAAACTGCTAGTAAACGTGTAGCCGAAGGAAAATGTATACAAAATATTTCGACTTCAAAAAATTGTGACAGAGATTTTTTCTCTTCTCTCTTTTGATGAATCAATCAATACTGACTTCGTGCCAAATCTCTTCTGCAAATATTATATTTTTAAATCAGAAACAAATTTTTTGGACCTACTGGATCATGTACTCCGGCCAATGGAATATGATTGCCATCGTCTCCAGCATTGGCAACATACTTCTCCAGCTTCTTAAGTTCCTGTTCCACCGGTGTCCATTCGCTTTTCATCGATAATGCCAACAATTTATTGGCAGACTCCCGAATCGAAGCTCCCGCACTCGGTGGCTTCGGCTGTGGTGTATCGTCCTTTTTATCCCCATTGCTCGAAGTGTCATCCTTCAGATCACTGTCCGTTTTACTAGCCGGTGTAGCCCGCTCACTAGGGCCAGAATCGTCGGGTGTTGAAGCGGTCTCTTTATTTATAATACCCGCTGCTTTTTTAACAACTCCTCCGGCACGACCGCCGCGTTTTCCCGGTTGCGACATTTTTTATTTCAACTCTTTTAATTTGTCTCAAAACTTCAGTTTAAAAATAAATTTAGAAATGTTACCGGAAATACAAATCCATGTTGAATTTTGTCTTCTTTTAGTTTCACTCAAAATCACAATCGGCAAGAATTCATTTTCCAAAAAATCCACAAAACAAAAAACCATCGTCTTATTCTCGAAACAAATTCACAAAAAAATAGGCAAAATGCGAAAAAGATTACACAACACCCGGGCTCCGGCACAAGTAATTTTCTTTTCACTACTTGGCAACACAAATTTGAGGTCACACAAATATAATTTTGAAAATTTTCCTTTCGATAATCCAAAACCACAAATTTTGAAAAAAAAAAAAAAAATCTTAATGCCAATTGAATAAATTTTTATTTTGTGTTAATCCGTTTTCTTGCTGGAGCAAGACTCGTAATCCACTGAACGTCGAATCACTAAGTAATCCTCATGTGGCAGGCTCGAACCGAACAACTTCCATATATCCACGGCAGAAGACATAAATTTCACTTTTATAGCCTGCTTAACCCTCTCTTCCCGTCTGCCTTTTTGGGTGGTGGCACACAACAAAAAAAAAACTTTTTTTTTCACAAGATCCGAGCAAGTTTCAAACCGTACCGAAGCCAAGCAAAGTCTCACAATTTCTGACTCAAGTTGGGATTTTCCAAGACGCTCCAAGGCAAACTTAACGAAACCGATTTACATGGAATCGTCTTCCGTTAGGGGCATAAATGAGTTGCGCAAATATTTTCCTTCTTTTCTGTTTTTGCTTAGGACTTTGTTTTTCTCCTCTGCTAGTGGCTTCAACGTACGACCACATGGCATCCGATGCCGTCCGCAAGGCTTCCGGTTTCCATCGCCCGCCAACAAAGCCCTGCCGTGTGTTGTTAAATCGAACCACGTTGGCACGCACATGCCACAATTCGACATCATCAACAAGGTACAAGAACATGTTGTTTGCTCCTTACATCCTTTTGGCCTACTTCTTAACATTCGTAAACAACAATATGGCGCGAGACCTTAACAACGCTACGAATTGGTAGATTCGTGTCCATGGGAATTCGCTAGCTAAAAGACGCTAAACCTTGTTGTCCTGGGATAAACAAACATAACTGACAGTCTGACATAACCTTAAAACAAAGTTAAGTGATTTGTTTATGTTCGCCGGAGTTCTTATTTTTGTTTACTTTGATCCTTTTGACTTTGGTTTCGTTGAAATTCAAATTTGAGTGGTTATACCCCTTTTGTGTTGAAGGGGCTGTTGGAAGTCCGAGAGTCGGTTCTATTGAGAGAAAGAGAGCTGGTTTGTTGGGATTCTATTTATTAGCATAAGAATTCAACAGCATGTCGAGAATGAAGACTTAATTGAAACAAGAAAAAAGCGAAGGAAATTTTGCCGGTTACTTTTGGGAGTTAGTTTGAATTAAAGGATTTCCTACACCGGCAAAAAACACCTCATTAAATTGGAAATATTGTTTCTCTTGCTCAAAAAATTTAAAACAATGCTTTTCTAACCTCAAAAGATCAAACTAAAAATTGTGTTGAAATCTTAGTTTCCCAGTCTCTTTTCGCGGTTCCAAATATCTTATTTCTGTTCATGATTTCCTATTTCCGGTTTCTTGCTAGAACTTCCGTTGAGGAAATGAGTGTTACTTCCGTCTGAAAGCTATTTTTGAGCAACTTCAATTTTTGTCTAGTTTTCAAAGTAAGACCAACAAGTTTCGAAACTAGCGTTTTTAAGTTTAAGGACTTTATTGATAAATGATAAATAATTACAAAAAATGTTAATGTGAAACGATAATGAACACAGATGTGTGTAACAAAATAAAAATATTACAAGCACGTTTTTTCTGCTCTCGCAGATGTTTGAAATTGATCCCGCACATGGCACACCACAACAATTCTAAATCACAATCTAAACTCTGTACACTGTCAACTGCAAGAAAAGTTCCATTCAAGAAGATAAATAACAGAGCTCTAATTTCTAATAAAATTATTTCAACTTGTTTTTTTATGTTAAATCCTTCTTCTAGAGAACTCTGTCAGAACATAACAGGCAACATAATTAAATCCACCTACCCCTACGTTACCTTTCTTGCAACCACACACTGTAAATGCCTTGTTTATGGCTTCATATAGCACCGATATCTAACTCCTCAGGCCATTTCACAAATTTCTCAATTGATAGCGTTTAAGTTCGCTTCGACTTGTTGAGGTAGCATGTCGCTCTATTCGCTGGTCTGGTCTCGGTAAAAAACTATTGATTTCGAAGCAAATTTTAATATTCATTGTCTGTGCTTTAATGAATGTAAAGCCTTTGGACTTTTATCAAATTTAGCGTGATGCGTGATGTTTAGTAAAATTTCATTGTGTTTCAAACAAGTAAAGATTGTTTTCTAAAGTTTATCATATACCTGTTGAATCTGGTTTAAATAAAAAAAAAAAAAAACAATACAAAATGGATATCTCGAAAATACAAACTATCCAGAGGATATCTCGTTATGGAGCAGTGAATTTTGTGGGATCTAAAATTGTCAGACGGTGAGATGAAAAAAAGAAAAAAAAGACTATCAATTAGGAATAATTGCAAAGTAACGAGCAATTGAGAGGAGACGGCATATAATTGAATAAAATCGTTTGTGCATTCATGATTTTTAACACAACGAATTTAGCTATTCGATTTAATCAAGCTTTTGATTCGCTTTTGGTTCAACAGCGGCGCGGCGCGGCGCGCGTAAAGAATATTAGTTTATAATTATTATTCAATTTTCAAGTTTTACTTCTGCCTAATAAAACACAAGTTGGTGTGATAAGAGAAACCGAGAATAGTTCCATTTGAATTTGTACGAAATGCTTGACGAAGGTTATATAGATCATTATTTTGACTAGGTACTTAAAAAAATTAATGTATGAAAGTAGAATCGGATCATATCAATTGATTATAAATTGTTTAAAGTTAAATAGTGCGGCTGTTATTGTCAATCGTCCTCGCCACCAGCGTCGATCAGCACTAATACTGAGTGATTGACACGTGTTTCAAAATTGATAAACCTAAGTATGACCTGTTTTTTGGCACACGAATGTTTTGCTTAACTTTCGATGATATACGAAAATTGCATTTGAGCTGTTTTTTTAAGGGAAATAACTTCCTTTGCATTGTTTCAGAGGCAATGAAATAATTTTAATACTTTTTCCGGTTTCGCTTTGGAGACTGCAAATTTTGATATAAGCTGTTGGCAATCCTATTCTTTAATTGACGGTTTTTTTAACTTTGGAAGTCACTCCTCTTTGTTTTTATCATCACTCAAAAATGTATAATTTAATTTTTGTTATCAAGGAGCGATTGATAGAATGCCTTAGTTTTTTTTCGGACGGAAGTAACGTTTGTTACTTTTGTTAAGTACCAAGTAACCTAGAAGAAGCACATCAAAAAGTCCTTCCATTTTCTTACATTTACAAAATAATATCTTGCAGATTCTCTTCCAAAGCCAAACCTTCATACTACCATAAAATTGGAACGGAAAAACTCCAATTCAAAACACTTGGCCAACAGCTTAATGAAACCGTTGAAAAGTTCGCCAGCACTGAAGCAATAGTTTCCTGCCATGAACAAAAACGCTTAACCTTCTCTTCAGTCAAGGACTCCGTGGACCAACTCGCTGCCAACTTCATCAAACTCGGTCTCTCCATAGGTGATCGAGTTGGCATATTCGCCCCGAACAATATTCACTGGTATCTGACTATGATGGGAGCAGCCAGAGCCGGTCTAGTATCAGTTGGCATCAATCCAGCCTCGCAAGCTCCCGAATTGGAATATTGTCTACAAAAGGTCGGAATTAAGGCTTTAGTGATGGCGGAATCATTTCGAAATCAGGACTTCTACGAACTCCTCGAAAGAATCTGTCCTGAGTTGAAAGATTCGAAAGAAGGACACATCAGGAGTAAGAACTTGCCGAATTTGAAAAGCGTCATAATTGATTCTCGGGACAAGCTTGGTGGGGCATTCAAATTCGATGACTTCCTTGACTGTTCTGACACAGAGGCCCTGCAGAAAGTGACTGCAATGCACTCAAGCATCAAGCCTGACTCCCCTTGCAACATCCAATTTACATCGGGAACCACCGGTCATCCGAAGGCAACCGTTCTAACACATTACAATCTAATCAACAATGGCATTTTCAATGGCAAACGAAATGAAATACAAGGTCAACGGCTGCTTGTCCAAAATCCACTTTTCCATGCGTATGGAGTGGCAATTTGTACGACGCCGGCCTTGTATTATGGAGCGACGATGGTGTTGCCAAGTGACGGCTTCAATCCCGAAGCATCACTGCGAGCAATTGTGAACGAAAAGTGTACAACGATTCATGGCACCCCAACAATGTATGTGGATCTCATAAGGAAACAGCAAGAATTGCAACTGCCAATTGATAGTGCAGAAATTGCCGTCACTGGAGGAGCTCTATGTTCCCAGCAACTGCTAAAGGACATCAAGAATGTCCTCGGCTTGAAGAAGGTCAAGAGTGTCTTTGGGATGACCGAACTCACGGCTGTTTGTTTTCAATCAATGATTGATGATGATGAGGACAAGATTTTGAATACGGTTGGACACTTGCAGGATCATCTTGAGGCGAAGGTAGTCGATTTAAATGGAGACACTGTGCCATTTGGTCAGCCTGGGGAATTGTGCATTCGGGGGTACTCAGTGATGTTGCACTATTTGAATGATGAAGAGAAGACGAGAGAGACTTTGAGTGACTGTAGGTGGCTTCATACAGGGTGAGTTAAGTTCTTTTGTACTTAAAAAAAAAAACTGTGATTGTTGTTAATTTTAGGGACAAGTTTACTTTGGACGAAAATGGTTACGGACAGATTGTAGGAAGACTCAAGGAGATGATCATTCGAGGAGGGGAGAATATTTTTCCAAAGGAAATTGAAGAATTCCTTGACACACATCCAAATATTCTTGAAGTTCATGTAAGCTTAAAATATCAAAGCTGTTTTCCATTTATCTTAAATGTCTATTTTTAAGGTTATTGGTGTGCCGGACGAAAGATTGGGAGAGGAATTGTGCGCATATATTAGACTTCAAGATGAAACGAAAAATCTCACTCGAGAAGACATTAAGGAATTTTGCAAGGGGAAATTATCGTATTATAAAATTCCCCGGCATTTGAGGATTGTGAAGGACTTCCCAAGAACAACATCGGGTAAAATTCAGAAATTCAAACTAAAGGATGCTTTCGAGAGTGAAAAATGAAGGAGTGATATTTAGGTTTATAGGGTAAAACTTGTTATAATTACTACTCAGGTTAAGAAAAGTAAAATGTTTGTACAATATTTTTAGTTTTATTTGTTGCGGTTGAAAAAAAAAATGCGAGCAGTCTGAGTCTGAGTCTGACTATACTTGCTAAAGGATGGGATGTGGCTGAGGACTAAAACCAGAGTAACCGGAGCTCGTAGATAGTTGTGGTTTTCAGTGACTGAAAGAGGGCAAATATGCCTTCGTTTTGGTGCATCACTTGATATAGGCTACTAGGAAAAATTGAGAAATCTGGCGATTTGAAATCGCTGAGAATTTTCTGAAGGCAGAAACCGAAAGAAATTATTTTTTGATTATAACTTTATCACCTGCTTAAGACAGTACTTGTTTTCAATGGCTGATAGAATACTTATAAGCCCTTATTTTGATGTACAATTGTATAACTGTTGCTTTAGAAAATTGTGGGAAATACCGATTTGAAATTGAGGAAAAATATGAAAGAGTATATTTAACATTTTTGCAAATATCTCGGCTACCAGACCTTTAAAATTCTTGAAACCCAGTTCGATGTATAGAGTTTGAGCAGACCTTTGTTCTGATGCATCATTTGATGGGTTTTGGAAGAATGTTTTTTCTGTCCAAAATCTTAAAGAAATCGATGTGGCTATTTTCAACGTATTTGATAGTGTTCGTTTTTCTGAGCCAACCGGTGAAAGCCAAACGAAATTCCGACCTCTGGTTACCAAGATAATTGCATCAGAAGATATTCTTTCTATGGGGTGTGATATGGCTGAGACTAAAACCACTATTGCCTTACAGAGGGCGCTGCGATCGGTGGCAAATAATCAAAATGTTGAAATTCTTCCAAAAATGCTTTTTTGCGAACGTGAAGACCTACGAAGGAAATCGATGTGTCCTATGAAATCTTATGAAAATCCTTTCTCATTTTGGATCTTAGTTTCACTATTGCCCAACAGATGGCGATGCGATTCTAACAATGGCTTAGAACAAAGAGGAGTCTTGAATACGACAAGAATAAGTGTCTCTTAAATCGCTGTTTTTATAAACCTAAATAAAGAATTGTCTGTTTTTTTCTATAATTTATTTATTTCCATTTGAATTCAGCTTAAGCCGTCTTAATTATTTCCTTTCTTTTAAATTATTTATATATTTCTGCTTGAATCAATATGTTGGATTTTTTTTTTGTTAAGTTGTTTGTGTTTGTTATTATTGATGTTGATAGCATACATATATTTTCAATCTTGTACATTATTTCACTTATATTTTAAAAACAAATTTCTTCAATTTTTATCCTGTTTCAAAATTACATCCACAATTAATGAACTTTAATCATATTTTGCACACAAATACTTTTCATTTGTTTTTAAAATAAATTGCTTAAATATTATTTTGTTTTAAAACTTGCTTACAAATATTATTCTTTGAAAGATTTGTCATCTCTTTCACCTTTATTTGCTGTTTTCTTTTACATATATGCCGATTTGGAAAAGCTTAAAAAATTAAATTGTCACATTGTCAACATTGAACTGAAAACAAGAACAAAACGAAAAACACCTAAATTGATAAAACAATAAATAGCCATTAGTTTGATTCTATATATATATATTTTGCTCTGTTTCTACTACTTTTAACAATTTTGTTTTTAATCCATTAAAATATAAATTCACATAAACGTTATAACGAGTCTTAAGAATAAATTAAAATTTAAATATTTTGTTTTCTCTTCAAATATACAAGAAAAAACTAGTTTTTCGTTCCAATTTGTATTTCCAAAGAGTTTTTGCTTGTTTGTTATTAATTTTTGGAGACGAAATAATTGAGTACAACGACGTTCAACGATTAAATAAATTATCGACTAACTAAATTTGAAAATTTAACTTTAACGGTATTTCATGATTTAAAATTTTAGTGAATGTGATCGATGGCAGCAACAACGGCAAACAGGCAAACGAAATTCATTCTCTTGCGCTCTTCCAAAATCAATTCTGCTCTCTTCCATTCAAATTCACACATTTGCTCTCTTTTGCTTTCAATCTCTTTAGTGTTGCTTAGAATGAGTACAATAAGTCTCCACTTACTTTAGTGATAGAAAATGGAGACTTTTCAATGAATTATGGAATAACGGTTGAGAGAATCTCTTCCGATTGTGTGATTAGTTCTCTTTGATAAGTTTGATTTGATTTATAAATAGAAACAGTTAAGTTTTCTTGTAAAGATATTTCATATTTGTTAAATATAATATTAATATTGGGTTTTTGTGTGAAATTCGTATAAGTTAAAAGGATATTTTTTCAGTTTAATTTTAACTACTATTTTAAGCCAGAGCTTTTGAGCTTTTTTCAATTTTCAAAGATGCCTCTCTTAAGTTTTTCTCTTTTTTGCTTCATTCTCTTTTATTTACATACAAAAGTCAAACTTTTTTCAATATTTATATAAGTTTTGCGCAGAAATGCTCTTTTTTTTCAAAGTTTTTGAAACAATTCTTGTTTTTTTTTGTTAATAATTCATATTTTTTGGTTGGAAAAATGTCCTTCCCTCAGGGAGCAGACGGTTTTTCAATCACAATCACATTTTGGTTCTGGTTTTTTTTTTCTTGTATCTTAAAACAACAGTTTGTCTTGTCTTCTCTTAGAAACTATCGTCATCGTTGTGTCATACCGTTTCGGTGGCAAATACATCATCGGACCAGCTGACTTCCATGGGGGTGCCATTTAGGCTGTGAATCTTTTCCAGCAGCAGTGCCTCCTCGATGGACATGTGTTGTTTGTGATGCAGCGATGAGGACGAAGTTCCATTTGATGATGAAGTTGAAACAGCTTCGTCGGACGATGCTGAGCACCCTTCGTCTTCGGAATTGGTTCCGGAGACCATAGCTTCGCCGGCGGATTCCTGGATTTCTTGACATTTCTTCAACTTTTTAAGATCATGCACCGATGGGTGAGTTGGAAGGGAACGCATCTCGAGTTTTTCGCCAGTGTTCAAAGTCGACGTATCACACGTGATGAGGTGTGTAGTTCTCTGCAACTGTGATGCTGATGAGGGCCTTTGACGGACGTTGTTGCGTGTGTATGGCGAACTGGCACAAAGTGGATCCTTCCAGGTGGACGAGGCCGATGTGTCGCCATTGTTCCGTGCCGAACGGCAACTGCCGCCAGAGTTCTGACGAATGACTTTCTTTGGCTCGCTCTTAACACTCACGGACTTGGAACGAATTCGTGAGTGTACTCGGCCTAAAAACTCAGCCGCATCATTGGAATGTTGTCGTATCACGGATGTGGCCGACGCCGATTGGGATAATGGATTTGGACTGGCGGCCATCAGGCCCCCACAAGTAGCACTCACAGAGAGTTGCCTACGAGCCGACGAATTGTGTGTGATTGATGGAGACTTTTCGGACGAACGGAACGATCCGGCACGTTTGACCATTTTTGAGGCAGCAACTTCGGGTGTTTCGTCATCCATTTCAAGCACCCATGAAACAGATTCGTTCTTCTCGATGACTCCTTTGATGATGGGAGAAGATGGTGGCGAAATGTCATCCATTTGGAATTGAATGCGCTCCGAACCGTTGGTGCGGTTCAAGCTCAACAGACTAGAGTTGTGACTTTGATCCGGATTGATTGTGGCGTCTTGACTGAAGATGCTCATTTTGGACGAGCTTAGGTGCTCGTGGAATTTCGATTCGACAATTTGTAACTGTTCTGAACGCTGCTTCAGCTGCCATTGCAAGGCTTCTTTGTCGAAGGAGAGCCGTTTGCGGATCACCGCTTCGTGATTGAAGGCTTTGGTGAGTTCGTCTAGTTTTTCACGGAGTTCCCTAAAGAAGAAAAGAATAATTTTTAGAATTTTCGAAAATTTGGAAATTTTTTCAGGGTCAACTTACTTTTCCTTTTCGGCCTTGAGTTCTGTTTCGGATTGCAGCAGCTCGCATCTGGATTCCAGAGTTGATACTTTGCCCATAAGTACTGTAGCCTCATCGGCATCTCTGATCAGCTCCTGATTCTGTTTTGTTAGCTTTGAGATTTCTTTCTGTTTGATCTCCAACACACTGCGCAGGCTCTCCGCTTCGCTTTGGAGCCTCTGAATTTCCAACGCTGCTCCTCCGCTGTTCCTCGGCGAAGCCTGAGTTGAACTGTTATCGGTGAAACTTCGCGACAACCGTAGAACCGAGATTTCATCTTGTGAAAGGTTCAACTTATCCTCGAGCTCTTGGGCACGATTCGCAGTGCTAGACTTGAGGTGCTCGAGCTGTTTAGTGAGCCCGTTGATCTTTTCGGCCAATTCACGTTCCCGTTGATTGGCCAATTGGACACGTTCGGTGTAGTGAGATTCCAGATCGTGGAGTTGATCTTTGAGCTGTTCTTCGCTACGAGTGGCCTCGGCCAGACGCTGTTGGAGAGCTTCCTCCTTTTGTTGGGCAGAAAGGAGGTCGGCAAAGAGCTTTTCATATTTACAATCGGCTGCATTTTGGAGTTCTTCTAAAGCACGTTTGTGTGCAGCATCTTTGACAGCCAATTGTGCCTCCAGCGATGTGATATGTTCTTTGGCTTTCAGCTGAGATTCCTTGAGGTTTGCTTCAACTGAAATGACAGGGGGTGGATAGGTAAATAAAACTGATGGATTGAGGGCAATTTTGACAACTTACCTTTCTCTAATTCACACCGATGCAAATCCTGTAGTTCTTGTTCGCGCTTTGTGTAAAAGGCTTCTTTGTCAAATATTTGATCCCGCAATTCATGACAGGAACTTTTGGCTTCATCCAATAGATGAAGGGTTCTATTTAGCTTCTGTTTGGCTACTTCACAATCAGCCTTGATTGTTGGACAAGAGAAGGCATCCAACTGAAAGGACAAAATCAAAAAAATTAAATTATTATTTTAATCAAAATGTTAAAAAAACGTTTTTGTCAGTAGTAAGGATAGGAGCTCTTTTAAGATATGTGGTACGTATTCAACTCTTCAAACTCTCGTTTAGTTATGGGTTAAATTCGTTCGAAAGGCAATTTGGAACTTTGTAAATGCCTCAAACATTATGTGGAACGTGGTTATTCAGTCTGTATTTTAAAAGATAAATTAGAAATTGGAGACGATTTTTAGTCACAATTTTCTGTTCCACAATGCGTTCATAAGCAAAGAGGAAGGACCGTATGTTCCACAGGACGAGCACTTAACAAGAGCTCGGTAATGTCGCCATCTTCGCTTTTTGTGGATCGATTAAGTATCCAGATTCCAAACCATTTAAATTTCCACTTTTCGAGTAAACAAATTGCAGCTGACGTACCTTTTTATACGCCTTCAAGTCTGGTGTCAAGTGATATGGTATCCACTTGAATCTTTCGTCCAATTCCATGATGTTAAAATAGATTTTTGTTTCAATTTTCACTCCCAACAAACAGTCACTTCAAATGTATTTTTTTTTTCTAAATGCAATTCTTAAATTTTAAGCAAGTATTGATCGTTCCTGCACTGTCGATCACTTGGAACCAACTGACAACGATCTACAACTGATAGCTTCTATTTGTACTAATGACACCATGTCAATCCCTATTACCTGCTCGAAGGTCTAGGAATTTAGGTAGCCCTGTCTAGCATTGTAATGTGGATTTGAGGGGAACTCACAGACAAGGATAAGGTTGTTATTTTAAAAGACCCTGCTGTTAAATTGTAGTTGAATAAACATTTTACGTCGATAGTGGAAAAACACTATTCCCTTGCAGGTAGATGAAGAAATATTTCACCCTCGCTCATAAAATTCTTAATTTTCACGGTCGTATGAGTAATCCATTTTATTCGATCTGCTATACTGCATCTCTGGCAAAGGGAACAGTAGGATGAAACTGGGGATGGAACTGGTTGCATTCAAACAAACAAAAGGAGTAATATTTTTTTGGTTTTCGGAATGATTAGTTCGATGTTTGTCGAAGGTGGAAAAATTGTCTAAGAATTGCTTTAAAGAATATTGAAAGAGTTGCCCTAGTGGGATGAAACTTTGGATTAAATGCAAACCTTTGTTTGGCGTAACTAGTTGGAGGAGGACAAACTTCAAACTGAAGCGTGGAGAATTTTTAAGGGCACAACCCGTAATCTGGAGTTGAGGATGTGGTTACCATAGTGTGAACAACTGATTTGAGCAATAAAAGAATTCCAAGTTTTTCAGAAAAGTCACAATCGATGGAAAAACTCAAATCGCATTGAAGGTTTTTTGAAACTCCCATTTCTCATGAAACTTGACGTTGACCTTTTCAAATTTGAGCGCCTTGGTTACAAGTTATCTTGTTTTGGCAGCTGTAGACACTCTGTCATCAATTAAATATTCGATTTAAGTTGTTCCAACCGAACTCAATCTGGCCCATTTGATTAATGTTTTCAATCAAAATTGATTGACCAAAGTTCAATCTACAAGTCTCCCAAATTACTATTACCGAGAACTACTTCTGCTCGAGACACATCAGAACCACAAGAAAAAGAAACACAATAACTTTTTCTTTTATTAATCAAACATAAATATCAGAACTTTTATAATTCACCATCACATCGCATAAGAATGAGAAAGTAACGTCTGGATCTCTGGTCACAATGAAACCATTATTCTTATCCACATTTCGTTAAATCTACGGATCGTTACTCTTTATGCCAATTCAACAGCTTTAGCTTGTGGATTTATTTTCTACTAATTGAAAGTAATAATTGGTCCTTTCGCTTGGTTTGTCCTTGGTCCCTACGCCCTTGCACAGAGTCTCCTTCGAGTCGAAATAAAGGGATTACCAAAATCGAGTTAAATTTACTATGCTTTGCAAGACCGAAGAAAAACATAAAAAAAAACACATAAAAGTCATAACCTGAAATTGATGTATTTTGGTCCTTCAACTTTTGTTTGCTTGTGGGAGTTAACCCAACAGTCAGCAATGACTGACCACAAATGAGAGCTGGACAAATATAGACTTCCTGTTTCTGGTTAAATGAATGTATGGGTTCCGGGTGGGTTCACTCTGGCGGAGAATTGTTCTTCGCTTGATTAAAATTTTGTTTCTGGTGTCGGTCGTGTCAGGTTGTAAAGTTCGGAATGAGAACAAAAGGAATTGGTGATATTTTGCATTTTCCATGGAATCAAATGAATGCTGTCTGCAATCTGAGGAAGCAAGGAGATTTGCACTAAAAAACAAATTAACTCAGAGCACAAACTTTCCCGGATGATACTTTTAAAACTGAGGATTGATGAAGATAAATTAAATGCTCCTCACAGAAACGGTGCATTTTTTATTCAAAGTTGTTCCGTTGCCACCTGGTTAACATTGTTGGAAAAATCTATACATTTTAAATCCACATTTGCAGCCAGTTCTTGCAACACACCACATTCTCTAACAACAAGCCATCTGGCTTGCTGCTTTGTCTATATATTAAACATTTGTGGAAATTCTACAAAAAATATTTTGTTTTAAAATTCGTCGCATATTAAAATAAGATCATAAACACTCGGAGAACATAAAACCTACAAGAAAAACCCAAAATGCAAAAATAAATAAATTTCCCCCTGCGAAATCTTCTTTTTAAAAACAACATGCAACAGGATTTGGGACATTTCGGAAATGTTTCCCGTGTTCATGTTGTGCCATATGTGGTGAACATGTTTTATTATTTTGTTTGAAATTCCCAACGCGTGTCGTTTTTTTTTTCATGAGAAGCATACTAACAGGATTTGTAAATTAGATCCTTACAAGTGCTGAAATTTAGAAAATATGTACCCAGGCATTAAAAAACTGTGTTCTTTTTTCCGTACCTATTGCTTAAAAAAAAAAGAAACAACCAGGTACCAACACATTTTTGGTCTCCTTGTTCCTGTCTGAATGCTGTCTGCTTAACTCAAACAAATGATGTAACGAAATGGCCGACTACTATAAACGAAGTATTTACGGAAATAAATTTGAAAGGGTTAAGTCTATTTTAGGTAGAATTTTTGTCCTTCAGTCGCTGACGGATATTTCACGAATATTTGAAATTATGACCCTGGAATTTATATTCATCCATCAGAGATCTTCGAAATCCTTAACTCAGCGTACAAAGTAAGGATATTTATGAACACTATAGACTATTTCTGTGAGAATTTTTAAGGAGGTTTTGCCGGGTTTTTCCATATTTTATGAATACATCGCATAGCGAGGACAAAGAGACAGAGAATAAGACCTAAGAAAATATTTTCCTTGAGTATTAGGAAGGCATAAAGACTCTTTCTAGTGTTGTTTTTATATTTGTTCAAGTGTGGAACAGTAGTACGTGTAGTATTAAGAAAAATAACATCGTTTAACACCTGCGGGCACCTTTTAAAAACAAATGAGTCACTGAATTGTTATTCAATGTGAAGATGTCCAGTTTCATTTTTTTTATTAGTTCAAAAATAGAACAATAACTGGAGAGTCTTTCGATTGTTTTGACCGATTGAAAGTCATTTCTCATTTCATTTCAACAGAGATCGTAAACAAAATTTGACAGAAGTTTTATTGCTTGTAAGGATTGCAAATGAGTCAAGACTGGACAGTGGACACGCCAGTAGTTGTGGCTCATCAACTCTGATTTAAAAATGTCCTTCACTGCACTTTAAACATGAAGAATTTGGACGTAGTTGCTTCTTTAAATGTCACATTGTTCTTCAATCAAAAGAATTGTTTGTGCGATATGACGATCGAGAAAGCGGAAAAAACCTCATGTGTACGTTTGATGTCAAAAAGGGTTTCAGAGCCATTCCACAAGTATTAAAAGCGTCATGGTTAGACATTGGTTCAGAAGTATTACGTTGGACTGTTGCAAGAGGAAAATTCTCCTTTCGATACAATCTTCAAAGACGGAGAACGCGTGGCGAAGATTTAACCGAAAAAGGCGACACCGTTCATGATGGAATGGTCCTGTTCGACGAAGAGTCAATAGTAGGTAAATAGAATTCTTGTCAGGAAAATTTTCGTATCCAATCCCGATGGCGATGAAGACGGATGACCACAACATCGTCTGCCTTTGTTCCATAATAACCAACTTCTTGTAAAAATGTCTAACTGTCGAAAATATAAAATTTTAAGTAAAACTAGTAAATATTCGGTCAACAAATAATTTAAATCGAACGATTTGTGCCACTAAAAACGTCCAAGTCAAAAGAAAAACAAACTTCGCCCAACAATTTCGAGGCAAATTAAAATTTCAAAAACAAAAAATTGACTTCCTCTTTTTTGTCAGTAAGAAAAAATCAACCACAGAAAGTTGACAAAACAAACATATTCCATAAGCAAATTAAAAGTTTTCACAAATTTATGCGCATATAAAATGAATTTGCAAAATTACGTTTTCAATTTATTTTAAACACTTAACTACCCCAACGTCCCTTCTATCGCCCATAGACTCCGAACCGAAGAGCGAAAAAGACTGGACTTCCTGAAAGTTTGTGTCGATGGAAGCGAACCCTTCAATTTGCCATCTCATCTTGTTTTTGTTGATAAAAACAGATATTTTAGAATCGTGGGTCTGGGTATTTCATCAATCAAGAAGAAGTCGAAGTCAGGCACCACAACAAGACCGAAGGGGGCGATAATGATGATGATGATGGTAATGGTGCGACTGCAACTTTTAGCACGGAAAACCATTTTATATTATTAACCAACTCATTTTCAAAGTTTTTTGTTCTTATGGCATCATGAACTCTCTTGGTTTTCGCATGCACCTCATCACTCTTCTTGCAACACAAAAAAATTAAACAAGAAGCTCCAGTTCATTTGATGAGAAGAAAAACAGAGGAAAATGGATGTTCATACAACCCACCTGTACCAAGTTTATACAATTGCAAGGCAACCAGGCGAATCCAAGCCGAACGAAAGTTTGCAGAATTTTAATTTTATTTATAAGCCAACAGCAGTGTGAAAAAGTTCTTCAACCACAGAACCAGCAACCGACTTGGCGTTGGCTCTGGTTCCCGATAAACGAGCTCTAAAAAAGTTCCATTTGCAAAGCCCAACGAAGCATGCAAGGAGTCGAGCGATAATTTACCTGCAATTTGTGTTTTTTTTTATCGTCTACCGTTCTCGCATCTTACATGAAAGGAACATAAATGGATGGTGAAAAGTTTCACTTGGCATAATTGACAATGAAAAAGTGCCGTGTCGAGACAAGACGATTCTCAAACACGCGCCAAATTTTAAAATCTGCGTTTATCCTTGTGATTATTTGAAATATCCTTAATCACTGCACAGAAATGACCAGAAGACAGGATTAAACTGATTCCTTCAATAAGTAGACTAATTTATGAAAAGGACTCAAATTGCCTCGACATTGAAAATCAGGATTAACAATTGTTTGCAATTAGAGCAAAAATTAGTTCAAAATATGGAAGGATTGTCATCGCATATCATCTGACAAACACCGGTGACATTTTTATTCGTGCGTCTGCCATTTTGGGATTATAAATTTTCGAGTTTTTGTTAAAGGGCGTGACAGGTATCCTGTCAATCGATAAACAAAGAATTTCGCAAAATATCGATTTTATACCTTGCGGTCCGGGATTTGGCGCCATCTAAACAACAAGTGGATTGTAAAAATCGTCGAATTCTGTAGTATTTTCTTGTTGCAGGTACTTAACCGGGGGTTTTTCCCAAAAGTAATTCCATTGTGGAATTTTTTTCTGTCTGTTTTGAGAACAAATCGAACAGGTACGGTTCATCGATTGAGCAGCGAGGTATGCAAATGCAAGCAGCTGACAAATTGATGTGTTGGTATGAATTTGCAAAGGATTCTCTGAATCTGGGACAAAGTTTTGTTGTTGTTGTTTTTAACGATTGCCTAATTGTGAAGGAAACACGGCGAATGATTTTGTGAACTACGGGACATCCAATAAAAGTGGCAGACAAGAATTATGATGGAAATTTTGAAGGATGCTCTTCAAGGACCTTGTGTTGAGAACAAGAGACGAAAGAGCGAGTTTATTGGTTTGTTGCATAAGGATTTTGAACAATATTATATATATTAGTTATTTTAACATAGTCTAGAAAATACAAACTACAGCTAGCACTTAGCTTACGAGTGGAACAATTTTCTCACACCTTAAGGGTTTGGAGCGTCTATAGAGTGTGATGTCTTTGAATACATGCAAGGAAGAGGTCATAGCAAAGCACGTGCTAAGGATTGATGCAGTCTTGAACTCACTTTTGGGTGATAAATTAATGAAGATAACAACTTAGGCTCATACAAAAGTGCAACAAGAGTCTTTGTTCCTGTAAGCTTCTCTAATTACCTCGTTTGCCACATTCTTGAATTTGTTATCGTTAAAATTGTAACTAAAACAATTTTTCAGATTTATCTTTGCTGTGGCTTATGTCTTCACAGAAACAATTTTCCACTAGTTTCCGTTCCTGATTTACGTACTTTTAATTACTCCTTGATTTTTGTTCAACCATATCAAGCTGTCTTAATTGCGATAAGACGAATATTCGCACTTGGTGCAAGGTTCATAAGAACAACAAATTAATGAAATTTTTCTTACAACCAAAAACCCGACACCATAAATCAACCCTTACTCCAATTTTATCAAGCTTTTCTCTTTTTCTCTCTTCCCTTTTTTCAATATTTTCTTTTTTATTCATTGTAGATACATGAACAATGCTCTCGGAGGGCAATTTTAATTACCAAAGGATGTGCTTAATCCCAGCCCCATGCCGTTACAGATTTGGGGATTTATTACCCAAAGTATCTGACTGCAGGATTCTTATCGTAATTAATGAGCATAACCGGAGAGTAAATGGGTGAAACAGAGAGGGAGAGATGTTTTTAGTGCAGAAGTTGAATACCCGCTTTATCATATTGCCTGGTTGCCAAGTAATGTGGTAACCTCTCCCCCACAAAATTCACTAAGAAAAAAGTAAACAAGCCTTTGGTCCTATTCGTCCTTAAAAATTAAATATGTACGAGTAAAAAGATGCCAGAAATTTGTATAGTTTTGTGGTTGGGAATGACGCGGCAGGAGGGCGGTTAATGACTTCTGCTGGCTCATAGAAGAAAGAAAAACTTTAAAACGAAAACGACCAAGTTGAGTATGTTCTGGCGTTAGGGCGAAATGACTTTTTCGTCTTGTTTTATTTTCGGGTTCACGAAAGGATTGGATCATAGTTTTTAAGGCTAAAGTTTAATTGGAGTGTATAGGGTTACATTCCGGTTACAAAGACTCTCGCGGAAAAGTTTATCCAAACTTTCACGGTTCTTGTATCTTGTGTCGTTCTCTTGTTTGTGTGTGTGTTGATTTTTATTAAATTTGTCTGAAGAGTGATAGAAGGCGGGTTTAAGTTCTTACGAAAAACTGAGAGAGAGGATTTGTAAAAAGTCTCACTGAGTTAATTTTGTTTTAAGGAAATATAATAATTATAACAACTACTAGACAAGATAAGTCTCGTGTGAATGTTTGTTTTTATTTTGTGAAGAAAAGTTGGGAACAAGGCAATAAAAGTAATTAGGACTAATTTCATTTGGATTGCTTTTTCTTCGTCGTTTCTGTATTCCGGAAGTGAATTTCGGAATTGTTGTGTTTATGATAAAACAAATAGCTGAGGCTCGTTAGGAGACTTTTGGAAAAGAAATTAAGAGACAGACTTAAGATAATCATTTGCGTACGTCATCAGTGACGAGACTCTAGACAAGTTAAGGGAACTGCTAATTTGTTTGCAATTACATTTGAATGGGTCGCAGACGAAAAATGTGAATCAGAGGTTTTCAATTTTGCTTCTTCTTTTGTGTGCATACTGTGTGGAGAGTTTTTAGAATCTAATGGAGGCAAGGAAATTTGAAAAAAAATGTTATTGTGGCATTTTTCGTAGTCCAAAATATTTCTAAGAGATTTTCATCAAGTCTCCAAAAAAGTCTCCACTCTTAAATCAACCTTAAACTGAACATTGAAATGAAATGTACATGCCTTATAGTTTCTTGTTAGCAAATGAACTCATTTCCATGTCTCCACTGAACTCTCCACAGATTTACTTCATCATAAAATAAACACAGGTACACAAAAAATAAAATATCTAAGTCTACTCACATCATAGACCAAGTACTGCAAAAGAACTCCTAGTGCTGCTATTCCCTTGCCCTGGAACTCGAATTCCGGCAAATGATGATAGTCTAACTCGGCTCCAGTATACGAGTGCCGTTGCTGTAGTTTATTATTATTATTGTGATTGTTGTTGTTGATATTATTCTTCTGCAACTGATGCTGCACTTGGTCTTCCACTTCGGCCAAATCCTCAAATTCTTCTTCCTGCAGTTTTTCTTCCAGCAAAATCTTGGGTTTATCTTTTTGTGTTTTCTTTTTGTACAAAAATTTACGAAAGAAGAATAGCCAACATGATTATCCAATTCAAGTTTTTAGAAGGCACACAAGAAAAAAACAATCCTTAAACTTACCTTAATAGTTGTTGGCCCTGTAACAATGTGTTCTCCTTTTGTCGTTGGCGTGGTTCCAATCCGACCAACTATGCACTTTCCATTCGACTGCTGTTGCTTGTTAATGAGATTATTCAAAATGGGTGAGGGCGGCGTATGCTGAGAGTTGTTGGTCCTTAGCAGGGCCTTCTCGTTAGCCGTTAGCAATGGAGTGCTTGTAGGCACAATAGCTGCACCATCACCGCCACCATTTAACATGCCATTCCCGACGACATTGCCAGCACCACTTTTGCCAACTCCTCCATTGGGGGTTTTGCTGTTTTGTTGTTGTTGTTGCTGCTGTTGCTGTTGGCTGACGAGCCGGTTATGATCTGGAATGACAAAAATGAGGAAAATTGAAAACTAGACACAAAACAATGAAAATTTCTTAATTAAAATTTTGCTCTCTATAAAGATGGCGCTGCTGTACAACGGTTAATAACCCCATCGATATTTTGTATGGAATTCCTTTGCCATATTCAGCCGGCCAATAACATTGACTCGTTTGCAATCAATTATGTGCACAAACGACTTCTGCAACATGTTGCCTAAGAGTGTAGAGTTAATGAATTCATGTTGCTGATGTCAGCTACCGTGTTTGACTGGACGGGTTTTTACAACTTTAAAACTGATTCAATTTGGTGCGATTAATTGAAAAAAAAAACCAGACCGTTCAACTTAAATGTCATAATTAATTCATCACTCTTCATGCAACATGTTTGGCAACTTGATTAAACAAAACTGACGACAGGTGGTCGTATAGCTGCTTGTGTCTTTTTTCAATTAAATGAACAAGGAAGGAAAATGTCAAGTAAAATTTAATTTAACTTGAAAATGTTGTAGACAAAAAAATGTAAACAAAAATAATCAGGTAGCCACTTTGTTTACAGAAAATCATCATTTATAGACTCATTAAAAATAAAAGAAGTCTGTGACGATGGCATTGGCTTTCTCTTCCACTTTAATGGCCATAAACGAGACGATGCAATTGATGCACGGTGCTGGAGACGGCGTGATGGTGATACTGAGACCGAGACCTCAAGGAGGGAAATTTGCATTTTTGGCTTAAAGCTTACGCTAATGCGTCTTCGTGTTCGCACTGCGAGCGACGCGGTTAATGATTATTTCGGAATTTTCGAATTATAAAAGTAGCCTGGGAGGAGGGTCATCATTATTTGGTGGTAATTGACTGTTAATTGCCTTCTTTAAGAAGTGGTTTCACTTTTTTTTTATTATGTGGCCAATTTTGGTCTCCGGTGAAATGTTTCGGCCTTATGGTGGATGTTTTTTTTAACAAAGAAATTCATAGAAGAAAGATGGTTAAAGACTCTCTTTAGATTTGTTGATTTGAGTTTAATTGGGCTTTTAACTAATTGTTTTTTATCTAGTCAACCGTGATTTGTCAAAATTTTAATTTTCTCTGAGACTTTTATCATTATTCCACTCATTATCTCAATTACAATTGATTGTCGAATGTGAAAAACATCTCATTCCGTGATTGAGTGCGAACTTTTGCATCAGGCACCCCACAATTTTCTCTCAAGAATCTAAAACACAATTGACTGCCATGAGCATTCATACACTCGATTCGCAATATCATTGAAAATCATTTAAACAATCAATTGACTGACGCTTGCAATGCATGTGTCTATAAGATAGCTTTCAGCTGACCTACATGCATTGCTTACAATTCTTGGCTCATACACAACACACCCATTACGCCTCAAAAATCATACACACATAATTATCGAGGCAATTAGCACACAAATTTGCATTTCGTAAAATTTAAACAATTGACTATCGATTGCCAAAAAGTTTTCCTAGGTATGAACGAGTATTAATCATCTTTCTGGGAATTTTTGGCATTGCGTAATGAAGAATTTGAACATTGAAATTTCAGATTACAGAAATCAAGCATCCACAGTGGAAATCAAAATTCTTAAGTTGCATTTGATTTTAGTTTTGAACATGGTTGCCAAATTAGTTCATCAACATTGTCAAAAGATATCGTTAGTTGGATAAAACATTATGCCTTAAGATATGCAATTTCGATACTTATAACAAAAAACAGTTTTTCACTCGAATAACGTATTTTAAATGTTTCATGCAGTCACAGCGTGAAGGCGATTTGGTCCTAACCAGCTTCTTAAATGGTCATCACGAATTTAAAGTCTAAATAATGTGTGAGTTTGGAAGTTCAAACTTCAAAAAGTATGCAATGTTTTTTTTAACATAAATCCTGAAAATGATGTTTGCCAAATTGGCAACCATAAAATGACCACAGTCATAACGAGTGTTTTGACTAGCCTTCCTTGTCTGGAGTTTTGTTGTGCAATTAATCAGATGCATTGCACACATCTCACTTCAAGTTGAGGTATTTCAAAAATTTTTGTTTTTCTTGTCATATTCCTGAGTGGGCGTTCAAACACAGACACGTTCAATTCATGTTCAACCCTAAAACGATGATATCATTGTTCGAGAGTGGAAAAGTGGAAACCTAGTCTATACAAGAGCACATTATTGTTCTGATTTTCTAGAAGACGTTATTGTAATTTACTTATTTCAAGTGCATCCACAATGCACACTCAACGAGACTACTTCTGGTTTCTGCCTTTGCGAAACAATATAATTTGTGGATTTTCCCAAGCATCCTGTTTTTGTAGGGGATATGAACAATTTGTCTCTGTATGTGTGTTCAATTTGTACCTGTGCATTAGGAAGAATTTCGTAAACTCTATTTGTCAAAAAAAAAACTAAGATTTTTATCCTTGAAGTGATTCATTTGGTTGCACACGAAAATGAACTACCTTACCTTGATAAGATCCTACGAATGCAATTTGTTTGTAGAATTATTCTTAATTGTGTAATTTTTGCCCTTGCTTGTTGGGTTGTGTCTGTCTACTATTTTATTTTGCATTCTATTTTCAAAATGCCAGATGTACCTATTTTTTCGTTTTGCAAATTAAAACGTTTCAATTAATTTATCTTTGTGCGAATGGTGGATGCTTTTGTTTTTACTGAACACATTGTGTGGTTGATGTAATTGCATAAATTAAAACTAATCTATCTTTGGCAAACGGGCATTGTTCGTTACAAGGATGTTACCATTTTACTTAAATTTTTCATTTAAAATTACAATATTTATTAAAATTCATGCATAAATCGACTTGAAAGGCAATTTATCATTAATCCCTAAAACGTTGTTGAAATTCATTTCGAATTAAGTAATTAATTGAGTAAAAAATCATTTACCAACATTAAAATTACGAGAATATTTTCATTTTGGCAATGAATTTTCGAAGGTCATTTTAACTAGATTTATTGCCAACAAAATGTTTATTTTTCGGATGAACATTTTGTTCAGTTTATTTTTATATGAGCGCCAAGCCAAAACATAAAAAAGGAAGACAAGATCTTGATTTTTAAATTTGTGTATTCACAACACTTGTAGGTACTTATTTTCATCAAAAAGAGCAAATTTTAAAATTAAACAATAGTTAATTGCTTAAAAGTCAAATGGCGATTAAAAACCTTTCCACAATTTAAAAATTTACCACAAATTAAAATATTATTTCCCATGCACATTTTTAGTGGTCAGTAATGTAATGTGTTTTGGTGTTATTTTACCACAACGTTTAACCTAGCGTCTGAGGTTTCATTTGAAAACCAAGCGATGAGCGAGAAATTAGAGGCAGCGGCGGTTATTCATTATAAACAATTTTTAGATACGCATTAATGCAAAAAAACCAAACGAAAACAATAACACTTGCGTCATTTGAAAACGAATTGGGAGTGAAGCTATAGAGGTGAGAAAAAAAACATTTCCTCACTTTTGTTTTAAATTTGTTTAAATAAAATGAAAACGAAAAAAAAGTTCAAGTAAATCTATTTTGGTTCCAAATGTGTCACAATCTCAAAATCGATTTAGATTTGTTTAAATTTAAATTTTAACATTGGCGTAGTAAAAGAATTTTTTTTTCTTGAATTAGAAACTTCAATATTTGAACGAGAAATTATGTTGACAAATCGACAAATCTGCCTGGCTGCCTGTCACCTCTGCAAATTGATTTTGAAGACGTTTGAAAGACATTTTCTGGTTCTAAAATCGGAGAAGTGGCGATAAGTGTTATTTGGAGTTTGAGGGTAGCTAGCTAGTTTTCTATGCATTGAGTCATGTTACTGAGGGTAACATCCCACAGCGAGGTTTATCAGCTTATTTGGTGGTAGTGGACCTGTCGCCTCTGCCGGTTATACATCCTGTTGTCCAGCAACATGCCTGGGAGGCATTAAAACTCCAAATATAAGCAACAATTTTTAACCAATAATATAATCATTTAACCACTTCCAAAAAATTTTATTTGGCTTTCAATAATTGAAAAAGAAACCCCCACGTCATTTTCATTATTTAATTTACACTTTGACATCTTCTCCTTCAGGCGATTGACCAAAAGCTCGTGACTGCTTCACATAGCTGCACGCACACACACATTTCTCCACTCATATTCAATCCCAACCCAAGTCCAACTTCAAATTGCCGACATAATCACTTTCAGTGTTGGCCCATTGCATTCAATTAACCAGCCATAAAGTTTTCCAAACCGTTTTTGTGGTCACCAGCTTTCACATACCTTCTATTGGCTCCCAAAAAAGCCATCATAAGTTTATGGCAAAAGTTTTGATAATGCAGTGTGGAATGGATTCGCACCAGACCAGCTGTCGCCCTTAAGCCCAAACAGGTACTCGGTGCGACCTTTTAATCCTCGAACCAGATGTTCTCCTCGTTTGTCGTCGTCTTGGTGAGTGTGTGTCTATGGCCAGATGTAACGAGAGAAATGAAAATATGAAATCAATTATAATTCGGTCCCATCATGCTTCCATTACAGTTCACACTCCCACATAAATGCTTAAAGACAGATAAAAGCCATCCTGGGAATATCCGGATTATCCGGGACATATGATGCCACAGGAGTCGACGACGACAACGACGAAGGCAATGAACATGAACTTGAACACTTTATTACAAAGACGTGACGCGCCTTCTGAGCTGTTGAATTGCAGCACTCAGAGACACCTTGGAGACTTCCCAGAAACGTCAGAAACGACGAACAACTATTCAAGGTACGTACATCGTCGTCGTCGATGACAACGAAACGGACGCAAAGCAATGAAAAGCTAAGCCAGCCAGCAACCAGCAGGGGAAATGGCGTTAGGAAGTGCGTCTGACAGTTGTCCGAATCGGTCTTTAAAAATAATAATTTCATTAATTAATATTCGGACGACGACGACAACGACAACTTGCTTGCTGTCGTACAGTAGAACCGACTGGGATAGGGGATCGGGTCTTGGTTAGACTGGGGTACGGCAAACAGCGAACATGCATTGCCCTTTTGCCATACTGCGGGCGACGGATAATTAAATTGTTTGCGAACTGGACAAAGTTCTCTGGTCTCTGGACTGGACAGAGTTTGTATACGAAGGAGAAGGGGCAGTGTCTGTTTTTCAATAATAAATTGGGGCCACCATATGGATGACATCAAGTTTTACTCTCTGGCTTGAAAACTGAATGCAGAGAGGCAAAGTATTGTATGGGAATGTCGCCGCATTCTTTTTCTTCTTATTTTTTTAAGACTCGACCAACGTCATTGTTGTAAATTTTAATGCAGAGAACCTGAAAAGGAAGGCCTCGAGCGGATGTCACGTTTATGAATAGGGTTAAAAAAAAAAAACATCCAATTTTAATAATATTATGTCGTATGGTGTTGATATTGAAATTAAAATAGTAATAACAAAAAAATTGTAAATAAAAATTCAAATGGTAGTTGAATTTGAAGCGTGTGTGGCTGAAGTGGCAACCATTTAAAGGCGCACCTTTAAGGTATTGAGTCTGGGATTAGATTAGACGATAAGCGAGTTTGGGTAACACAACTATTTGAGACACAAATAGGGGGGTAATTATAGAGACGACACGTTTTCCTGATTAACATTTTGGAACGTGACTAAAAGTATCGAAAATTGGACAGTGGAACAGCATTTTTATTAAAGAAAAGGCGAAAAAGTCTGTGTGGTAGAACCATTGTCCTTTCAGTCTTTCTACAGAAGTACCTATATAGTTGACAAATTTTTTATGATTTTTGTCGTCTTAAAATCACTCCAGTGACCGTCCCTGACTTTTATAAGACCCCATACCAAGCGATACCTAGAAAAATGACTTTAGCTTTTTCCATTTCCTCGACATAAATTTGGGCCACCTTCTAGAAGACATCGAGTCATACATAAAATGACATTTCTCGTCGTTGCATAACAAATGTTTTATTTATCGAAATTCACTTGATTTTCCTTTTTCTATTAAGAAAAGAAATTTACCTAGACCTGGGGCACAAATTAAGCTATTTAAGTTTTAAATTTATCCACCGTCCACTCCATTACTGTCGAACAAAACCAAAATTGAAAACAAAGCACAGACGGATAAATCCATCGTCAAATCTAAAAATATTCCCTCTAGAATTTCTCATAATGACTAAAACTTCTGCAATCTCAACTGAACTCTGCAAAGGCAATTAAACACTCAAACAAAAGTCGCTCAAGACTCCTCAAACATACCGCCATTGCTCTCCTCTTCCAAGTAATCCAAAAGTGGCGAACAAATGCGAAATTCCTGTTCAGAGTCACTAGCCAAGCATCCGTCAGTCTCTTGAAAGTCCTCATCAAGATCCTCGTACGAGGACCAACTTTGAATACACCGAAGATTGGACGTTTTCTTATTTATCGTTGAATCCCCACCGACAATTATTCTCCTTTTCCGCTTCCAACTGAAGGCGCATTTCCTTTCGTGGTTGGTTGTGAATTGCACTTGAACTTTCCGAAAGTCACCGTAATTAACGCGACAAGTTACCTCAAAATTCTGAAGGTCGGCACAAACGTCTTCGCAAGCACCATCATAAAACTTTGTTGTATTCGTCGTCGCCGCAACTTTTGTACGGAACCGCACTTTACGAATCGGATGCGAATACTGGCACTGATAATGATGCTGATGCTGACGATGATGTCGATTGTTTTGTCCACCGCGTCTTCCACGATACATTTCGAACTTTCAGGTTGGACATTTTTCGATTAGCGATTGGGATAAGAATGACATCCGGGCCACTCGGCTTAACGTTCACTAAACTGGTCTTTCTTTACGAACCACTTATGTAAGCAATGCTCTCAGAAAATTTCAATTAGAATGACATCACTGATGAGCGACGACGATTTACATGAACATGAGACCGTAGACCGCACTGGCTGCGACAGTCGCCACAATTGCTTCCCCCATTCAAAAGCACACTAAACAAATATAAACAGAATTTATTGTTGGCCGCTTCGAACTGTGTATTTTCTGCGGAAAACCCATTCCCGACTGAGCGAGCGGACGAAAAAAAGTTTCGCTTTTGCAGGCAGCCGTCTCTTCCTTGGCAGCAGTCTTTTTTTCGGCTGCTTGTTTGGATTTGTCTTTTTTTTATATATATTTTGTGAGCGAGTTCTCTGATCGAAACGATGCTCAGCGCAGTGACCATCTGCGTTGGCGATGAGGCATGGCGCTGCGGCAGGGAAAACACAGCACTGGCCATCGGGCACACGCTGCGAATACTTAATTAATTACAACGCGAAAATTGGCGTACAAAGTGAAGCTACTCATTGGCGCGTATTACGCACACGCAAAAATTACTGAAACGCGCTGTAAAACTTCAAGCCAGTTAGTTGCGCACGCATTAACAGAAGTATCGTATCGGGGAGTAAAACGGGAAGATGGAAAAATTGTGGTCTGTGTTTTTTGGCTTGACCCTCGGCCAGATTTATAGTTTCAATGAAGAAATCTATCGCTTGGGGGCGCTAAATGTTTTCTATTTTGATTTTTCTCTTTTTTTTTTTGGTCGAACGAGTTCTGTACTGACACTGGGGTGTGTGAGAGTGTGTTTTCCTTTTTTTGATTGACAGGAAAAGTGGCCGTGGTGCAGTGTTTAATTTTCAAGTGATGTTTTCAGTTGTTGATGCAATGGCGCGTGTATCGATATGTGAGAATGAGGCCTGGGCATGTTGGAATTTTAAGCGTAGAAAGATTTTTCATTTTAATTTTTTTTTCCACTAAGGAAACGTGAATTGTTTATGGAATTAGCATTTTGTAGAATATTGTTGAGTGGAATTTTTAGTGGAAGGTTGAGCACAGTTTTGAAGATGATAAATTATGAAAGTATTGATTGATTGCAGGAAAAAGAGACAAATGATTGTTTAGTGGAAAAAATATTGGTAATGAATTGAACAATTTCTCAATGATTTTTGATTTCTTTGGACGTCAAAAAGTAAACAATTTTTCGGTAGCATAGGTCGTGAATGCAATGATCCTGGTGGAAGAAGTCTTAGATTTTTGACAAGAACACAATGTGAATCATGACATCAAATGTGAAATCCTATACAAGATTAAATAAAGGTTTTTCCAATTAGAGGTGTTATTTTGATATTCAAAAAAAAAATGGCATTTTTTGAGAAAGAGGAAGATATGCCGTTAATAATGAAACACAACATTAGCGAAATGGCCGCCACGACTACGCTTACAGAACCATATCCTTTTCATAAAATTTTTCATAACCAAATCGCAAAGTGGCTGCCCTATGTCCTCGGTAGCCTCACGAATTCCATCTTTGAGGTCTTGAATCGACGCACGCTGGGCTATTGGCGTAACTTTTATCTTTCACGTGGCCCCAAAGGAAGAAGTCGCAAGGTGTCAAATCACAAGATCTCGGTGGCCAATTGTGATCACCCCTTCGAGAGATAACACGGTCCGGAAAGTTTTCTCGTAAAAGATCGATGGTTTCATTGCTTGTGTGGCACGTAGCTCCGTCTTGTTGAAAGTAATATACCATCCAATTCCGGAAATAACAAATCATTAATCATCTCTCGATAGCGCAATCCATTGACCGTAACTGTTGCTCCAGCCTCTTTTTCGAAAAAGTAAGGTCCAATGATCCCGCCGGACCATAAACCGCACCAAACAGTCACGCTTTGAGGATGGAGAGGCTTTTCAACAATAATTCTTGAGTTTTCCGAGCCACAGATGCTTGTTGACGTAGCCTCCGAGGTGGAAATGGGCCTCATCAGTCAAGATGATTTTTCGATGAAATTCCGGATAATTTTCATGCATTTCAAGGACCCAATCAGCAAAGACACGACGTTGTTGATGATCAGCTTGCTTGAGTTCTTGTGTTTACTGAACTTTATAAGCCTTAAGACCCAAGTCGTTATGCAAAATACGGTGTAATGACGTTTGTGGAATGCCTAATTCCAAAGAACGACGAGGAATGGACAAACCTGGGTTTTCTTCAACACTTTGGGCTAGAACAGCTATATTCTCAGTTGTTCTTGAGCGACGTGCACGGGTCTTATTCTTCGCATCACTAACTTGTCCCAACAGCTCGTATTTGTCCACCAATTTCTGTATTGCGGTCCGACAAGGTGCTTCACGACAACATGATTTAGTTTTATGAACCGTCTCTGCCAAATTTTCACCATTTTTATAGTGAATTTTAATCATTTCAGTGCGTTGTTGAAGCGTGTATCGTTCCATTTTTATTAATGGCGTAGTTTTCACTTGTCAAATGTCAAAAAATGACAGCTTCAAAAGTGACAGTTACCGAAATATCGAGCTATTCAAAATAACACCTCTTATTATGCAATTTAAAAGTTCAGACAACCAATGACGTTTACAATTAGTCATAGATAGGGAAGTACGCTGAGTCAAAGGTTTCATTTTTGAAACTAATAGCAATTCCAAAGCCATTTATTGGAGTCATTAAAGAGGTTAACAAAAGTACAATATTTCTATTTCCTTTATTAATTGTGCATTATGCTTCTGAGGCAATGAAGAAATATACATGTTGCGTGAGGCCAGTTTTCAATCTTATTAAAATCTGTTCATCGGTAAACAAAACTTAAACATGTTGTTAAGACAAGACCACATTTAAAATTGTTTAAAAGAAATTATTGATTGCATTTTAAGCACTAAACCTATAAAAAAAAGTAAAAACACATAAAACTACTCCACTGCAACATTAATAGCTCCACAAAGAAACAATCAGCGATAAATTTGGAAAACGAGTTGATTTGAGTATTTTTTTCTCTTGAGCCCATCAGAGCATATAGTTCACGAATGATATCTACTGAGCATATTTGTTTTTAACCAATTATAAGCTCCACAAAGTATCATTCCATTACAATCAATACAGCTAGTAAGAAAAAAAATAATCAAGTGAAATTTACACGGGTCGTTAAATTGGGATTAAAAAATAAATTAATTCTTAACGACCAAGTGTCGATTTTAATTATTTCAGCTGGTGGCTGGTGAAAAATAAATCGAAAGCTCCTCTGCAGTGAAAATCGTTTCTTTAAAAATGTACAATCTATTTCGGAGATTTTAAAATTTGTAAAAATTGTTCTTTTATTTGTAGCAAGTCAAGTGAGTTGAATTTTTTGAATTTATACAAACAGCTCTTCAACAGTAAAAAAAAAAAAAAAGGAAATTACATAATCCTTTGAATTGAAAACCGCTTAACCATAACCGCCCGACCATCTGTCTGATGTTTGGTTCTATACTCTTAGCTCCTATGTTTTCAAGCTTAAAAGCAACTCATTTATTCATCCACTCATAGAACATAAAGCGAAATAAATAAAACATCAACAAACAGACAAACAAACCACTTGAGTGCGAGTAATATGCAAATTTTTCATCAAAAAATTATACAAAACCGTAATCTGATGTTTTCTTCATTAAGCTGTCATATTTTTTTATTTTCTGTGGGAATATGATTATGTGAATATTCGCAAACAAAAAATTAAAGCATACATATTTTTATTTCGTATTTGGATGAATTTTAGCAACGCAAAATCTTAATCCAAGTTAATGGAAGTCTCCATCGGTCCATGCTAATGGTCTTATGGTTATTTACTTTGGGATAAATTAATTACCAACGAGATAAACACACGGTTGTTGGGGCTTTGGGAAGGTACATTGACGTTTTGGGATGCCAAAGGAAATGGAATTGGCCATTGAGACGGAGATCAAATAGAAGCGGTGCGATGGGTGCAAGCTAAAAGCGTCTAGGTAGGCACGTTTATGTGTGGGGCTGACGAATGGTGATGATGACGGTAATTGCTCTTGTTTGATTGCGTTTTTTGGTAATACATATTGCCATAAACATGCAGTGATTTTGAGGACGAAACAGTGTTGTGTTTACAACTTCATCGGCAATATGTTGTTCGCAACAAAAAATGTTAAACAATCCCTTGTTGCAAAATTGTAGAATCATTCAAAATATTATCAAATAATCATGATTACTTTGCATGAATTTAAATAACATTCTTTGAACACTAATTGCCATTAAAAATAATAATAATTTGAAAAATCACACGTCCATCGCGTCAATGACGCTCGAAGCTCTTATCATCCAAAATATAATTAATTAGTGTGTTCCCTAATTAAGGCAATTTGGCAATTGGCCAGCATTAAATATTGATTTGAAAATTCGAAAACCAATTATAACAAAATGTTTGACTAATCCCAATTAAAATGATTTAACTAATTCACATGTTATTATTTCAGGTAATTACTTAGCGGCTAAAATGTTGACGGCTTTCTAAATTGTTCTGTAAGTAGATTGTATCTGCAACAAACGAAGAAAGTATTTTTCTTTCAATTTGACCACAAAGAGAAAGAGAAAATATTTCAATTCGTTTTCATTCCAATTTGCAGGTCATATCCACAATAACCACATAAGCAAATTGAACTCTTTCGACCTCGTGGTATATCGCTTTTGTTCCTGTTTCTCAAAAGGTGCACAATAAATATAATTGGAATACATAAATCCGTGTTGTGTTCCTTCTTTATCTATTTCTCGACATTTTTTGTCTAACCGCACCGAAGAGCTAGCTATACGGCACTCGAACATCTAATCAATCAATCAATGGGGCAGTACAACTACTGTCGTCACCTTATTCTATCTTCTCTATGCCTATCTGTAGTCCATCCATCCATTTGTGACCGCAATTTCAATATTTCTACTTCAAGTCCATCTCCATCTTCTAGTTTGGATACAAAACGTTTTGATGAGTGATTCATTCGGATAGCGTGCCTGAACGATAGCGATACGCCATGCGGTACGGTCCAAAGACCATAACACAACACAAAACAATCAATGAAGACGTGTATCTATCAAAATAGATGCGAGCCCGAACATCCAACAGTTACACCGTATATCTCACCAAACGGAACTAATAATTGTTCTTTGAGGATGGGAGCATTTTTTTCATCCTCTTGTTCTTCTTTTTCATCAGAGCTGGAAGAAACGACTTCTGTGCTACGACCAACGAATTGAACGGACAAAGTGCAGCAAAGCAAAACCTAATGGTTGGGGCGTTGTTGATGGAGTTTTTTGTCGGGATAATATGTCTTGTGGTCGGTCAGAAACCAACAACCAACATTGATTTTTTTTTTTTTTTGTAAAACGATGATTATGGCAATTTCATTGAAATAATTATATGGTGTTGTAACAAGTTATTCTCGAGTCTTCGGATCATAGAAGGAGAGAAAATTCTTTTCTAACAGTAACTCGGTTATAGAATCTTGAAGTTAGCCATTTGGTGCTTTGGGCAGATGAAGATAGCGATAGAGAGAAACCACTATTATTACTTTAAGTTCTGTTCCTGAGTGCATTCTATTTAAGAGATTATTGACCAACATTCGAGATTGAAGACTTTACATGGCGTTAGTACAGAGTAAAAGGTGTTTATTATTGAGATTGGTAGTTATTTTGATAATTAACTGGCTTTTAAATCTGAAAGCAACTGCTTTTGTAGTCTATTTCTCAAAGGGTTTTTATAGAAGCTTATGTTTCATACAAATAACTAACGGGACTTTTTTTCTTGTAGTTTTATATTTAAATAATAATTTTCTGATTTGATTTTTAGTTAATTTCAATAAAACAAAAGAAAACCTAGAACCACTACTTTAAAAAGAAACATACAAAAAAGCTTCGTTCTCCATGATTCTCATGCAATCGAGTACCCATGTAAAATGCACACAGCATTAAAATTTTAATATTTTAAGTTAATAATCGTAATTTAACCACTTTAAAAATATATTTCAACAATTTGAAATTTGAAAATTATGTTTCCGTTAACAAAAAAATAATAACCAAGCCCAAAACAACCTTAATGGCTAGAAGCTTTGTTTAAAATTCCATTTAATAAGTTTAATTAGCAGGAATATTCCAATCATAACAATGGTTAAGGATTTGTAATATAAAATGATAACAAAGGGCACAAAATTCAATGAAGCGTTGAAAAAAAAAGTTAATTTATAACGGCAATTAACTTTTGGGGATGCTTCATTTGACGTGGGCGTTTTTGTTTTGATTTTAATTCCATGTAATCCTGTGAGGAATTTTCTTTCATAATTTTGTTTTGTTTTCATTAATTCAATGCAAAAATTGTCTTAAAAAAAAGCCGAGCAAGTGGTTTCAGTGTTGACTAATGGGTAAAAATGGTTTGTTGGTAAAATCACTTGGGGGAAATTTATAAATGCTGTTTGTTTTGCCGACAAACATTTAAAAAGTACATAAGTACACAAATACATAAGTGGTAAGCCAAGGAGATTTGTTTTTTTTTCTTTTTATAAATGTTAGGTCGACAGATTGAATAAATATTTGAATTGCATTTAATTCCTCTATCTAATGCAAGCTAACGTTTTCATTTTATAAAACAAGACACAGTAGGTAAAACTTTCTTATTTTTAATGTCAAAGCGATAAAAAACTTTTATTTTTACTATTTAATCGTGTCATTAAATTCCTTATAACAATTTCCTGACATGGTTTATTTGTGTCAAAAGCTCTTGACAAAAAAAAATAAGTTATTGCCTTCATACAAGAGTTAAAATGGTTTCTTAAGACGTCTATATTGCGAATAGTTAAAAAAAAAAGAATTTAAACTCACAGTTTATGACAAAAATGAAACAAAACATTTCTCTTAAAAAAGAAAAAAATAATAAAATTGTCTAGCGTGCCTGTTCCATTCAAATGACTTTATACAAAAAGGTCCTTCTACAGTTTTGCAACCACTGTGTAAACTCCTTTGCTATGTGTTTTGTATAACAGTTCCACATTGTGGATTCTTCCATTCAATTTTCTATCCATTCTTCGTTCCTTGGATGCACAAGGTAGTTCAATCGTGACGTGATGAGTCATCGCATCACTAGCAACAGCATCCAACGAATTCAAAACAATCCATAAAGATGAAATGACAACAACAGTGGCATATCCTCCCCAACGCAACCCCCAAACGCCTAGTAGTGAGTCATCGCTATATTCCTACAAAAGGAATTGCCCAGATTAACCAACGACGAACCACCCTCACTTATGCTCCACTTCCACATCATCACGTTCTTCGCATAGAGATGATGACGATGATGATAAAAAAATTCATGAATGTAATAGGACCTCAATGCGCATGTGGCGTATCTTCAATTCAAGTCTGTTTTGTGTGAAGTTTCGTTAAAGATATACTTTTCGTCGTCGCTTTTTTGATGAACAATTTAACCTAAAAAATAAGCTTTAACTTTAAATGTTGGTGAAGTCGTTATTTTGCCCCAAAATGCTTGCCTAAATTTTCATGGCGAAACTAAGTTTTGCTGATAGTTTGCTTAGATAATAGCAAATAAATTAAAACTGTTGAATTTTTCAACGCCCTCACCGCATAGGAAGTTGTTAAAATGCTCAGTAAGCTAACTATTTCCTCGCATGTTATAAATTTCACTTCACATTTTTTTTGTGTTGCAAAATGAATTTGTAAGATTTCGCCAAAATCATTAAACAAAATGTAATAAATTCCTTCTGTCTTTTACCATTGTTGTCGAAGGAAACAAGACACGATTAAATTGTGAACAATAGAAGGAAGGAAGAAAAATGAAGTCGAAGATTTATTTTTGATGGCAAAATCGTGGGAGAATTTTTTCGAATGGAAATTTTGTTCAAAATGTGATTCGGACACAATAAATCATAACCCAGGTATTGTGGGTATTTTTCTCAGATTCAAATGTTTGATAATTTTTTTTTGCAATTATCTACGTGTGAAAGTTGTTAATTTGTATCTGAGAGACTCTACATCTACGCAAATGAGATTAGAGGGAATTATGCTAAATTGGAGTCAACGCATCGTTTGAATTGGATTTGTGTGCAAATTTTTGCTCGAAACAACTTGATTGGGGTGTCGGATTTTCGAGAAACAAAAAACTTTGTGTACCTACTCTTTGGAGTAATTTTATTTAATGAATTTCTCACCAGAAATAAGAGAAAGCAGATGGTTACAAATTGAGATTATTTAAGGGAATTGAAGGCAAAGACAACGAACTCGTAGAAAATTTGATGTCTAGAACTTGTAGAAAAGCCTTATTCTTAACGTGTTCTGCGAGCCCCAAACAAATTAAGGTTGTCTACCTTTTATAATGATGTAAGCCTTGCAAAAAGTTATTATTTCGGTTTGCTCATGTCATACTAGACTCGAATGGTGGAAACTAATAATTTTAAAAAGTACCTTTTCATGCCATCATGCAGTATGCGTGCCAGTAAGCTTGGAGCCGGGTGTCTACAAAAACAACTACGACCTACCAAAACAACTGGTTTAGGCTTAATATAATTATGGTGACATACGAGTAAAGTACTGCTTGTCACGTGAAACTTGACCGCAGGAAGGTAACAGCTCAACGTAACGCGATACACAAACAAGATTGGCGTTGGTAGTGACTGCTGTCTGTTCTCATGTTTGTTCTGGGACAATATGGGGAGTTGCAAAATTTAGTCGTGATGAAAATTTCAACTATTGAAATAATTATAAAGTGGAGTCAGAATGAGAAAGCCACCTAAGGCCTTTAGGAGCGCCAGTTTTAAGAGTGGAATACGTTCCAAATCACTGGACATTCAAATTGACGAACAACGGGGAAATGAAATGCAATTGAGTCTGGCAATTCTATGATTTGCTTGATTTATTTCTTCAATTTCCTTGAGGCAATGGTAACCTGTTTTAGCCATAACCATGAGGAAGAAAATGTGTACTCAAGCGGCTCTGGCTCTGTGTTAAGCCGTAACTTCAACAATCCGAATCTCTTTTGACATCAATTCAATTGAATCAATCAACATGGTTTTCATTACAGTCTTGAATCTTTAAGTCCTTAAGGTATCTTCTTTTCTATCAACATTTTAAAGTCAGTTCAATTTTGAAACAGAAACATATTTGTTCCCAATTTCCAACACACTTTCCTACGGCTCAAATTAAATTCTTAACAATTCCGTTGAATGGCTTCAGAAAAGTCGACTACTTCCTCATGAACTAATTCATCCATCAACAAGCAAACAAAAGCTTTTCAGCCAAGTGCCTCCGTACAACAATTTCGAACAACATTTGTAAGTCTTCTACTTGAATAGAAAAGTTTCTAAGAACAGACTTTTTCAATTCTTCGCACTAAAAAGCATCAAATTAAATGAAAACAGAAAAATGAGGAAAAGAGGGAATAATCACAGAACAAGTAGAAGGAAGCAAAGTTACTGTTCTTTGCGATTCTTGAATCAAGATGCAAAAGAGTGCCTAGTTAACCGAAGCTTAATGCCAATTAAATGAGCGAAATTATTCCCCCAACGAGGTTAAGCAGAGACGCACTGTTCCAAATCTGGAACAAGACTTTTCAGCAATTTGTAATTCCCTTTAGAGAAATACATAATTGTGAGCTTCAAATAGATTTTAGGTCAGTGGACTTTGATTTTTTGTGTGTCAAAGAATTTTACTTCTTGAAAACTGATTAAACTTTCAATATTGGAAAAATATATATTTTCACCACCCACAAAAACACATGGCACTCACCACAACCAAACACAGACACACACAAGGATCTCAAGGACGCCCGCCAACGTCTGTGTTCTGGTTGAATTTGTGTGTGCAACACAGCCAAAAAAAAAACACATGAAGGATAAAATCTTCGATTTTTCACAAAATCTTTTCCAAGACTTACCTTTGGATTTTTTGGGCATTCGAAACGAGTTCCATAGAAAGGATTTTTTCACCCGCAGCGCCGGAGTCCTATACAAATCCAGCTCACTGTAGCATGTCGAAGTGCCTTTGCCATTGAACGATAGAAAATTATTGCCACTTCCGCTAGCATTTTTCAAATTCACATCACTTAGATTGCAATTGATTTTGCGATTTGTACCCGTCGTCATAGTGGTCGTCGTGGGCGACGATGAGTTGTTTTTGAATTTTTCACTCGAATTATTCATTTGTGGCAGTGGTTTTGATGAAACTAACAACGAATTACCAACTATTCCGCGACCACTACCAACAACAACGACCGGTTGAAAGGACGATTTCTTCGGATTCAGATGCTTTTGCTGTTGATGATGTTGATGTTGATTATTGTTGTAGAACAAAGCTACGAAATCGTTAAGTCCCATGTTTGTCAGTTCAGTTTCTATTAATAGAAAATCGGCTTTCGCACTTTTCTTCACTTTTGTTTCGTTGTGCTATGCACACACGATGACACGACGACGGATATCCTTTAATGTATCTACTCTCGCATATGGAGGGTGAAATTTTTCGGTCATCCGTGAGATGTGGAACGTATTTCACTCGCGCATGTCGGACACAGTGCTTCTCAAAGTCCTTACGAAAAAACTGTTATACGCACAACCCGTTAAAACATTATCATTGATAAAAGACTACTTCGCGTGGAGTTCTTGTAAGGTTGGTTCAAGAGTGTAACGAATGGTAACCGCCGCCGCTGAAGTCGACGACAACGTCGATAAAGACTGAATCGATGGAGTCAACGATGGATGGGATTATGTTGCTGGCAATGGAGCACAAGCATATTCATATGGTAGATAGTTTGTTTGGTTTTACCCCCGTTATGGTGCAACACTACTTTGCTCTATGATGGGAGTCAAGACAACACGAAGACGAATAGACAGGTAGTGGAAGCCGTAATGCCGTATATTTCTTGTTTGTTGGCTTGGCAAGTACACAAACATAAATAAAGACAGACAAGTTTTACAGGTGAGAATCTATGTTGGAGCAAGTGGTTTTTTTTTCAATTTTTCTTCGTTTTCTTCTTCTTCTTTCACTGGTCTGTTTTAACTGCGGTATGGTTGGGGGAAGAAAAAACTGTTAAATGTAGTTATATTTTTTTTCTGGTTGGAATATCATTCGAAATGGAGAAGATACATTTATGGACATTTAGGTTCTTCACCTTTTGGTAAAGAGCATAGAGCGAAGCATAGGCCTTAGGGAATATGAATGTAAAATGAATGCGTTTGGATGAATGACAAAAGGAACTTGTTGGATTGTGTTGCGAGGGTGATGACTTAAGGTTTTTCCTGACTAAAACTGGTGTTGAAATGTCAATATTGCAAAGAGAAATAGATGAAGACGGACAACAGAGACTTGTGTTTTCTCGGAATCGCTTTAAGTGAAAAAATTGATGATATAAAAGGCTGTAAGGGGTCTGCTAAGTGTGTTGATCAAATATTGATACACGTGTCGTTTGAAGATTTAGAACACTATTGATACCTTTTGGAAGCCAGTTGTTGAGTAAATAAGTAAATACATAAGAAGAAGGAATGTCTTCAGTCAACTACTGAAGGCAGAAATATAGTTTGGTTACAATAAAATTGTTGAACACTTTTTTCTTCACAGCAAACTATCTTGGCAACCTGAAGACCGACCCTAGTTAAGCTAAGTTTTAAAGGCTAACATTTTCCTGCAATTTCAATTGCCTTAAGGAATCAAATTTTGATGTTCAAGGAAGCCGCTGTATCAGAAAGCTTTGTTACTCAACTATTTAAGGTAACAGGTTAGGAGTAGATTAGTCGAAAGGAATGCATGCTCCTTATTTCGATTCTCTGTTCTTATTGCCTACTCTCAGTGATGCGGTTGTGCACTTTAAAATGGAAGCCACTTGGCACTTGATTAGGGCAAGAGCAAGTAAATGGTTCGGAGAGGGGTTAAACTATAAAACCGAAAGATTTAGAACAGTACCAAGCCCACTGGCATTATAATTTCTAATCACATCATCAATCGATACATTTTTCAAGTTTATTCATTAGACAAACATTATTTGTTTCTCCAACTGCACCCCTTAGCAATTTCAATACCAAATTCATCAACATTAAAAAAATTCCAATTCAAATACAATTTCGATAAAGAAGACAAAACAAATAAAACATCAATTTTAAGATCCTTATTAGTTTTTCATGATTGACTTGAGTGTATTTAAATTTAACTGCTTTCAGCTGAATGTGGTCATTTCCTTCTCGGAAGAAGAGCTCGCAAAGCGGAAACTATTTTCGGTTTCTTAAACAAACTTCGTTTTAAATTACCTTAGCTCATTCGAGCGAAAAATTATTATTTCTATTTGTGTCTTTTTTGTGCTTGAATGTAATATTCGCTTTGGCCAATGGCCACCTTGAAATGAAAACTTGAGACTCTGTTTGCTTTGAAGCTACGAACTACACCTACAACTATTTGTTTTTCTTGGAATTGTAAATTTGCTGTAGCATGCAAATATTAAATAACTTCATGTCGGAAAAACCATAAACAATCATGTTTGTTTCCATAGGAATAGCAACATTGTTTGCTTTTCAATAAAATGTTTCAAGTGGCTTGGTACGAGTTGTTCGGATTTTATTTTGTTCGTCTGCTTGAAACTTTCATAATTCAACTGATTACCAAATATTTCACTATAAATCATTCATATTCTAGTTTTGTATTCCTAAAGAAGGAGTTGGCTATAGGTTTGCGGTTGCAGACCAATTTGCATAGATTTTCGAAGTCAGGTCAACACCGAAATGATTAATTATGATGCTCCAATTCCCTTACGTATGACTTATCGTTAGTCATTTCCTTTCAAAGATGTTTTTTCTTTAATATTTTCGATAAAAATCTTTCAAATAAGCAGTTTGACGCAATATTTGGTTTCCGACCTTATTTTTTTGTTGCTTTTCAAATTATGTACCAAGCAACATTTCTTTTGTTATACACTCACGACGCATTTCCACGGCGAATTTGCAAATTTTGAAGGTAATAAAAACGATGTTTTATTAGCACAGGTGGGGACTACCTTCTGATGAAATTTAAATGCCAGGAATGCAGAGGGCGCTCAACTAAACACAACGATAGAAACATGACGAAATTGGAACTGTTGCATGGGAGTCGATTTTAAAAATTAGACAATTAATAATAAACACTGCGGATCAAAGAAATTGATACACTCTAATTTTTTGGCTTGCTTTGAAAAAGAGATTTCTAGCCTCAACAGACAGAAATGTAGAAGTTCCACTTAGCCCCCAAAACGAAGAGTAGAGAGAGGTCTACTCCTATGTTAAAATTACAACCACCAACTCCGTCCCTGTAATACACTTCAAAAGGTTATATTTTGCTTGCCATCAAAACGAATTGTTATCGATGAATGATGATTATAGAAAAGAAAAAGGTGTTTTTTTTTCTATCCTGTAATCGCTTCCATCGCCAACATGAGAAAACGTGAATTTTCATAATAACCTAAGATCCGTCGTCGATGGCTTATCACATAATAGCTTCTTGACACCGGGTCACGTTTTAATGAAATTTTGTGTGTACTCTGCAAAAAAGACCCTCAAGACACAATTCACCTCGAGTGATAATTAAAAAGTTTAATTTTTCTTGGTAGTTTAGTTTCAAAAAAGAGAGAGACATTCACTTTGAATCAAGTATTATTATCATCTCCACGAGAAGGTAAAGTTACCGGTAAGTCTCATAAAAGTTGATGAATAACAAAAGAAAACCGAAAAAAATAAAATAAAACTTTGCAATAGTTAATAAATCTAAACATAGACTTTCTTTGTACGAAATGGCGGTTTTTGATGAAATTGCTGGAACAGAAGCAACCAAAAAAAACCTACAGAAAGAAGAAAAGTAAAAGTGTCTATTAAGGATAAGTTTTCTTATTTAATTTGTTTGTTGTTTGTGTGTTTTTTTTGTTTTTTGTATTTGTTTAGATTGGCGGAAACACTACTCTTCATGTCATCCATGACAAATTGATAGTGAAAGAGAGCTAGAGAATATACTGTCGAGGTCGACTAAATCAAGTGGCTTGAACAAATTTAGCTGTCACTGCCATGCCACACAGCACACAGGCATCATTGATGGAGCGAAACAGTTTTTGTTTTTTTTCTTTTTCGTTTGTGACTAAGATTCGAGCTGGGTAGGCTTAGGCAGTTGCAAAACAATAAAGTTTTCAAGTTTGCAGATGACGGTGATGATTTTTCTTTTTTTTTTGCTTCTCCCTCTCGTTGGGCTCTGGTTGTTCATTGAGGAGGAAGAATTTCATGTATATAGATTACGGAGTTGAGGGAGACGTCATCATATGGATTGGGGATAACAATTCATTTGAATTGATATGGAAACAATAATTTTTGAACTTTTTCAAAAAAATAAAAAATGTTTGGAAACAAAGTTTTCCTTTTTTGGGGATTCAATAATTTTTAAGGAACAATTTGATAAATCAGGGAAGAGAAGTTAATCGATTTACGAAAAAGTTTTTTCTCTTAAAATAGAAGGAGAAGTTATTGAACTTTTTTTTTAATCGAAGCTCAAATGCCTTTATTTTCATATTTAAAACGATTTTAATGAGTTTCTGAACAACATACCGAAAACTTATCAGATGTTAATGAGCCTTACATAAGCTGTTATGTAAATTGGAAGGAGATAAATAATACTTTTGCTTATGTCAAGTGCTTTCAAAAATCAAGTATAAACCTGCTACTCACAGTGCCTCACGAATATCCATTAGCTCACTGTATTTTTTTTAACTTCCATCGAATTTTCAAATAAGCGTGATGAAATGAAGCAGGTACAAGTTTCGAGAAAACATTTTTGCTTCTCTAACACTTTACTGTATATTTTTGACAAATTATTCCTCAACTAGAGTAACATAACAATTAAAAATCGTCTTGCAGTCATGTTTGAATCACATATACTTGCTTAAATCAAAATCCAAATTTGTTTTCCCAAGGGACACCCAAAAAAAGGAAATTAAAATGTTTTGCTTGATGACAGGTCATTGTCCATGGCCATGCTATTTTTGTCCCATGATAACAATTTCCCTAAATAAAACATCTGCACCTTATCCATTCATCTTCATCATGATTCTCCCCAGCATCACAACCAGAACCGAACCCAACAAACATTTCCATTTCACTGGCTTTGAACGAGCCTCAGCTCCCTTCGTGTCTCAATTTAACAGCAGTAGTAGTAGCTCCCTCTAGCTTGTCATCATTAATCTCATTTACTCAATGATACCAATCACTCAGCAATAAGCTTCTCTTTTTTCTCATCAAAACAAGATGAAAGAATGAAAATGAAAAATGATATATCGCGTGAATTTCATGCCTCATAGACCGAACCCAAAACAGACTTAATCATTTTTTCTGCTTTCAAAAATTAACTAATTAAGAGAAGCTCCATAACTCTCATTGGAAAGCCAATGAAGCTGTATCAATATTGACTCGATCCCAAGGAGTAACTGGGTTAAGATATTCTATTTACTTTTTCCAGACAATTTGAACAGAGCCTCAAATTTGTTCGAATTAAAGTTGAAGGTTCATCGGCTCAAAACATCAGAACCTTGAACAAAAGAACATTTTCATTTAAATTGTTTCATTATTTGGTAACAACTTCACTCTGTTGTGCGATGAATGCACCAGTTTTTGAAAATTCCCAAACAACTTTTCACTTGTTTGAAAAATGAAAAGTCTGAGAGAACTTTTTTTACAACTTAAAATGTTCATGTTCTACAGAACAGAAAAAAAACGGAAAGGGAGAGCCTTTGAAATGTTAAAGGATCAACATCTACGGTTAAATTCTATCAAGGACTACAATGTCCTCTTGAAACTTATTTTTTTTTTTGAGAAAATTGTATTCCACTGCAGTTGCACCTCTTAGATGTATGTTTTGTTGCCATTTTCTATTCGGATAAAATAGGACTTGAATGTGCGTAGGTTGGAATTGACGAATTTCATGCCCTTACGCTTTACATTTTTCTACAAAGAACACTTCCATATGTGTGAAGGTGAACTTGAAGTGGAAAGTGCCTTTTTTCTGCTTCACGGTTTTAAACTATTAGCGGTTTTGTTGTTTTCTATAGAAGTTTAATTTAGTAGATGGAGGAAGAGAGCTTGAAAAACTGTTGCTTTGTTAAATATTTTATTTGGTATGACGATTGAAGAGTTAAAGGACACTTTACAGGATAGAAAGTCTGACAGCGAATAAGCCAACCTACAAACTGATTCATGAACAAACTGGCAGCTTCGCATTAATATCACGGATAACATTTAATATTTAAATAGGTAGCAAAAGAGTGTCCATCAACTTTGACACCAAACAAATCCAAAAAGCCCTCTTTACCCGTCACAATCCAGTGATTTTGACAGGTGTTTCAATTGCAAGCATAATTCCTCCCATTGCGTATACCTCCCAAGCACAGACCACTTAAACTAAATCGTTAATTTTTAATTAACTTTCAAGAGCAAATGCCCTTATCATAATTTCCATTAAGCTTCGATGACAACAAGTGCAAGTGACAGTAAACAGAAATCTCAATTACCAAAAAAATGAAAACAATCAACACCAATTGATATTCATCAGATAAAAGCCTACTTCAATTAACCAACACCACCTGAATTTCTGATTGCTGATATAGCCCACACAGACAGACAGAATTCAGTTGCATTTAAATTCGTACATTGATCTTGTGCGGTTACCGTTTAACCCACATTCAAGTTGCTTGTGGATTACGAAGATTATAGCTGCTCACTGGCTTAGCAGGTGAAAAGCTGTCATTTGAGAAATGAAAAATGAACCACACACAGTTGCGTGGGAATTTCAAATTGACTTGAGATTTCTTTTCGATTTGCCATGACTTTGGCAATGGAAATGGGAAAATTAATGCCAAAAATCAAGTTTCAAGTTTCGTTGAAAACAATTTTCTTAGTTGAATTTTCAATTTAAAACTCGTCCAAAATAATGATTAACCATCTTCTGACCAACAAGCTTCAAGAACCGAAAGACAAACTTTCGAGCGACCAACAGCTGCTGCTTATCTCTACTGCCAGAAGGCAACGAAAACTAATTACATACACTCTAATCTCCATAAACAACTCAATATCTCGGAAACACCAAACGCAACTGGCTGCAACAGCGCCCTGCACCTTTGCACCGTTCGATACCGATAATTGTTGTGTTTGTGTATCTTTGGGTCTTGAGGTCTTTTGGCGGGTGGTCGTCGGTCGCCGGGAAATCGCCTTTTGGTCGTGGGCGCCTCACTAATTTACATTCATCAGTTGACTTCGGCTCTGCTGTTTATTATGGGCTCTATTAGCATAACGCAAGGGTTTTCCAGTTTTTCCGTATCCCGTCGCTGTTCCTGGCGCACACAAAATAAAAATAAAGAGAGTGCCACACAGCGAGAACCGACAAAACAAATTTACATCGCATTTAGGTGTCATATAAAAGTCAAATACCCCTAAGACCCCGTATCTTATGCAAATACTCGTTACAGCAGCACACAAAAATGCATCTATGGTACCGTCATTTTGAGAGTTGTTTTTGTAATTTTTTTTTATTTTTGAAAAATGAATATAAACACTTATTACCTTTTAGTGGTGTCTTGGAGTGCACTTTTTGCTCTGTCGAACGTCTCGAAATGACCTTTTTAGCAGGCGGTGAACCTTTAAGCGTGTTGATGGTAGTGTTAAGTGCTGTTGTTGGTGTTGTTGCAATTGGTGTTGATGTTGCTGAAGCGGCGGTGGAGTTTGTTGTGAGTGATGATGGATTTTGCTGCTGTTGCTGAGCGCTATTATTATTATTTGGTGATGGTCGTTTTTCTGTAATGAAAAAAAAAATGCAAGGATTAGAAATAGGCCTTGTACACAAAGGCTTAGGAAAGGAAGGAAGATAATGCAGGTGTTCACTTATTCGACTTAAATAAAAACTGCCTGTCTGTTTTGCACTGTCTGTGAAGAATGAGCTGGAAATCTGATCACTCGCCGATCCTGAAACGTTTTTAGTCAGACATTATCAGATAGATAACTGACTTTGAAAGGTGTTGACAGAGATGGGTACGAGAACTTTTTGCAGAAGGCCCGTACAAAATTGTTGGCTCACTGAGCTAAATTTCTTTCTCTTAGAGATTTTAAATGTTGTTTCAGCTTTTACCGTTAAAAATACCTACTCGAATAAGTTGTGCCAATAAGCATGCAACAAAATACAACGTCAGGCAAATCTTTCATTGCATATTTTCTGGCAACAAACTGAATTCTCAAACACAAATTCCACTCAAAATGAACTTAACTCATCCACAGCCAAGCAACAAACATTTCAAACACACTCACTCCTAGTTTTTCGTTGCTGCTTTCGTATTCTTCTTCTTCTACTTGTTTGACTCTTCCATTTTGCTCCAAGCTTTTCTCTGAAGTGTCTGAATTTTCTGAATTTCATTCTTCCTCTTTTTTTTGTTTTGTTTATGACAACAAACAGTTCTTGTTAAATTTTGCCTTTCATGCTTCAGAAATCCAAACAATATCGCAATCAAACATGAGTCAACAACAATTTATTATAATTAACAAAAACAAACAACAATAAAAATGTTCATAGTTCCACATTTAAAGCAAAATTCAAAGTGAACTACAAAATGAAAATAAATTAACATCATCCTTATCCCAATCCCAACATATACACATGGACTTGGTGTATTGTCATAAATTCCAATTAATTGGTTATTCATTTTGCAAGCAGGCAGCATAAATGGACTGCTTGTTCTTGTTCATGTGCAACCTTTAAGACCCACACTCTGCATCTACACTTGCTATTAGTAGTTTCCACGGTAAATCAATGATCTCGTGCTTCCGATAAGACCTCCATTAGTTGCTTCTGGCTCGTTAAAACCATGCCAATGGGTGTTATAAAGCCAAAGCCGCAAGTCGCAAGTCGGCATCAACGAACGGAACGACAGAATATCATAAACATATAAACCTACACGACCGACAAATCGCGATTTTCCATTAAAGGATTGAATTAATTTATTCATCCAACAAAACCCATAAAGGTGTTTTCCCATTCATATCTACTGGCGAGTTCTGGCGAAAAGACGCAGAGGCGTTGTGCTGTGCTGTGCACCTGTTAGACTGCAGACGATTGGAGAGAAAATGGATATACAGACAGACTTAAGCTTGAGCTATTGAAATTGCAAGAGAGAGAGTATCTATAATTTGGAAAGATACGGATATCATCTAAACACAAAATTTACAACCGGATCCAGGTCAATTTGAAAAGTATGGCAATTAGGTAAGAATTCAACAAGTTTATATTTCTTCAGACAATTTGTGCATATCTATACAATTGTTAAACGATTGAGCAATTTAACACTTCAATGCTCAACGGAAAAGGCAGATCGGCTGTTTACGAGCTGATAACCTGCTGAATTGCAAATTGGTTGGTAAGTGAATGCAGCCACTGCTGGCCGGGGATTTTGCACAACAACCCAGCGTTTTGAATTGGTCAGTTTTGCAATTGGTGAAATGAACAGATGTGGTGGTAAATTGAAGGCAAAATGAAGGCATGTGGCTCATTTGAAATGTTTCTGTACATGTGTCTGCAACCATTCATGTGTTTTCTGTACAAAAATGTACTTGCACTTGTAAGAATTGTTACAATATGATCACCATTGAGCTCCATGATAAGTTAAAATTCGGAGCAAATTAAGTGCAGCTGCTTGTCATCTCATTTTGTTGCCAAATTTTGTTGAAATACATCGAGCATCGACTAAATGACGTCACATCTCACATTAGGAAAAAAATGCAAGCAGGTAGTTTTGACTGTTGGCAAAAAATTTCTTTATCGGAAGAATGTAGTAAATATGAGAAAATCGGAGAGTGAGAGTGTCAAACAGCCGAACTCGAATCAACAATAGTTTCCACTCAATGTTGCCAGAAGAATTCGCCGTAGAAAATACGACTTTGAAGAAATGAGTATGTTGCTCAAATTGAGTGGATTTCAACAAGCTCTTGACTCACCACACCGGCAAACAAAGACTCAAATACCTCTCTCAAATACAAAAAGTAACAGAAAACTATGCTAGGTACATGAGCCAGTAAAACAGGTTTCCATTTCAATCCATTGAATTAGCCCTGAGTTCTGCTTAGTTTTATTTTTATTTTCGCTTTTTTTTATTTTCTTCTTTTGATTCAAGAATCGCGGTTAAAATAATAAATAATTCCTCTTCACAGGTTGAAAGCAGAAAAAATTACAACAACAATTGACTCTCATTTGATTTTTTTGGGTACAAAAACACAAAAACATTCAAGTGCTGAACTAGAAAGATTGTTGAGCACTAAACCCCAGATACAGATACATTAATTGACCATTTAGACAAAAAAAAAAAAAAAAACAGAAAACTATTGTCTATGGGAGAGTGAGTGTGTCCACATGGCAGATATTTTGAACCCCAGATTAAGTGGTCAATGTCAAAGTCATTTTCATTCGCGCCTATCTTACAAATTGGGAAGTCGTGAATGACATTAGCAAAAAAAATACGTATAGATAAAACACCAATAAATTCCATGTGTTGTTGCCTCTCAACGGCATGTGTCCCACTTACATCCAATTTTCTCTGACTGTCCCAATTTCGTTGACATTTTTTGACATTTTTTTTTTCTCAGCTTTCTGCAAACAATTTGAATTTTTCTTACTGCAAAAAAAAATCATAATTAATTGCATAACCGACAAAGGCTTAACAACTTAAACGATTCAGCAAGCAAATGAATATCGCCAAATGGACCAACAAACAGACTACCGTTGGATTGTTTCCTGCTAAGCGAAGACGCAAAGAGTCTCTTCTGTTCAAGTTGTTAATTTCGTGGCGCAATAAGTTGCAAAGTGTCTTGACTTGGCAGTCAACCGGAGTTGAACAGAGTTCAAACGAAGAGGTGATGATGAGAGATGACCATCACGGTTGAAGAGAGGCGTGTGTAGAAATTGAAATTGGCTAGCCCGTTAACTGAGCCGTTGTTATTGTTTCTGACATTCTTTTCAAAAATCTTGAAACAACAAAAAAATTTAACATTTCAATTTATAGTCTGACTCTTCCAATCCGTAAATTTTCAACATGTCAAGATTTTCCATCCATTTAAGCTGGGTAAAGGCATTTTCGTAAATTGGATTTGACAGAGGTTTTAGTGCGAGATGTTTTTGTACTGTTCATTAACAATGTACAACGTCAAATGATGTGTGAGAATCCCCTTTCATGGGGACGACCGTTTATCGACTTTTAAACTGATTCCGAAACAAAACAAACAAACAAATGAACACACACACACAAAAAATACCATTTTAGGGGGAAGCAACATTTTAACGTGACGTAGGTACAACGTGAGGTGAATGTGAAAACAAACGAGAAGTCAATTAGATTAATTGACTTTGAAATGACAACCAGTACACCCCGAGAATTGTTGCAAGTTTGAACTTCCGTTTTTGGTGCCTAAGCATCTTCGACTTTGGCGAGGTAGTGGGGGTGATGGTGTTTTGCAAGGAAAACCAGGTCGTTGTTCATGTAGGAACAGAATTCATTAAATATGGAAATTGAATAAATCTACGTACAGGAAGATGTATGGTTTTTCATTTGTGTGTATACGCATATCGGAAGCCGGAAATTTTGGAGATCGGCTTAAGCCTTTTCTTGACATGGCAGTTGGCAGAGGAAGACTTAGACTAACTTAAGGGATGTGGTAGCATCAACTCGGTTTATTTAAGGTTCGGGCTTGTTAAAAAATTCAAGGAAAGTCTTACGTCCTTTCATAAGACATAAGGAACATTAACTTCTAAAAGCTTAAGGCAATCAAGAGAATGTTAGCAGAGGAGCAGAATTAAGGATGAATCAGGTCATTATTTTAGAAAGAGGGAGATAAATTGATACTGCCACTGAATAGAGTGAAGTTGTCTGTCTGAGGTAATAAGAAGTAGACGCCATTGATTGATAACTGTGTGAGGAAGCAGACTTTACTGAGAAGCTTGCCTAACCTCTTAAGTGAATACCAAGTCTGAGAGTGCCAAAAGTATAATGGATTTCAAGAAGGCCTCTCCGTTGCTTCGGAAAGTGGGTCATTCTTTTTTGTACAAACAAAGAATTTCAAAATTCGATAACAAAAACGATTAATTTAACGGTTTTTGAACCCATAACTGAACTTGAAATAAAACAATACCCTTACAAATTTGTATAAACCAAAACACTAAATCTTGAGTTTAGCATAAAACAAAAGAACAGTTAAACTGACCCCATATACAAACCAAACAATAGCCCCCCTATTCACATAGAATGAAAAAAAAGGAAAAAAAAACAAAACCAACACAAGATTATGCTTATCGAACGTAATTCATCAAACAAAGCTACATAAGGCCAATAAGACGAAACAAACAAACGAACAAACGACCGGTGACGACTGAAATAACGCCACAAGGGCCAGGAGGCATACAAACATCGATATGAGGCCCTCCTGTGGTTTTTTCCCATTAAAGCAAAATTCTACTTTTGATGAAGAATTTGACGCTTTCAATGCACAGGGTGCAAAATCACTCGCTGAAATTTTTTTTCTCCTATACATTCAACTATGCTGGCTATGTCGAACATAAGAAAATTACAGAGCAACATATTAAACTAGATTCTTGGAGACTTTCATCTATTCTATTGTTTGTCTTTGGATACCGAAGCACAATAGCGATGACGACTCTGTTGGGTACATCTGCCTTCAAGTGGTGGTCAAATCATTGAAGCGCAACGATAGACAAAACATAAAAATAAAATAAATTATGAGGGGGACAGCTTAAAAATAAAAAAAAAAATCACTGAAGACGCGCACTGCAAATAAATTAAATAAAGGCGACAGAAACGAGTGACCATTTGAATGAGCGCATTTGAATATGATTTTACTTCAATCAAAAATAGGGTGAGTGCACAAAATGTTGGCCACTGTTCTCTTATGATATTTCTTAATAGTCATGAAATAGCAATCTATCGTTCTATTTCGTCGTGTGTACCCTATGATTCATAGGGGAATCGCGTTATTGAAGCACTTCTGGTGTTTTAATGAAATTATAAAAAAAAATCTAAGCATTATGTAGATTTTATGTATTTTTTCTGGTCAAAGAGTTGCGAATTCTTCAGTCGACCAAAGTGACGTTGTCCTCGTCTCGTTCTGTGTTCGCAAATAAAAATCGGGGAGAGATCACCAGACGAAATAGATGGGGTATTGTGGGGATTTGCGTGATTAGAATGCTGATTATGATTAATGGATTTCTTCACTCTTTGGTGGTTTGAAAAGTGGAATTTTAAATTAGAATCAATTTAAACAAAAAACTTAATTTGAAATGCGAACAACCCGGTTATGATTAAATTGCTGGGAGTCCGTTTGTTTTTTCAGCAATCATGAGAAATCGGAAAATGAAAGAATTCTTTATTTGTTTAAACATTTCTTGTTTGTTGGATATCTATCACACGAATTCAACACACGACAGAAATCTTAACGTCAACTATATCGAGTCACCCCTATCTTATCACAACATACAGAACACAGAACTACGAAATTTGCATCCAATAATTTCTTTCAAAGATAAGAAACCCACAGCTGGATAAACACTTACAACAATACAAGATAACAAGGGGGATCTACATGCATGATGTTGTTTTCCTCCTTAAGAACGTTAGAGAGATCACTTTCATCGTCTACGCACTCAGTCTCGTTGCGACAGTCAAAATGTTCGCTCAATTTTGTGTCATACTTTTATTAAGCTCTCCAGTGTTTGCCTATCTGAGGCCAGGACCTCAAATAAACGCTACAAGAGGTTCTCAAAATATTGTTTTTCTTTGCAAAATTGTCAAATTGAATTTCTCAAAATAGGTGAAGTATGGCCAAAGCCATTTTGGCAGGATGACACTGGCAAATACTATCAGGTCGATCCGCAATATGTCAGACTGGTGGTAAGAACTCAAACCCCAAATACTATTTCCATCACGCACTGTTTATCCAACTCAAACAGGTGTCCAATAAAAATTGTTTCTTGCTGGAAAAAGCAATCTTAAGATACACCGACATCATTCAAGCATCTGTGGACAGTCCAATTTTAGCTGATGTCACTCCGGTCTTGCGAACAATCATCCGCATCAATGTCAACCTAACAAAGCCCTGCGAATCTTTACCCTACTTCGGCATGGATGAGTCATGTAAGTAGAAGGAGAAGCAACAACAACTGTCACTTTATTGTGATAGCATTAAGCGCCACAAGAATTCCATAATGATGACACTACTTTATCCATCCATTTAGATTATGTGTACGGTCATGGCGAAGTTGTCTCGAATTCTATTTGGGGAATATTGCGTGGCCTGGAGACGTTGTCACAAATTTTGGTGCCAATGTCAAATGGAATGGTATTTATATCTACATACAAACGGTGGTGGTTGGATGATGTCATTGTTCTTTTAGTTACGCATCCCACAAACCGAAATCTACGACGAACCGAGATTTAAATACCGTGGCTTTATGTTAGACACTGCTCGACATTTTATTCGTGTCCCGAAAATTCTTGAGCTAATCGATGCAATGGCGTATAATAAATTGAACGTTTTCCACTGGCATCTGACAGATGATTCAGCTTTTCCCTACAATAGTACTAGATTTCCTGAGCTGTCAGCGAAAGGGGCATACAACTCTAGGATGACTTATTCGAAAGATGATGTTAATGAGATTATCGAGCATGCAAGACAGCATGGAATTCGTGTGGTGCCAGAATTTGATACGCCAGCTCATACGGCGTCTTGGGGAGTGTCGCATCCGGAATTATTGACTCTGTGTTTTGGGAAGCTTGCAGGTCAACTTGGACCCATGAATCCGACGAGGGGGGAGACTTTTAAGTTTTTAAATCAATTTTTCAGGTGAGTTTTATTGAGTTTACGTTAAAACTGAAATTTGATTTTTTTTCTAGTGAAATTCGAAATTTATTTCCGGACAAATTCATTCACATCGGAGGTGATGAAGTCGACTCAGCATGCTGGGAGTCAAATCCAGACATCCAAAAATACCTACAGCAACACGGAAAAGACTTTGACGACCTGCCTTACATGTTCTTTGAAAACCTTACCGCCAGCATTTTCCAAAACGGACAAACACCGATGCTATGGCAAGAGGTTCGAAAGCAAAACAAACAAATCTTTTGTGGATCTCATTTTTTCTCTTTTCTAGGCCATTGAAGAAAATCCCGGAATTGTACTTCCCCAAGGTACGATCGCCCATGTTTGGAAAAACGCCAAAGCCTCAATGCCATCGATTACCAAACATGGCTACCCAACAATTCTTAGTGATGGCTTTTATTTGTATGCCGGCGATGACGGACCGGATTGGATGAACTACTACAATGTCGAACCGACGGATTTTATTGGGAATCAAGCTCAAAAGAGCCGCGTGGTTGGTGGTGAGGCATGCCTCTGGACAGAGTGGGTAAATAACAATAATGCCATAACGATGGCATTTCCACGTGCCAGTGCTGTGGCAGAGCGACTTTGGTCCGAACAACCGCACAGAGATACAGCAGAAGCTGCACCACGCTTGGAGGAGCACAATTGTAGAATGTTGTTGAGAGGGATAGAAACACGTCCCGCTAACGGATTTGGATTATGCTGAAGAAGAAGAAGAAACCTGCATGAAAATACAAAAATAATAATAAAGATTTTAATCCTCACCTCATGGTCGTAAAATGAAATTGAAAAATATATTTGTTTTTGGTCAAATGGAAGTTGGTTCGTTTTTTATGTTCTTTTTGAGAACAACAATTTTCAGAGAATGCAGGCGGACACGTTGGATTGGATTGGATTGGTGCAGGTGTGCGAAATTTCAATTCATAGGAAAAACCCAAACATACAGGTTTGGGCTAGTGGCACTATGGCCATGGCTCTTTGGTTTTTTGTCTGTTTTATTGCATTTCCGGAATGTCTATTAATACAAAATGACTTAGTGTGACCAGACGAATCTTTTTGCCTCAAAAATTGTTCATTTAAGAAGTCTATTTTGAGTCATATTTTTTTTTTTTTTCAGTGTAGATGCTTTTTTTACCAATTTATGCTGGATACATGTATGTTATTCAAGGGAATCATATGTGATTCATGTGAATCATATGTGATTCATGTGAATCATATGTGATTCATGTGAATCATATGTGATTCATGTGAATCATATGTGAGTCATGTGACTTATATGTAATTCATATGATTCATGTTTCACTAGTATGAATCATAAGTATCATATAAGGAAGAATTTTTACAATTATCTCTGATTCACGGTGGTGTGGAAAACCATCGTTGGGTCGTGTTCAGGAACATTTTGTCCTTACAAGAACACAGCCAGCAAATATTTGAAAATGAAATTCCTTCCATCAGAAAACATAATTAAAAGTACTGATGGGCAGTTTAAAAAAAATCACCAACACACACACAACAATCTATCAACTTCTCAAAGAAAGAAGAAGAAAAAAGAAGGAAAATATTGAAACTTTGAATTGTTTCAAAATTCTGAAAAAAGTCTAAATCCCATCGAAGTTGAACACAAGGAAAAAGAGTGACAACACAAAATGTCCTCACCACAGCTTAAGTTATGCAAATCCAGAAATGCATTTTTTTCATCGCCTGCTGTTTCATGTGTGTGTATATGTCGTTGTCCCTGGTCCCTGTTTGTAAGTCTCAAGTGCTGAAATATTGCAACAGCCATGAATCCGCTGACTTATACGATTCGGGAAAAAAAATGCAAAGCCAAGCTGAAAAAACTACAAGTAAACAGCTCAATTTCTTTTTGGAATGGGATTGAACTAGATTTCAGGGATTTCTTGTATTATACACGTGGAACGGATTGTGTAAGACATAAGAGCGTTCAACAAAAAATTTTGTAAAAGGATAAAAACTTGAATGTTGCTGGCATTGGAATGGCATCTTATCAAACGAGCATATAAAAAGATTAAGTCACACGTGTTACAGGTTTATCTGGTTTTTTAGCTCATTCCAACAGAAGTGAGTTGCATATGAAGGTAAGGTAGTAGTATTTGTTTGTTTTATTACTTACGTGATAAAGTTGCTGGCGTTGTTTTCGTTCGTGTTGAGCCATTCGTAGTTTGTTGAGCTTTCGGTGGTGGCCCTAAATCAGTTGGTGATATGCTCAGATTTCGTACATCACGTTTCTTAGCCGCTCCTGGAATTAAAATAGAAAAAAACAACTTTTACTCACTCAGATCATAAGGAAATTGAAATATCTTATTTTAGAAACAATTAATTTCTCACAAAAAGTCCTCCATTGCCATTCACGCGATTGGCAGTTGTCAGATTGATCATTACCATTAAAAAACTTAAAATAAATCCAAAATCGTGCAATTTCTCTCGCCGGATTATGATTTTTCTAATGATATCGAGGACTTGTTGTATTCAAAATATTGCACGATGCATGAGGCGATGTAACGATGGTGGGTGGTTGGCAGCAAATGGCTCCTTCTGGCTAAAGCACGTTCGAAGGAAAAATTGAAATTTGTTTATTTTTGAACGAAGAAGCCATCGCTGCCGCTTGTAGTTTTAACAACATCGTGCTCACACACACGTTTGCCATTAAGTAGCACATAGCGGAAGTGATTTTTCTTGATTCGTGATTATTATGGAAAAATTGGTTTCTTTTCTTTGTTGTTGCATTTTCACACAATTTAAGAGTTTGTGCCAAATTGGAGAATCCATTAAAAGATAATTCACGATGTAAACAAATTGATGTGAAACTTTACAAATGGACGGAGTCTTTTAATTTATAAATTTGCAGTAAATCATCCTTTTTCTCATTCAAGGACGACCAGTACCCATTGAATTAATTTGAATTTCATTCGAAAAAATGAAATAAAAGTGATTTTTTATTGGCAGTTGTAAATGTTTCGAATACAAGGATATGCGTATCTTTTTTATTTGTTGTTATTAATCTTGTCAGTTTGTCTGAAAACGATAATTATTTATTTCAATGTCGTATAAGGACATCCGAACGATGTCGAAATTGATGTCCATGAAGTGATTGAATGTGACATTGAACATTCTCCAGCTGATATGATGGAAAATTTATCGAAGACAATGAATTAATAAATAGTTTTGTGTTTTCTCCTTCGAACATCAGATGTTTAAGTTTGATTTATTTGAAAATATCTTTTTATTTTTTAAGAATCTTTCAATAAATGTCAACATTTATCTCTTAGTACGAAAAAACTGTTTGAAACCTACATATCAGGCACTTGAGTCACTCGGGCGTATGTGAAACACTTTTTGTCAACTTTTTCATTTTTCTTCTATCGAATCACATTTATTGTTCGAGTCTCTGCCAACGTTCTTTGCCAAACGGAAATTAGAAAAAAAGCCATCCATCATTGAGTTTTCATTTTTAAGAATTCTTTTAGTTCGAAGAGAAAACAATTATTATACTTCCGTTCTGAATTAACTTTTTCCCTTTTTTTTGTTTTCCTTCGAAATGAAACCATAACGCATTCTATTAAGTACTTATTTTATTAAAGTTTACACTGTATTTTAGTAGTTTTTTTCTTACTCTATACTCTGTTGTATAAAAGTTGAGTTATGAAGTGAAAGAAATCGAAAAATCCTTTTTGACTTTTAAATTAACTCAAGCAACATTTTTCACCCCAGACTCAAACGAAGGTCCTTAAGAACCTTTCTAGCTTTCTACGCCTTAAACCAATATTTTGTCTTTAATTTCAGACCTTCACTTTGTTTTGCCGCATCCCACATTTTAATTTCAATTTAAATACCAAGTGTAGGTCCCTATACCTGTGTTTGTGTTATTTTCTACTTTATTTGTATTTTATGTCTTTTTAATATTCCAACACATTCGTATTGCGTTTTAATATCCTTGTCATACACAAATGAGTTTTTTTCTCTTCAAATTCATAAAAAGGATCAAAACCGCAGAAGGAGACAACCACAGACAAATAACATTTTTGTTATGTAAAAAATGTCACCACGCAGAAAAAATGTTTTTTTTTTGTTTATATTAAAAAAATATGTGTTCGGGTTCAGATGATATGATGAATATGTAAATTTATGAAAAACATCAGCTGAAACACATTTCATAATACCTTTTCCCGCAAACGTAATTTAATTTTAATAAAATTGTTGGATCACCTGGATATGAACTACCATTTACCACACAGCTCTCCCGTACGTCGCCATAAGATACACACAATTTAATGGTACACAATTGCTTATTTCAACTTTTTTTAAAGATAAATATTATGTTTAATTTGACCATTCTTTTAATATAGAGCTCACCATTGGATGCGATAATGTTCATAAATCTAATAAGCTCAGAGAGTAGTTTTCCTCGTTCTTTGTTTGTTGTTTAAGCTGAGGATTCACTTGCAATTTGCATCTAAAAATATATTTTTTTCTGTTATCTCTGATTTTCCTCTGCAGCAGCATAAATTTAACATATTCCTGCCTTTGCATACAAATTAGATTTCAGAGTTAACACAAACACAAGCACAAACATACTCCCTCCCGCACATTTAAGAACAGCGCAGCAGGAGTACACACGTATGTGGAGTTTTATCTGTGCTTAACATTGTGCTGAAGCTTAAATTCCTCTTGCTAAACCCTCCATGCAATAGTGTCAAGCCTGAAGCTGTTGATGCCACCACACATATTGCAGCCAGGTTTCACAATTCCCCCTCCTTCGTATGATAAAGGATTTAATAATAATATGCGTATGCCCGCGATAGTCACAATTTTAGGGGGAAAACTCTCTGTTTGTGTCCTTGGGAGAGAGCAAGAAATAACAAAAATAAAATCCTCCTCTGTGACAAATGAAATTCCAACATTTTTTTGTTTCTGTTTTGTTCTTGTGAACCTATCATTGTTGTTGGCTGACTTTGATTTGCAAAGTACTTCTTTCGTGAGCCCCATCTGTCATGGGGTTACATTAAGTGGGTTTTTTGGTTGAAAAATAAATGACCTACTTAATAGAGTGTGTCCTTTTTCTGTCTTAACGACTGGGTTTCGTTTGAATGCAAAAATCAACAAATGGTTTAAAAATAACTTTTGAGAAGAGGAAACATTCCAAAAGCAGAATTGAGTGACATTTATTAAAATCCCTGTTTAACTAGTGAAATCATTTTACGGTGGAACAATGTCAACTTGGAAAGGACACTTATTAATGGTCTTGTTGTAGAACTAAAAATAATTGAAAAGGGACTGGTACGAGTTGAGTCAGTAAATTCATTTCTAGATTATAAAAATTACAATCTATCTTAATTGTGAACAAACAATCCGAGTAATATAAAACAAAGTGCACCAGGGTCACTTGGGTGTATACTTGTTTTTTTTTTCTTTTTTCTTTTTTGTTGGCCAATTTTGAATAATTTTTATATTTTTATTTTTAATGCATAGTTTTAAGAGAAATCAAAAAATCAACTTACCTTTCGTCCGTTTTCCAAAGCTCCCGAATCGTTCGCGTTCGATTACTTGTGAGTGAATAAATCGATCCGAATACGATCGTGAAAGTTTCTCCTTGGAACCGTGTGCGCCCATTGCCTATCCAATGCAGTGGCACCCACACTGATTCACATACAATTTCGAATTTCGCAAAAATAAATTTAAAGTCAACTAACTCTTTCACTGTCAAAAGACTTGCAACGTCTGTCCGTTCGTTTGTGTTTATGGCGCAAGTCCTTTTCTTTTTAACAATTCCACTACCCCACCGGACCAATTTGCATTACAAACAATTTTTCTTTGTTTTTGATTTTTCAGTTTTTGTGTAGCTCACGGATCAATGTCAGCGTCGTCCCATTGTGCGTATTGTTTAGTCGATAGAAAAACAATTTTGTTCCTTTTGTCAGCCACTAATTGACGGCCATGTTATCGCTGGATGCGGTGGTGTCAGGTCTCTATAGCCACTGCTACTTCAATGTCTCCTGCTGCTGATGATAATGCTGATATTCCTGCTTTCTCCATTACAATCTCTGAAGCTTTCGCAAGTGAATTTGCTTGCAAAAAAAGAAAATATTGTTTCTGCTCCAATGACAGATGAATGTCTAAGCATTTGCGTTTGTATTTGACTCTTTTTTTAACTTTGTCGATTTTTTCGTTTCAGCTGTAGGTCGATTTTGATGATGACAATTCGAGCAGAAATTTATGATGATGACTTCCACGTCGCCGTGCAATGGCACAGTGCGGCGGCGGTAGTGGAGTTTATGTTAGTTTGTATTTGTTTTCAGCAGTATCCTGGTTTGAAGGACTCTGAATAATAGAGAAAAAAATATAAAGAGAGAAAATGAGTTTCCTTCATTTGTACGATTTGGTACGCTTCCATTGGCAGATATAACGAGCGTTATGTGCTATTTTTTGATGTCTCTTGTCTCACGAAATGAAAATAAACTAATGGTGGATTTGGATTAGAGTTTTGAAGTATCCATCAATCATGTAAAAAATAACAATTACAACAAGGTCAGATTTTATGACTAGATCATATTATTTTTAATATCAATTTGCTGTGAGAACATCACCCACTCTCTTTGCTTTTTAAGCCGGAAACAATAAAAGCCCGTCAAAACACATTCGATGTGTTATTACAAGCAGTCTTTTAGCCATCTGGTCGACATGTTGTAAAACCTCACGCACAAAACAAACAAACCAAAATTGCTCATCGATTTCAAACCAAATTTACTAAAGTCATTGTAACCTAACCTACACAAAACGTGCCCCTAAGACTCAAACACTCAATGAACGCAACAGCGCAAAAAAAGCTATTAAATTTGTATTTTTATACCAGTCTGAATTCTCAACCAGAAAACTTTTCCTTTTTAGAAGATGAGTGAAGTTCATTGAATAGACTCACGATCAGCGATTAACACTCGAAGAGACCACTCATTAGAATCAGAATTTATGGCTTCCTGTTACTTGAACTTCCGGAAGTCTCACTTTCATCAAAAAGCGCGATCATTAAAAGAAACATGATCTGTATGATGATTGTCTTCAATCAACGTTTTTATTCAAAGGTCACCTTTCCCATCCATCTTTGTGTGTATTCGAATCTCAGATATTCCCATCGGATTTGTTTTAATTATAAACTGACTTTCTATTTCGGTATTGAAATTCCCGAGATTGTTTGCATTATAAATAAAACCGAAGAACCTGGCCCTCGACAAAAAAAAAACTTTCTCGACACTCTTCCGAATCCCTAAAAACAGGCCACGTTAATGTCTTTTTCGATGATCGTCCTAATGTCGTAAAATTCTACTTTTGGTCTGCTAAGCGCTAATTAAATCTTCCCTTAACACCTCTCGGGGTGTGAGTTCGTCGTCGTCGCCCATTCTGTTGTTTCTATTTTAGCCGAGCAACGAGCTCGCTGCCTTTCACACTTAATTTAGAATCTAAAAATAAGCGTTTATAGTTTGCAGTTGGTGTTCCCGTTGCGTAATGTGCAAAATTGTCAAATGATCCCAACTGCAAGCCATTGCAAATTAGGACAACTGTCAAGACCCTTCTGGAACGATAATTACCATAACTCAACAAATCCCGCGAAGAAAACAAAATACACCTGTAGATTCGAAAGGAAAGAAACTAGGTCGACACTTGGCTGTGATTTAAAGTGACATGATGCATCTGAGGGCACGCGTTCGTTATTAATTACAATTTTTGTGTTTCTCCCCTTTTTTCAATTATGTTCCCACTCGGTTAAGGGAAGAGCTATTTTGGTGCGTCGTTGGTCGCTCTTCAACCAAAAGAGTCAGTTCGAGGCTAAGGTGATAGAGGAGTCTTATGAGTTTTGAATAGTGCAGGCGTAAACATACATTTAGCTGTCAATGTAAATTTTCATAAAATTTGTGTGTGACGTGAAAATAAATCCATTTTTTATCGTGCATTAGGCACGGAAAATAGCATTTATTCAATTTTTTTCGAAAATGTGAAATTAGGAAATTCCGACTGTGTCTAAATTACGAATTTTATTGTGTGGAAAATCACTGCGCATAGTTGAGTAATTGCGTCGGCGGCGGGGACAATTAAGTTATTGTTGTTTTAGGGTCGTAATTTAGTTCGCGTTTTTTTGTTGTTGCAACTGAAAATATGTTGCTCATAGACGATTGAGTTTTAATCGTTTTGAAAGGGAACATTTTTCAAATTAGCAATTGAGTTAGAAACTTGAAACTAATGAGTTCGTGTTGCGATATGTCATTTTTAATAATAATTTGTTTGCCTTTTTTTCAAGTAAGGAACTTTTTTTTCCTCTCAATTCTAATTTCAAAACTTTAAATTGTACTTTATGTTTCAACTTCTGCGTCCTTGAGAATAGAATTTTCAAGTCCTTTGTAAACCAATTTCAAGGAACATAACAGAGCATGAATTCTCAATTATAGTCCTCTTTGGCCTTTGAATTAGTGTTGAAAAGGAACAAAGTTAATTACAATCTCAAGCGAGAGTGAAAGCACATCAAACACCAATTTGGCTAGACAGTGGAATAGTGATTGTCTCCTACCCAAAATATGCCATCATAGATGTAAAGGGACACTAATGATGGCGATACGTATCCTTTAATTAAACAAACTTGTTTTCCATAAAGCAGTAGAAAAAAAAATTACATATACACAATGGAATCGATGTTGCGTATATTTCCTCTTTTATTTGCTTTGAAAAAGGATATACAATTTTTATCTGAGTGTATAGACAATCAAGGACCCCATGAATAACAGTATACTGAACAGCAGCAGCGGCAAGAGTCATTAATAACATTTTATTGCCCGAGTTATAAAAGCAGAACATTCATTTTTGCTCCATTTTGATGGCAGTCCTTGTTGTTTTTATTGCCAGGAAGAAGGATGCTTTTTGTCAGTGGCACCGAAGTTGGCCCAGCAAAATAGAACAAAAAATTATACGTATTCATGTAAAAACATTTTTATTTGGGGTGCAAATGCCAACCCCATTTTTTTCACACACAAAGTATATTGTTTCCATTTCCATTCTTAACTCATATCTTGTGGAAGCAATTAACGAGGCAAGTTTTATGATGTGTGAGCCTCAGCAGTGGGCTTTAAGTGGGGAAGGAATTTGTTTTTTTTTTGTTCCTTTTGAGCTGAGTGGGTAGAAAAATGAAATTTATTTGGTCAGAAGGCGGGATAGCAATAAACAAAAGTGGCCACTAGACACGACTTGGTTCGACTCTACACACACAACAACAACAATTGATAAAGGATACGGACAAAAACTATAGGGTCCTTGAACATAACACTAGAATATCTATTTATAATGACAAGGAGTCTGCATTTTTTTGTGTTGGTTGTTGAAAGCACGCGTGGTTTTTGTGTTGAAATAATGTTAACACATGGGACATATGTTTTATTTGATGACAAAACATTTATGAATGGAATATACTTAATTTTATTCGGTCAGTTAAGGAGGAGGAGATACTAAACATGTGGTTAAATTTACGGCTTGTACACCGTAAATGTTTGTTCGAGCAAAAGTCCGCAGCACGACGCTTTACTTTTATCTTGTTGAAATGCTAAGAAGTTGGCAAACTCATCGACTTTCAAACAAGATATGAATCTAAAAACCAAATTGAAAAAAGTTTTCCTTCCCACAACCCCTTTTCAAACCAATTTTGAAACCCTCAATCTAGATAGGAAAAAATTTTGTTTATCTATTTGCCCACAAGAGCAACTTAATACCCACCATATGAGTTCCCCAAATCGATTCTCCACAATCGTCCGCAGTGCAATTCCTTCCTCGCCGTCATATTTGTCTTCACCGTAGTCATAGTGGTTTTTCTACTACAACCCTTAGCCATGGTGTTGCGGTTGGAATTGTCGATATTATTGACTTGGAGCTTCAGTTTTTTCATTGAAATGTACGAGTGGTGGTGATGTTTCTTTGAAGGGTCCTCCTGCACTTGATGCAAAGGTTGACGCATGCAGCAACTACATTCCTTTGTCATGGTTGAGTTGAGACTCGAGAGGTTCTCAACGAACAACTACAACTACATTTATGACGTCGATTGGTGAGGACGTCAGCGTCGGTCGTCTCTCAAACTCCCAACCCGCAAGCAATACGAAATCGATTTGAGAGGCAAATCCAATTGAACACAGAAATAAAAATTCAAACAAGATGAAATTCAATATTTCATCGGGTGCCGAAAGGGTTTGTTGTTTTTTTTTTGTTTTCAACTTTTAAGTTGCACCAAATCCACTTAGCGGAAGATGGTGTAGAAGCAACATGATGGAGAGAAAATTTCCCGAGCAATACTTTTTGACATGTTAACTGCGTTGGTGCGAGCGCCAGCTCCGGAAACGCCACCAAACGGCTATAATTGGATCAAACAAATTCAAAAAAACGTACTGAAGGCTTTTAACTAAGCCAGGAAGTTACTGGCCGATCATATGGCAGCGCAAGTCATGAATAAAAATGCCACCATTAGTAATTGCACTCACATACACATTCACAAACAGACTTGCATTAGCAAATTGCACGACTTTAGCCAACGGGAATTGAACTCTTTTGTTTTGTTCTTTTTTGTGTGTTTGAGTCTTTCAAATGTTTACCGCGTCTAGAATTACAAACTACCGTCGAACTCAACGCTGTCGTCGGTTGTCAGGCCTAAGGAAGAAGACTGCCCCGCCTAGGCTTTTGTCTAGTTCAACTGAGAAGCCAGCGCGGTGTAATGAAAGGCAGAAACACAAAAATAGTAAAATTGAATGGAAATGCCTCAAGGGTGGGTGCTGGGGTACCTGTTTGTACCACTCTGTGTGAATTGGCAAGAACCGGCGAAGAAAAAATATAGTTTTTTGCGTAAAACATTTATTTTTATATTTTTGCTTGTTTTTTATTATTGTGATTTATTCTATGCCTTTTCCTGTCTTTTGTTTTTCGTGCCTCATAACTTAGTTCGTCTACCTTTTTGGAAGAACGAACGACGACGAAGACAACGGCAGAAGTGGATGGCAACACAAAGTTGGTTTTCAATTACCGCACTTATGTAAGGTCTGCTTGATTTCAAAAGATTCCAGGGACTGGCAACATTTGTAATTGGGTTAGAACAGAATGATGATACTCGGGTCGGGTGAAATAGGTGGATTGGGCAAAGAAGCAAAATTTTGTGTGGCAAGAAGCTAGCGTGCTGAAAAAGATTTAAGTCTTAAGTTACGAAACTGCTAAAAGCACAACGAATTGCACAGGGTTGTTATACAAATTGAATTGTTGATAGAAAAGAAGGATTCAATGGAAAAGCGTAGATTAAAGATTAATTTGGTAGAGGGAGATTTCAAAGGCGTTAAAAGGTTTGATGTCCTACTATTGCCGCATGATATAACAACTCTGTTTTCAATGTTTTGCTGCTAGCTCAGTGCAGGGATTTAATTTTCAACAGAAGCATTGGTGTCGTACACTTTTCTACAGGAGATTTGAATCGATTTGATTAAGAGGATTTTCGTGGCTAAGTGATTTGGAAAAAAAGACATGCGGAAAATGATTTGCCAACAGCAGAATTTCTTGGTAAATCGAGAATCAACATCATCGCCGTTCAGTGGCGTTGAAGTTGAGTGGGGACATATTTCAAATTTTGGATGGATAAGGTGAACATGGAGACAGGGTTGGAGCATAGATTTGGCCGTACTTTTATGTGTTTGTGTGTATTGTTTTGTTATTCGCAGTCGCAGCTGGGAACATGAACATCGCCAAGTTCATTAGCAATAATTTTTTGGCAGATGCTAATGCAAATGGATTTTAATGGAAAATGAGGTAGGTACAGTTGGATGAAATTATAATGGCAAACTATTTTTATTTTTTTTTTTTTTTGTAAATTAAGACTTTGAAGTGATTTGAGTCCTTCAAGCTTTATCTCTCAAACATCCCATTGAATGTCTTTCAATTAGTATTTTTCGGCCTAGAGTTATTTTAATGGATTTTTTTCTTCTCAACCCAAATATTCGCTATGAGATCACGATCAGCTTCAACAATCATTTTAATCTTTAATGAAAACATAAAACCACGCCAAATTCGCATTTCGTTGCTTCGCAACATGAAAGTAAAAACCAAAACCGAACGTGCCTCCTTTAATAAGCATCTCCATCTTCGTGCCTACTCAAGCTGAAATGCTCATCCACATTAATAACTTACTGAAGCATTCCATCATGTCTTCATCCATTGAAACATTTTTTTCTTCGTTTTTTGAGTATATTATGGCTATTGAGATTTTTTCCAAAATTTTCTTTTTTTAATATTTTTTAATCAACCAACAGATGTTAACATTGCTTTTAACGACTGTGAATAATCCAATTCAGTGCACAATAATGCTCTCATTGAAAAGCACTTACATCGAGACTTTTCCTCTTTGGTTTGATGTTGCTCTATGGCTTGCCTTGTCCGATGCAACATGCACTTCAGTCATAACGATCGACAATACAATGATGATGGGTACTTTGAATTTAATTCACTTTTTCATTATTTGAATTTAAAATTTTAATTGTGTTTAATGATTGTGTGTGTTTTAATTTTCGATTTTTTTCTTTTCGAAATCAATATCTACGGATTTATTAAGTTTGTAGACCACTAAAGCAAGCTGTCAAACATCCCTAAATCTTTAACAGCACAAGAGCAATAACACACACTAAGTTATTGCCTTCAACACACACGCAGCTAGCAAAATTACGAAATCGTTTACCACCCCAACTGAAAACGCTGTAATTACTCTCAGTTTTTTTTCGTGATCGAAAATTGGTCCCTCAATAGTTCCTAAATTACGCATTCTCATCGTCATCACCAGCATTGCGTTCACAAATTATTTACGTCAAATACAATCAGTGGCAGGCACTGGCGTTCTTTAGGTACCCACTTGGGAATGGAACCACCTGACTTTGCTCCGCCGCACAAAAAACCATTAATCCTCACGCAAAATCTCTCCACCACTCATTTATGCAGGTGGGTGGCTTAAGGACCGCACATACACTGGTGCTTTTTTTAGGCATTTTTGCCACGTAGTCGATGATGTGTGCGTGTGTGTGTGCGTACGGGGCGATATGGGAAGAAGGTGAGATAATGCAATTTTGGCAACATTTATATCGACTCGCATATTAGCCATGTCGGTGTGGTAATTGTTGCCGAAGCGTGAAGAGTGCGGAGCAGAACTTAATGGATTGTGTGATTATGTCATAACAATAATAATTTTGCACTACCTCGACTGTGAGGTGCTGACGGGATAGTTGAAATGGAACGAAAATATGAGTTAATTGTGTAATTTTTTCTCAAGCGAGTTTTTGTTTGAATTTTGACAAATATGCGCAATTTAATCGTTAATTTTTTAATTTCAGTAAATGCTGGACGGAAAGAAATGACCTTTCAAGGGAAATCCTTAAAAACCCATCAAAAAGCCATATCTTATTTCCATAATCGAATTCACCCTAAACTAGAGGAAAGCGCATGTTATGAAACAGTTCATGCAAATATTGACCGATAATTGGTATAACCTCAATATTGATGAAATGTGACAACACACAAGCAATAATCGCCTCAACTCGAACGCAGTCCTCCTCTTATGAGAAAAACCACAAACGGAGTGAGTACACAGAGGGGCTGTGGATAAAACTGACACAAGCTAAAATCAGTGCAAACTGGCCAGAGATAGAGCAAAAGAGCTCTGAATGGCACACGAATAAATTCTCTTTTTATAGATATTCTATAGGATATTCTTCGGACATTCATGTCTCTGGGTTTTCTACCTCATTAATTGAGTCGACCATAAAGTGTTGACATGGCGCAAATTAACCGAGAAAATGTTGACCATATAGAGGACGCTAATTGTGACCAATTTTGCATTCGACCGAACGGCTTTCTTCCACGCGGAAAATCACAGACAAGCACAGTGCAAACAGTGCAGATTGAACCCGACCGCCACCACCGCAATAATGTGTACCGACTGGGAACTGCAAGTCTTTACTCAGTCGAGCAAAATGCTGCACAGAGGGAGACTTCATATCGATAGCCTACTATAACTACAAAGTGAAAGTTCTATTGATGTGGCATCGGCAAGCGAAACAAAAAAAAAAAAAAACTGATACTTGATCTTACAGCCCGTTGCAGATCGATAATGATGATGATGGTAATGGCGACCAAGCACGGTGGCGGTGCTTGCCGGCCGGGCCATGTGGTGGATTAGCGGATGTGTCGTTGGCGGCAGACCGATGATGCGATGATGTTAATGTCGGCTCAAGATCAACAGCTTCTCAAGTGCGATCTTGTTTACCAACATACAGAAAAATACACAAACACAAAACGTGATGATGGCAATAATCTTGTTTAGGAAACGATGTGCGTTGTGCAGTTATGATGAGCTGGAGATGGGTGTAGAAATTCTTCTGCTGGTATCGAATGTCGCTAATTTATTAGCCGGTTTCTTGCAATAATGTAAGATCAGCGCCATTCCAAACAAACAGATTTAAATTGGTTTTATTTCGAATTGCAGTTTTTAATGAGTCCGACTGCAATCTGTGCAAATGGTTTCGTTAAATTTATGATGATGCAACTGAAGTGGAAACTTTTGCTCAATTAGAATCAATATTTTTTAATATCAAAACAGATCGGGTGGATTTGGAAGTATGGAAAAGACCAGGGCGCCCAAAAAACCGAATAATTTTGTTTTGCCTGTTTTTGGTAAATTGTTACAGCTTCACATGAAGCATGAAATTGGCGGGTTTACTTAAATTGCTGTTTTTTTTGCCTTTCGGATGCTCAAATAAGATGTTTTTTGCATATTTTAACTTGTTTTTGGAAACCAAAAAAATGCTATTATAAATTCTGTTCAACATGCTAGTAAACAAAATCATCCTCCCATAGAAACACACGAATAGGTGCCTACTTGTAACCCTCGCTTTTGTTTTGCCCTCAATTATTTTATTATGAAAACAGAAAAAACTCCATTTCACAAGCTGTTCACACCAAATGAACATGCAATCAAAAATTTTCATTTCATTAGCACTTTTTCCTTTTTCTCAATGTTGATCAAACAATATAGGGGCGGCTATGAAGAGAGGTGCGATTGAACGCTATCGCTAGCTACTGCCACCACCACCGCCGCCGCGGAGTTGTTTGTACATGCAAATAACCCAACTTCAGAATAGCACTCAAGAGGAAAGTGTGTGAAGACAACTCAATCGGCTCATTGGGAAATGGAAGCTTTTCTCGGCTTGCAAGCGCCAACGTTTCGGATGAACGCGGAGTAGACAAATCGACCACACAAAGAGGCAGTCGACTGTCTTCTTTAATTCGTCTCTACAAAATTGCTCAAATAAAAATCTGAATTACAAAAAAAAAAATGAATTTAACCGAATTTTGTTCACATCCTAGAGCGAAAGCGATTTGGGCCGAGCCCAACTGGGAAGAGTCTATTATTCTGTTGGTAGAAGTGAATCCCGAAAATTGTGAACTGAATTTCATTAGGACGAGATTTTGCTTATTTTTTTCTTTCTAGGATTTTCTCCCGAGGGTTGATGATGGTTTCTTTTTATCTCTTTTTGCCGATGTGAGTTTTTTTTATCACAAATTGATGGAAATTTCTCTTTTAACGGCTTGAAAAATTTCCATAGCAACATTTTTCGCTTCGATTGCTACGGTTGGATTGGTATTCGATAAAAATGTAGCGATGAGATGTTGTTTTTTTTTCTCGTTTGTATTATTTTGTAGAATAAAAAAGAGCTTTGACGAGAGATTCACAAAATTGTCTGGGCTGATGTCTAACTTAATTTGGCTGAAGGTTTTTATGATCGTTTTTTTGTCTTGGTTTTGGTAATTTTTTTATGATTATTATTTTTTTTCAGAACTTTGAATTTTGTTTTATAGTTTTTTTGTAATTTTGTTTTTAGGGCTGTTTCGGAGGTTGGTTTTTACATCTCTTAAAGGGTCATTTACCTTTTCTGCTTTGATGATTTAATATCGTCGTTGTGTTGGTTTTATGAGAAAAAATTTAGTTTGATTGGGAAGATGTTGTTTGATGTGATATTCGTGTTGTGGAACAAGAGTGTCGAAGTTTTCTGAAGAAAGCTTGCGTCATTTTCAAGTTTCAATGCGTGAAAAAGTGTGAGATTATAACAAATGATTTGTGAGTAGTTTGCTACGATGTTATTAAAATTAATTATGTTTTCTAGTCGTGTGATTTTGGGAACTTTACAATTGTATGGTATCAGTTTTTGATATCGTTCTTTGATAATATTAAATTAAAGGTAAACAAACTGATTCAAACGTACATATGATCTGTTTTAAATATACCGGGGAATTTGTGGAGAATTTCGCTGAGACATGGGGAAATTGGCTAAAAAATCTGGCAACATTGCACTGCAGTGTCTCAACCTCAAGCTGAAACCTATCAGCATGGTTTTAATGAAACTGATTTTCTGTGACAGGCAAAACAAATCTTACAAATATCGTTATTATATAAGAAAACTAGTCGACCCGATAAACGTTTCTTCATCTAACGTTATTGGGAGCACAAGTCGGTAACCAGAGCTCACGGATAGTTTTTGAAAGTTGTTCTGAAGGGAAAAATCGAAATAAATTACAGAATACTTGTAAGCCCTCATTTTGCACAATTATATGACGGTTGTCAAAGGAAATTGTGAGCAATTTGAAATTGAAATGTGATTGAAATGAAATAAAAAAAAATACATTGTTTGCGGGTTTTTAACATTTTTGACAATATCTCGACTACCAGACCTTCAAAAATCTTGAAACTCATTTTGATGCATAGGGTTCGACCAGACCTTTCTTTTGATGTGTCATTCGATGGGTTTTAGAAGAACTTTTTTCTGTCGAAAATTTTGGCAAGGGCCATGATTTTTTGTCGAAAATCTTGAAGAAATCGATTTCGCTAAATTCAACATATTTGTATAGTAGTTCTCATTTTTCTGAGCCTCCCGGTGAAAGCAGGTTACCGAGATATTTGCATCAGAAGATATATTCTTTCTATGGCTGAGGACTAAAACAAAAAAAAAGGTTTTTTGATCATAACTCGGTAACAAGACCTCGCAGAAAGTTTTGTTTTTCAGGGACTGATATAGGGCAAATAGACATTTAAAGTAGATCTACTTCGAAAGCAGTAAAGTGGTTACGCTGGTTGAGACACACAAATTGGCAACATTTACTCTCTATTTCCCATTATTGAAACTATAATAGCCCATTCATTTTACCCACTCATATTGTGTCGAAATATTTCTCAATGCCTAAGTGCCTTGAAACAATTTTAAAATAGTTCAAAATGTGATGCACAGAATTCAAAACATGCATCGACTTCAAATTCGCGATTATTCTACATTGAAATTAGGCTAACGGTCATATTCGTTCAATTGGAACAACACCCGCAGGCATTTTATGCTGTAATTTTCTTTTTTAAGCGAATGCAAATTTCTTAAAGTAGCTCACTTATATATTTTGTATTTTTAAGGGAATTTTATGAGACACTGCAGTTGCTCTTCATCTTAGGTAATATAAATTTAATCTACCTCCGAGCAATGCAATCAACGGTGAATAAATAAATAAACCGGATGATGGGATTTTTTTCTCTTAACAGTTTTTCTTTTTATGGAACAAAAAACGCAAAGAAGAGAAGAATGAAAAAAATAAATGAAACAAATAAATTCTTGAAATTTAAAAATGCGTGACAATAGAATGCTTTCTTCTTCTCCTACAGCAACAGCATGAATATAAGAAAACCCAACCAGGTGCAGTCACAGTTGCCATTATTACCATTCCATTCATTTCAAATAAGGCAAATAAGACCATAATGCCGGACCCTAGCAAACACAAAACACAGGACAGGTGGAAGCAGAAGAAGACGGTGCGCATGAAGATTTATATTGTTGCATTTATTTTCTCCCCTCCCGCAAGAAAGGCAATTATAAATGATTATAAAGGTTAAATGTTGCTGCCATTACCTGACCCAACCGCCATACATATATACTATCTGGCAGTCATCCATGAATTTTCGTTTCATTGTGTCGAGAAATTTCATTTGAAAAATCGAAATGGAAATTTTGTCACCAGAGAGATAGTTTTGAAGACCTGTGGGAGGCACTCGAGGTCACTCCGAGACATGTTGCAAGTTATATACAATGTTGCTGGTATATGAAGTCGTTTGATTATGGTTTTGACAGTGAGGTGAGGTGGCGGATATTAACCGAGACCGAGATTAAACACAGAAATTTGCAATCCCATGCGGTTTGACAAAGATGAGGTAATTATTCAACTTGGTATGGTAATGGTATGGAGGATGCGGTTGTGTTACAGAGTCAACATCTTCATCGATTTATCAAACTGTGGATCAACTTGAACAAAGTTGGGACAAACTCATGTTAAATGATCAAAAGATGACCAAGACTTTGAATCAGTAGACATGCCCCACTATGCTTCTTCAATGTAAATGAATGTACTGGCGGTGGGAAAGGTCTCAGGAGTTAGGTTGAGTGTATCCAGAAGGAGTTAAGCTCTCTTCATTTAATTCTGTACAAAATCCATTTAAAAACGAAGTTTCTTCTCTGGTTTCCCTTACTAACATGTATGTCTGTGACAGAAATTCTGTGTGTATCTAAAACTAAAATCAACAGCTAAAAGATTGCACACATGAGATAAAGACCGATGTGGCATGTTCATTAGAGGTGCCATTTTGTTTGTGTGAAATTTAACTATGTTTTGATTACGCTGTAAAACAAATTTCAGCTGGTCTTAAGTGTACTTAATTTCCAGAGGATAGCTGAACCAGTGATACCACATGAGTGTTTTTTAATGGAAGAGGACGATAACGACGAAGAGGGAGAATGAGGGTTTTTGGTAGCTTGCAAGACCGACAGCTCTAGGAAACAGAAACCAACATATCTAAATTCACATTTTTCAGGAGGATAATGTGAGGGATGATTTCCGGAACTTGAAAACTTGTGTGAATTTCGCATTTACTCATTGGCGATGGTTTCCCCGTAAATTTTGTTTTTGTTTTTGATACTGCTCTTACCTCTTCATTGTACATAGTGTTCTTCACTACTAATACAAATTTATTATTACTTTTAAGCCGTCTTAGTTTCTACTGTTTCCATCTATAATTTCCTAATAAACCCAAAAACCGATTTCACCTTGACTAGAGTACCTGAGAGCAGTGGCAACACTCTCCAAAATGCAGTCATCATTGACTACCTTTCCAAGTAAACAGACTTAATATTCTACAAGAATTAACAACCATCGATACCAAAATAATCCGAAAGCGAACCAAAAAGAATCTAATTTGCCTCCGATTGACCGAAACCGCATTTAACAACATTCCCTCATTATACTCAAGACATGGTCGTGTATTCCAAAATCAGCATTTAGCACTTTTTTATGCGTCGTTCGTTATCTCTGCCGCTGGTTGCAAAAACGAGACAAAAGAACAAATTTGTGTTTACCTGCTTACTCCATCGACAGGTACATAATTATTTTCGTACTTTCGTAGTAGCTTTTCGTAGGAACTCGAAAAGTGACAAAATGAAGCAAGAAAAATGCTCACAAAAATCCTGTATTCCTTGAAATTCTTCCCAATTTCGACAAACTTGTTCTTGTATCCGCGACTATAAATCACTTCTTCTCTTATTTTCTTAATCCTCGTTTCGATTCGTTGTTGATACTTTTTTGATCCGCAGTCGATGAGGACTCTGTTTTGATCTCGGTCGATCCAAAAAAATATTATTGCGCAAAGCCTCTATTCGGGGCAACCCTGCGACACACTAGTCGTAATTTATAATAAAACGAAGAGACAAACATTTTAGAAAATTAACACAACATAAACACTTCACCATTTATCATTTTCACTTATGTTTCCAATTCGAAACGATCACATCAATCGCGATACAGAACTGAGAAAACAACTCGTCCGATCCTCCCAAAACGATAATCGCGGCAATTATTCAATTTAGAAGAGATGTTTTTGTTATATTTTCATTTTCGTTGAGGGCTCCCCTTGTTACACTTAATTCTTAATGACACGTTGTGTGCAATAAAAAATCTCGACAGTCAACTTTTGAGACACATTTTTAAATCAAAAGTTAAGCATCGGATTTGAGGAACTAGAACTTGTTCTGTTCGTTGTTTGTTTATTTATTTTTATTTTTCATGGAGGTAGAAACGCGCGGTGCTAACTACCGAACACGATCACGATTGACTCAAAACTACCAGCAACATTTTTTTCAAACTTGCCGGTCAACAAACAAACAACAATGGGAGCAAGCGAATGTGACGACAAAAATGAGTGAGTTTGTTTTATGGTAGCTCGACTTGAATTGAGTGTGGATGGGGAATTCCCAGCCACGCACCTGATTAATTTTGTTGCAGGTGGCAAATGATATCGCACGAGATTTGAGCTGCAGCGAATTCATATTCCAATAGCATGTGGCTGAAACTTGTGTCCAGAATTAAGTCAGGAATTATTTGATGCAACACAAGATCTAATTCTGTTAATGACCAAAAAACATAATCTCTTATGCCTTAAGGTATGCAACGAAATATTGCAAAATTTATTTCACATAGAGCTTCTCAAACAGTTTCATGCAACAATGCGCCTATTGGAAAGCTATAGAACCGAAAAAGTTGACAACGACTTCTGTTTGTTTCACTAGTTAAATAATGTTTTACTATCTTTCTACTCAAGGAATAAGGAAAATAAATGCAATTTTTTTAGAAATTCGATGAAATTGTAATATTTGCCAAATTTCCTACTTTAGAAAGCAACGAAATGAAATCATTAAAATTTAAAGTAACTTTACCTCTGAATAACTTATTTATGAAGTAAATAAGCAAGTAGGTATTGTTGCTTTTGCGCCTCAACAAATCTATTTTTGTAACAAAGTAGTTTTGCTTTTGAAGTAACGATAAATAATTTATTATACCACCGAATCGAGAGCATGTTCTGATTCCTCAATTACATAGACATCATCAATTCAGGTCATTAATTTGCAAGGGCGGAAAACTACTTTGAAGATGTTTGAGATAGATAGTTTATTTTTATTAAATGATAAAAATATGCCATTGAACGGAATCTTCAAAGATTGGATTTTAGATTGAATTGAGTTCCCAATTGACCAAGTCTGAAGAAAATGTATGTCAAATTGAGGTCTTGCTCTTTAAAAATTAAATAAACTTGAAGCTATGTTCTCTGTGTGATGAATACCTTTGAAAGTACATACAGAAGTCCTTCTTTCATAAAATTAAATCCTGTTGCATTCCGACACAAGAATGGACTGGAAAAAGGTTCTTTTAAGATTGAATATATTCTTTTTTATTTAGACTTAACAAGAAAAACCTACTTATTCTAAATGACACGATTTACCAGGGCTCTTTTTGTATGCCTTTGTCATTTACATACGAGAGCAAACAGAGGCAATTTTTATTTCAAGTGTCTTTCGTTTCTTTCTTTCAGTTTTTGAAATTGTATGTTCTAATAGAATACCACAGAACAACTTTTAAATATTTAATCAAAGTAAGCTCACATATTTATTAAGCTGAGTTGTACTTTACCTTTCTTTGCATATTTCCCATGACACAAGCCTTCACATAACCCAACGTTTTTATTCTGAGAAAAGTACATACAGGGAAATATTTTATATTTCAAAAAGTTTGTGAAGGGAAAATATATCCTTCACATCAATTACCTTCTTCCAGGTTTCAAGTGCGCCGCCTGGTACATTTGTTGAGAGTAGAAAAAAAGCCCTTTTGATTGATTGATTGCTGAAAGTTTTTTCTGCTTGCTTTTTTTTATTTACATACAAACATGAGTATTTATTTAATGCAAATTAAATGCAATCTTTAAATTGAAGTACCTACATAAATCGATATTATTTGCATTCAAGGAAATGTTTGTGTTGATCATTATACGAAATTGAAATTAACGCTTCATATTATTTCCAATAGAAATTTTTGTGCAAACAAATTTAATTCATCGAAGATGTGCATAAGAAAATAGGTGAAGGTCCTGTTTTATGATAAGTAGTTACCAAAAAAACATTGAAAGTGATTTAAGACCTTGCAAGCTTTTACTAAAAACTCAAATAGAAATGTTCAAATGCAACTTACTTGATGGAGTTTTGGCCAGCAGTTTTGGTGATCCACTTGAAAGACTCAAATCACTTTGAGAACTCTGATGGCTGTCTTTGCTGTAGGATCGTCCACTGAAAATAAAACAAGAAAATAGAACTTAAATATTGTTCACCATTCATCAATATCCCTAAAAACCAAAAAAAGATGATTAAAGCTTTTTTATTCCCTAAAAACATTTCAAAACAAAATCTCAATCGAGATCAAGAGAAGTGGAAAGTGGTTTCTATGGCGTATACTTACTATTTTTTCTTAAAGAAGAAAAATTGGAAAAGCAACAACGTTAAAATTTTACGCTTCAGAGAGCAAAAACCAAATAGTTATGACATGAGCAAAAATCCCACCAAGAGCTTCTGATTCTCTCAAAGGCTTCAAACGAAATTCTACTGCAAATATATTCTCTTTCATCTCAAATTCAAAAGACAAATTAATTATCTTTGTTTGATTTCAAATAGGGGTTTCTGTAATCATACGTGCATTACATGAAAGACAAACAAAACCGCAAATCTCTATCATTCATTAAATATCTTTTCATTCGTTGGAAATCATTTTTAACACCCTCCAAGAAGCGAATATTATACCCTCCCTTAAATGAAATAATCTACTCCACTTCATCACATCATTCAATTAAACCGCACCTATTCAAGCGCTTCTCGCTCAAACCTCAACATGGTTTCGGTATTAGCACTCCTTAAGAATTCCACACACAAAGATCTTCCCTCTCTCGTTCTGTTCAATTAGTCCTTTCGAGTCTTTATTCTTCTTTGAGTCTTATTTTTCTTGCAATTATCCTTATCCAGTAGAACGTTACCGCTCTACAAATATAATCTCGCTTACCCAATGCCACATCAAAATGATGTCCCTGCTTGCTGTTGCAAATCGGAGACATAGGATTCTTTTCTTTGGTACTGATTCATTGTGTGCTTGTTTGGGATTCATGAAGCATACAAAGTGCAGCAGTAGCAGCGGTTGCATGGTGAATTAAGAAACAGAAGCCTTTCCCCATATTTTCTAACTTTAACATGCATGTAGGTTCTAGGGTAGGGGCACGCCCGTTAAGTGGGTTAAGAGAGCAAACATGCGATTTTATATTCAACACACACACGCACCAAAGTTGATGAGCATTCTTTACGCAACATACTTTTGCGAAATCAACCTCCCTCCCCCCCAATCTCTTTCTCTGGGCCAAGAAGATTGTACGAAGGATGTTGTGGCATTTTTGAACGACATGACATGAAACATTTTTGAATGAAATTAGGTCACGACAAGAATTGAACCCTCCGAGCTACAAATTCATACAAATTGCAATTTGCTCATGGAGTTATGAGGTTTGTTCGATTATGCAGGCACAGCTCGATGTCAATGTCAATGCAGGTTAGAACAATGTGACATTGGCCACTGGCGCCGTTCCAATTTTCACTCATATCTAAGTATTGATGGTGACGTCTTTAAAAACAGAAATGTCCTCTTGTTTCGTGTTAATTCTGAACTTTATAGGTTGAATGATAATTTCATGCCCCATTCACGATGCAATGAAAGACTGGTGAATTACTTGTACGTGACCTTTGAGCCGATGGGAAAATTAGAGACGAAGAAGATAAATATCTGCCATCAACAGAATGATGAAGACGATGCGTGGAGCAGAATTTTTCTTCCTTTCTTTGCAAGAGATTACATCAACTTGAGATTTTAATGAAGTTTTTAATTAAAATTTTATTAAGTGGGTGTATTAATGGGCGTGCTGGGAATTTAAAATCAAAGGAAATAGCGAAGCATTATTTTCCTGTTTTAAGATATTAGTGTATTTGAATAGAATTTGTTGAAACATTGTCATTGAAAGGAAACATTCCTATACACATTTGACCTTTAAATTAAAATATTTATTCAAGATTGTATTATCGAGGAATGCTTGAGGGTTTCTTCTCAATTGACAAGTTGATGTGAAATAAACACAATTTTGGTTTGTATTCATGAAACAATTTGACTTATCTCAGAATTAAGTGTCAGTTACATGTTGAAATCAGATGAATATGAGATGTGTGTTTGCTGTCAAGTTTAACTTAGGAGGAATTCGGTAGAAAAAGCTTGTGGAATATTAGATTATAAGAACAGGGTGTTCTTCTTTCTTAGTCAAACAAGATCAAGCATCAATTTCAAATGTTTAGTTAACTTGATTTTTTCGTACATCTACATACTGTATTTGCATGAGCATTTTCGGTGAGTTCTTATTTGACCGAAGTATTTTTAAATAACTGAATCGGTTTAGATGAATTTTTAGGTGTTATCAGGCAAAGTTAAAGCTTTGACTCACTTCTCAGAAAATCTTCATGCAAACTTGATCCAGGAGAGCGAATGCTTAGGCCGCTAGTATTGCGTATTAAGAAGTTGCATATTCGTTACTGAACTCATCCGAAAGGCCAGATCGATTTGGTGGAATTTTGTAAGGAATGGTCAAAAGTTGTCAGGATTCACAATTCAGCATACTATATTTTCGTTTTGTATATTTTCCAGTAAGCCAATTTAAAGTTTAAATCTCAACTTAATCAGGCCTCCTTAAACAGGAGTTCAAAGTCTAACAACCATTAACGTTGCTGCTGGCGTCCTAATCAACTTTCTCATTGTTCTCTAATTGATGCATCATAGCAAATTTTTTGATCTTGTCTCCATATTAAAACACTTTGCTTACTGAAAACTAACCTCTTTAAAGTCATCTTTTGTGATAAGTGCACTTAATAGCAATTTGCCACAACAAAAAAGAGCAGCTCTATTTTTCTGCCATTATCACACGTTCGGATGTCGGATCCTTGTCATTGGCTTTGTAATCGACCACCTCTCCCTCTCTCCTGTCCGTTCGACTTTCAAAGACTTTCTATTTTTTATCCACAAAATCTCGACTTTGATAAGCAAGTGCATTTTCTGCACTCAATATGTCTTTCTTTGTTTACACCTCAGTGTCCATTCGAGTATGTCTTTATTGTGTATGCAATTTAATTCCATGTTTCTTCTTCCCTTAAATCTTTTTTATTTTTTCTGGATCATTTCTTCCGAACCGTTGAACCGTTCGTAGCCGTCGTCATCATCGGTCTGCGTCAATCCAAGTGTGTAGTTCATCGTTCTTTTTGCAGTGTACTTGCTACAGCTGGAGTACCCACATTGTATACGCTGCAAAACAAGTCGCATCTGATGGTAGTCCTGTTTGGATTAGATAAGCACCGGAGTACTACCGTTACATATGGGTTTAAATTTGTTTTCAAGTCGTTCAAGCATGGCGTTGAGGTGGTGTTACAATGACCTCCACCCACTGTCTCTGTTCAATCGATAAATCCCAAAAACAATATAGTGATGTGCAGGTTGCTAGCAATGTATGTTATCGGTGGTGGGTATCAACTTGAGCTGCAACACGAAGTTCAAGCAAGAAGCAGCAGCAGCTGTTGAAGCCCCATGTTCATGTAAGCCTTGCACCGCAAAACAAGTGAATGTGGAACGATTTTGCGCGTCGATAACTCTCGACTGCATAATATGTGCAAAGTGCGAGACTTTACTGTTGTTGTGTGTTTAAAGCACATAATGTATAATGTGAGTGTGTTTTTGAGGCTTGTAATGTGGCAGGGTGAGCAAATGTTGTCGTTGGTCGTCGGTCGGTTGGATTGTTGTTAATCGAAGTTATTTCGCTGGCTTTGTAGATACTAGATTGGATCGTTTTATCAACAGCACGGATTGAAAAATATTTTGCTTTGCTTTCTTTTTTTTTGTGCACTGAATTTCTGCGTTAAGTGAAAAATTGAATGCGATGATTGGCGGCGTCAGGTGTCAGTTTGTTTTTGTTAAAATTGATCGATTTGGAAACTTGTTCAAAAGTGAGATTTATGCGTCCAGTTTGATGGAATGCGTTTAGAGAGCGGGCTATTGATATTTTTCAAGAAAATTATGGTTTAATGGCCATAAACAACATGCTGTCTCTTATGGCTTCACTTTTGCAATATTTACCTATGTAGAAAAAAATCATAACCTTACAACATTCTGTACTTTATCCATTGAAATAAAACCGGAAATTTTGATCATTTTTAATTTTGTAAGACACCACCAGCCAACGAAGCTTCCATAATCGAAATCACGCTAAAATAAAAATTTAAAAATAAACCAAGACTACACTAAATCGTTTAAGTCAACAAAACCTTTAAGCAATTTGACATGGTTCTTCATTAAAATTAAGAAATAAAAACTAACATTACTCTTAAATGGTGAATTTCTTATAAGCGTTCAAAGCAATTAGTCGATTCAAATAGCTTTAGTCAAGCTACTGAAAAATATTTAATTATTATGTATGTTGCTAATTTGATTGATTAACGCACTTCTCTAAAAGTGTTTAGTAATTAAAAATAATAAGAAAAAATATTGACGGAGATTTATATTTTTCATTAAAAATGTTAAGCAAAAACTATTAATTTATGCGAAACAAATTAACATATTAATTATTTACAAAGTCCAACACGAAACACGTGTTTGATGGAAATTTATCAAAAAATCACAAGAATTTAAAATGATTTTGTAAATTGTGCTAGCCCGCCCATCAATTTTGTTAAATTTTCAGCAGAATTTTTACTTAACACAACTTTTGACCTTGACAACGTTAAAAAATCAACTAATTTGTAAGCACACAGAAAAAAACTCATAATGTTGCTTACAAAAACCAACCTTTTAATCGTAAATTTACATTTTATTTTATTGCATTAAGGTCATGTAATGGAGTCGTAAGAATCATTCAAAAATTCGAGTACCACAAGGTTGAATATTTTGGCCGCTATTGTTAACCTACAACTGAATAAGCCCGGATGCGGTAACAGTCCTTACAAAAAAAATGTCCACCAGCAATATTGCCAAATGGACAAGGGCCGAGGCTAGGGAGCAATAACTTGAGCAACTTCAACTGACACCCTCACTAAACTTTATTGCCTAATGTCGAACTCATGTTTTTTACCTGGAACAAGCATAAGTCGACCCAAAATTCTTATCACTACCGCGCCCCATTTACGACAATGCTTCGCTGATTATGACACGAAATCTTTTCGACATTTCTCATTTTCAGCAAAAACAAAATGTGTTGATACGCAAAAAATAAAGGTGGAGCTGTTAAGCCCAAAATTAATGCTGCGAAAATCTTAAGCTTAAATAACAGACACGCTGTCCTCGCAAATCGTTCCACTCATAAAACCTCAAAAAAAGAGTTTTATCATCTCCCAAGTCCCAACCCAAAATGAACTCACATAAAAGCCAAGAAAATAAAAAGAAAAGAGATCAATTCAGACGGAATCAGCTTTTACATCGCTTCAATGCTTATAAATCACATCGCATTCATTTAATGGCGTCTACAGATTGCGCCTCTTGCCTTATTGGAAATCAAAACTAAAGCCGGTCAACTTGACCCTGAACTTGGTTTAACGTTGAAATCAACAAACCAAAAAATCAACAACAACCAGAAAAAATGGAATGCCTGTGTGTTCGTGAAAAAACGTAATTGGAGAAGAATTTTTTAGCTTTTTGAGACATTTCGACGACTCTTATGAAAACCGTTTACTAACTCTCCAATGGAAACATTGTCAAGTAGACGAAATAACAATGACATGGTATTCTTCCATCAAGTTATTACTGGTGTAACAGATGCACCTGAATTGCTTGGCGCTATATCTTTCAACCATCGGGGTGGCGGTTATAATTTTCGTAGGAAGCACTTGGTACATGAACCAAAACATCGTACCAATTATGGTTTCTATGAGCCCTTGACACGTATGAGTAGGCTTTCAAACTGCAACTCAGACTTATTTGATTTAAATATAAGTAAGAATAAATTAAAGTCTTTACTCAAGACCAGTGTTATACACTTTTAAATGTTTCTCTGTTTACTTAATGTTTATAATTATTAGTATTAATCTTGTTTTGTTAACTGTCTTGTTTTTGTTTCATCCATGTGAGTGTTTGTTATGTTATGTTTTGCTTACTAACAACTAACACTGCACTAAGTGATGAGCCGGTGGTATAACATAGTCTACTATGTTGGCAAACCATTGGTCGTAAGACTGTGCTTGCTATAAGCTCTCTTCGACCAATTCTGATAGTGTAAAAAAAAAAAAAAAAAAAAAAAGCACATTCCATTTCGAAGAAGAATACCTATATTTTCAGAAATTGGCAGCAAAGGCGTAACAAGATTTGTTATGAGGGAGTGGGAACTTTGTTTTTTTTTTTTTTTGTCACAAAGTGTTCGTATCTGACAGAGCACACAATTTTATTGACATTAGATTGCCATTCAACGACGACATTGCCGACATCGACACTGCACAAGAGCGAGAGGGACACAGGAGACATGTTGTTCCCATGTGTGTGCGTGATTGGAGATAAAAGTCTGTTTGATTTGAAATTTTGATTTTGGGTCATGTTGAGTAAATGTTTTTCTGTTTGTTATTGCCGCCGTATTAGGAGACAAACATTTTAACTTTATTAAAACGAGTAATGCACTCAATTTCTGAATGTAAATAATTTTACGAGCAATAAAATTTAAAATGCATGCTGATGCATTAATTTCGATGCAATATACAAGTGCCTGATTTAAAAAGTTCTGTTGACTTTGACTACGGATTTGTTGACAAATGTAATGAAGCGATTCATAAAATTAAAAAGTGCTCGTTTGTAATATAATGTGCTTGTCTTTTGTTGTTTTATTTTTTTTTTTCGAAGGCGACATAAAAACGAAAGTAGACATTTATGAACCATAAATTTGTTTAATATAGCGTTTGTTGGTAATTCTATCGATTTTTCCACACCACATGTGATAAAATACACATGCTTAAAAATGAGCAGTTTAATGTTTAAATGGAAAAAAAATGTGTGGTGAAACTTATTGATTTTAATTGGGTTTGAAATTTAATGCTTTCGGTACAGTTGAGAGATGACATAATTTTTGCGAGTTACAGGGGCAGTAAATTAGTTCTGGCAACGCTCTTTGTTTCATACATATGCATAATTTTTAGCCAAAGTACTCTGAATGAATTTTGTTGTATTTTTCTGCTTAACATTGAAAAAACCGCTTGCGACAGACTAACATAAAATTTATTGGCAACAATTAATGTCAAGACCATTTTCGGTTAAAAATACTTCCAAAATGTAAGCAATAATTGAATGAATATAATAACTGTTATCTCAAGATAACAAAAGAATGTGGATTTTCGATTATCTTTCGAGTATCGATTAATTTTCGTATCATAAAAAAATATCGCAATTCCTCCATTTCCCATAACCGTCACAAATATTTAATTTTATGATTGAAATGGCATTGGCCGTTGAAATTGCCAAATAAATTCCAACAAACGTCTAAGCTCATTCTTTCGAAAATAAAAACAACCGGAACACTAGAAAATAAAAACAAAAAATAGGAAAGAAAGAATCAAAATCAATAAACGTCCGCTGTTCGGACAGGACACATCCTGAACCATTGGAACATGAATAAGCAATAACAACCGTCATGCCGACTGCAGACACGAAATTCCTCGACTTTGACAGGACAAAATAGCAAAATAATAGAAAATCAGAAACAAAGAAGAAAGACATCTGAAATAAAGAGAAAATAATTTATTCATCACAAAACATTAGTTCCACGAAAAAGGATTTGAAAAGTGGGAAGCAAAAATGACAGAGATAGAACGGTTTTCAGGACGATTTGTTCCACCACTTTAAGACATGCGAACCCGTTTTCGTTCATGCCTTCATGGTACTATTTTCTTTATTTTTCAAAAAAGAATCAAAGCTACAACTACTGCACAGCTTTAGAACAAAACAATGCTCGTGTTTATTGAATATAGCGACAAATAAATGAGGTCCAAAAAAGGAGTTCATTTTAATTTGAGTGCTCCTCTGACAGACCAAACTAAAGTCAAAAGCATCCAGTAGCGAAATCGCAATCAAATTAAATGGAATCCGATTTAACGATATTGCCCTACAGAACATTACACCGCACAGTGCCACTAGATTTTTGCTGGAACAGTGGAACATGATCGCATGTTGTTCGAATCTACTCAAGAAGGAGAACGAAAACTGACTTCTTCTTCATCTGGCCCCGCAGCAATAAAAAACCATAAAAAATCATGAAATATTATCATTTCCTCATTTATTAAGAGCTAGAATACTGCTTCTTTTGCCTTCTCCCGATTTTGTTTCTGGTTCAAGTTATGTATCAGAAATGTGGCCATGGATAGCTGGTTGCATATTTTTCCTCTCTTTTGGCTTGCAAAATGTGATTATATCTCTGCAACTAACTCTGGAGTGGTCTTGTACAGTTGGTATCTTGGCAAAAGTATAATAAAAGTCTCTTGAAAATGCTCCAGGGGATGATATGGGAAGTCGTTTTTTCTGTTTTCGGTGTAGAAACAACTCTTGTAAATGGTCATAGCGACATTCATCCGCAGGGAATTGGAATTACGTCAGTTGTGTGTTTTCTGTGGAAGTGGATACAGCCTGCCAAATACGATAGGTAGGCCCTGGAGAGGAGTCTATAACTCAGATTGGAAATTCGAATTTATTGGAAGATAAAAATGAATTTCAAATGAATTAGGTGAACAAAGAAGATGAATAATAAAAGAGATACTCGATTGAATTTGTTTTTCGGAGTCAAGGTCGAAGTTTCCATTTCATTTTCAAGATTGTTACCTTTTTGAAATGTTATCTTTCGTTCTAGGACAGCAACAGAGGATCCTTCATTTTCCACTTGATACCAACCTCCTATATTTTGTGATATGTTTTTTTCTTTATTTCTAATTAGCCTACCCTAAAATAACAAACCCCACTTTGACCTTTATCCCGGAAAGTACAATTAACCTCTCCCAGATCGTTTAATGTCAAACAAACCCACGCTACTCATTTCACGACGAAAATTGTTCTTAGAAAAATTATCCCGAGGAAAACTGCGATGATTAATTTTCTATTCCTAACATTTTTGAAAACCACCCGCCCACTCTCGAAAATTCCATTTTCAATCCAAAGGGACCACCATAAATCTTTTTCCTTCCCGCAGAAAAAAAAAGTTTTTACCCGAAAATACTAAAGTCAACAAACTCCCGAATGGGAAATTAAAAATATCGCAATCCATCAACACTTTTCCCGAAATATGTCACTTGATGAATTATGCATCTTCAAATAAAGTTCTAAATTTAAAAAAACACAAAAAAGCAAAACAAACTGTAAACCCAACATTCTCCCAAGGGCACCGCTTTTAGAGTAATATTTGACAAACGATGCTCCTGACGCTGTCAAAACTGCCAATAAGGGCTTCGTTTTATGGCCGTTTCTATCTTCCACAACAGACACAATTGTTTGCTCGCTCTGAAAATATCATAAAAGTGAAGTTCTTTTTTTCATCTTAAAAAAAAGTAGGCCATTTTCAAGGCATAAATACAGAAATTCATCTCGAGAAGAGATACATAAATTCCGCGGGCGCAAAAAAATGAGCATGTGGAAGGAAATGGCTTCCCTGCTTCAAAACGGAACTTCTTTATGACAGAGTATGGGGGCTGCCACACTCCAATTTTAATGACGGTCGGGTGTTGGAAAAAGAAAGCTTTAGTATGTGTGAAAATCGTGAGCTTATTATGGGCTAACGTTTGATGGAGACGGTACCTATGGCTTGTGGATGTAGCAAAGCATGGCATGGCCTAGCTTTGATAGAATTGTTAATGAATCGTGTCACGAAAGTATATGCGAGAACATTGTAAAGGAATTCAGGGCGGCAAAGGCAATTGCACAGTATTCCGTGCCTTGCAATTACACATGAATAAATTTCATTCTTTCATTTGAAAGAATAGAATTGCCTTTTCAAAATTGAAGGCAATGTTTTCTACCCCTGCCGAAAACAGAAACGAAACAGAGGAAATGTGAGAAGCAAACAATCTGAAATTCAACAAATTTATCTCAGCACAGTTTGCTAATTTCTATTATCTATTGTTGACGGACTGAGCTTGAGTCTGTCCTCGATTGGAATATAGTGGCTGTGGTCTATTAGTTTGTTTTGTGGGTAGATCAACACTAATTGCATGTAATTATCAGAATTGTGTAAGGCTTTTGCGAAATTGATGGAAAGAAAACAAAGTGTGCTTCATATGATTCTCGGATATCGCATGATAGAAGTGGTCGTTGGTAATGTGGTTAGAGATAAGAAGGTTGTGTGATCGGAGATATGAGATTTTGTTTGATTTATTAAATCTTGGACGAGAAGAGATTGAGATAGAGATGGCAAGTGAATGGCGAAGAGATAAGATGAGATTAATTCGAGTGTCTGAGAGGCATACGATAGTGCAAATCCAACAAAAAGATATAGCAAAATGTATTTCCTTGGTTTGGGAGATAAAATCTATTTATAGATACTGTGAAGGAAACAATTAAGTCACGTTTGATTGTATCAGAATCTTTTATATATCTGAAAACATTTGATTTAACAGACGAATGCAGAAACGTGAATGTACACAACTTCAGGGTTTTATTCTGAGAAGCTTAATTTTCCTGTATTCAGAAAAGAACTTTCATGGGAATATTTCTGATGTGTCAAAACTTTGTTTGACATCTTTGGACAATAACTTAAATGTCAATAGCTTGAAGGAAAACACGAGAACAATCTGTCTGAAACTTTTTTAAATGATAAGACTGCTTAAACGTTGTCGATGTCAACAAAGAACCGAAAAGAGATTTTCAACTTCAAAGTCGAAACACACTTAAATTGAAGTATTCAATCTTGAAAATAACAGAAAAATGCAAAGCCAGTTGCCATAAAATGTGTTTTATGCTCCCCGAAAAAAAAAATCACTACGGCGAATACGTACTATTTTAAAAGTTGTTTATTTAAATCACGTTTTTTGACCGTAATTTTAATACTTAGATTTTTGGAAATATTCTCAACAATAGAAACATGTTTACTTTTGCCTTACACTTTTCTATTCTTCATACGTTTTCAATTGAAAATGTAAGGTTTTGTCTATTTTGTCGAAGTTCGCTAAATTCAATGACTAAGCAAATAAACAACCCAAAAACATGTATTTCAATAGAAAGTACAAATCAACAACAAGTCTTTCCGCTTGGCTACGGTCGACCTTGCCCACAAAACGACTAACGTTTATTGAACCCACCAACTAAAATCAAATCATTATTGTGGTGAAAATCGTAGAAGAGCAAACAACATGACATAGACATTTGAACTTAATAAATCCTCAAACCATACAATGTAATGTTGGTAAAAAAAATAAATAACAATTAATGATTTATCAAATTTTTGACAGCAGATGAGTTGATATTGCAACTAAGTGCTTTTTTCACAACTTCCTCCTTATTAAAAAATGCGATTACATGAATTTGTATTTATTATTTATTTTGAGTTTAATTATCAAAAATCCTGCTAACCACATCGTGTTGATTAACAATTAGCTTACCTTACGTATACATTTATTTATTTTTAATGAATAAATTGCAAATGCAAGCTGGCTGATTTTAAAATTCAACACGCAGTGGGAATCGGGTTTGATGGAGACGCTTTATTATTCAAAATGAATGAATTATAAATTCAATTGTTTAATTTCAGTGATTTTTGACATACAAACATCATTTATTATGAATCAGTCATCAGTCACTTTCTTCTGCTTCGCCACTTCAATAGCACGCTTGAAAATGAAAATCCCAATAGTAAATGCTCATTTCAGGCTAGCACAACTGACTCCGAGTGCAAAATCTTTTTCAGGCAGTTTCAAGTAGTTAGAAAATCGCTTTCAACTTAATTAAGTCCAAATCACGCATCGATAGGCATTCGGAAATTACATTCTAAACAACAATCCCAGTCTGATTCTAGTTCACCTTGATTTTCAACACTCTGCTTTATCATTCAAGGCAGACAGACAAACCTGATGCCCTATCATAGTATCAAACTTGATTAAATTCGATTCAAAACAACGCACAAGTAAAGCACCGCCGCCGTTCGTTGAGTCATTGTTTAAGCAAACAAGCTTTCAAATCACGACAAAATATGTTAATTCGAAACAATACCAACCCTTAAAAAACGACAACAAGGCTTCGGACAATAAACCTTTTAATTTATATTCCCATTTCCTATGTCATGTTTTTGCTATGTTTTCATGAATATTTTAAGAATAGATTCATGCATAAAGTCTTGAAGTGAAAATTGCTGTCGATTTAAATTTTCAGCACTACTGCTGCCGCCGCGAAGTCTTCATAAATCTCTTTTCTAAAGATATTCCCGAGCATATTGTATCTCTCCAACCGAGCATATTCCCAACCATGCTTAACCTGTGGTCATAAATAAAACAAAACAGAAAAAGAAATAGAAGACGTCTTTGTTGCGGCTGGTGCGGCGTATATGGGTCAGAAATGAATTTTAAAATCCAAACATTATGTTCCGCTTCTATGATGGTGGTATACGGTTCGGGCTCACTCATCAGTGTGTATAGCACCAATTTGCAGTTGTTGCTCGTCCCAAAGTTTGGTGCTGTTGCAAGTGCTATAGGCTAGCTTGCTTCGATGAGCTAATTATAAATTACCCATGAAGACTTTGCTGACATACGCGTGTACAAATACGAGTACGAGTACCTAGATCTGGATTCTAAGACCGCAACCACAACAACTCAATCCATCAGTAAAAGAAAACTTCATAGAAGGTGAAGAAGAATTTCACCAGTATATTACCTGCACATTTTTGCGAACATTTCTGAAAAAAAAAGTTGATCAGAAAAATTTAAGAACAAATTTGTTTCTATGCAAAAAGTAGTTGAACACACCACAACCGCATTTCATATATTTTAGTCTGGTGAAATTCACCATTCCAAATCACAACAGCAGAGTTAGGCAAACATCGTTGTTTATTGTGGGAGTTCACGAAGAAACTATACTGTCAGTTTGCTTTTTTTGTTTAATTTTTTTCTTCCACGTCATGTTCACGCAGATTAATTTTTTATCAAATTAAGTGCATTCTATAATTAGACACACCGAAACACAACTCACCTCCCCCCTTTCCCCTCCTTATCAACGAAACAAACAAAATTCAAGTACAAATTGCAGTTTCTACATTTAACACGCCTCAGTGTGAATTTTGCAAGAAATCTTTTGGTCATGGAAATACCGTTTTATGAAATGGTTGTGTGTCTGTGTTTGTTTTGATTTTGATCCACTTAGAAATGTTGGCTGATTTGGAAGCAGCTACCCAACCTCCTTTTCGACTAATTTGGTTTCGGTGTGCTTCATGGAAAATGGAATATAGTATACACAGCCTTGACAGTGAATAATTGTAAGACTTTAAAATAAACATCACGTTGGAATCTTTGTGCTTAATCGGGGTGTTATTAACGGTAATGTTGTTGTGGGTTGAATTTTGCTTTATTTATGTTATTTTTGCTGGTCACGTTAATGAGATAAAGTTTTAAGGAAGATGGATTTGATTTTAAGTGCACTTATTAAAGGAATGGGGGTAAGACTTGAAAATTCAAAGTTTGTCAACATTTGAAAAATGCAAAATAAGCTGTAAACAAGCTGGATAGCCTTAAAAACCCTAAAATCGCCACATGCATGAGCATACACATCAGTATCCGTTGGCGAATTAATATTGCACTGAATAATTTATGAGAAGCTCGTTTAGTCATTGAACGTCTAAACTTTATTTACTCATTAGGTATGCCCTGACCACTTTGCACACAACTTGACAACCCGATACCTGTCATCAAATACAATTTACCTCAATCTCAAAATCGCCATAAATTGTAATGGATTCTTGACCCACCAAAGCCAAACTCTCCAAATGCTCCAAATGTTGCAATTTCCGAATTCATGAATTGCGGCCCTATCCTATTAATATTTGCAATCAATATTGACATTTCAACCACACAAATAATGTATCGTGCGTCGTCTTTCGTGCGTCGTCTTTCGTGCGTCGGTCGTCGCTCGCCACACCCGACCCATCAGGTAAGCATTTATTGACACAAACCAAATATTTGAATACCCTCAAAGCTCAATCGTTCAGTGGAAATGTCAATCGTTTAATTGTTGCTAAGGCACCTTCCTTGTCCCTGTCAGTAATGAGATCATGATCGACGGGCTTTATCTGTTTTTTTTTTTTGCGATGATTTTTCTCATCGAAAGTAGGATATCTACTTTTTTGTTTTTCTGTTCTAATTTTTGTATTTACATTACAAAGCATCGCAACTCATTTAGATTCAGTGCCAGGTTCTAAATACCAAAGTATAAAAGTTCAATGGCAAATTAGTTTACATTTTGTTAGGCGCACAAAAGCTTTTGTTTGGTGTGCCTAGAGTCTGTATAGTGTGATGTTCGGTCTACTGACATACAAATTATCGTATTTCAAGCATCTGGCATTTTTATGTTGGCTTGTGTTTAAGGCAACAGAGAAGTGTTTTGCACTTAAAAAATAAAACGCGCTAAAACAACAATAAATTAGGTACTTAAAGTCAACGGAGACGACCAAACGGTGAGCTGCTGGTCGACATGAGCGAGAGATGTTTACGTGGAGCAAATTTTTAATTTGAAACTTTCACCGGCAGCGACACTAACATCGACGCCTCCACCGCCATCAAGACGGATCCCTGTGGAAACTATTCTGGATTAAAAACACTGAAAATGAGTGTATAGTCTCAAAGTGTCGGGCGCCACTTTTTTCAGAATTTGAAGGGAACAAAAGAAAATGTATAGAAATCGTGCACATTAACAGATAGGCGAAGTGGAAGTCTTACGTCACTTACACTGACTAAAAGGTTCATTATCTTTTTATTTTACCACACTAAATTGGCATACCAAACGGTGGATTCTTAGGACCTATTCATTTAAAGTAGTCCGGAATCACCAAAACGTTGAGTTTGACGTTAGTGAAATAAAATGGCAATTCTGCCAAAATCTTACCACTTGATATTTCACACTTTCATTTGACTTGACTAAGTTTTTAAAAACAAAACATTTTTTTGTGAAACTAGAACACGACATCGCTTGTATCCATCAAATTTCATATGACAAACATATTAATGTCTATGTTGAGTCTCGAGAGACTTCTTAATGCTTAGAGGCGAACTTGTGACCTTTGAATTTATAGTTTGCTCTCAAATGCTAATGACATGTTTGAGTAATAAAAACAACATTAAACTTTTCGGCAAACTTGTGTTTAGTTAATTAAACTTGAGGGTTTCCTGGGCATACAGTGAAAGGAGCTTTTGTGGGTGGAATTTAATTTATTGTTTTTTCTGCTAAAAGAAGTTTTGATTTCCTTAATTTTGGGATTCGAATGATATTTTATTTATCTTTTTTACAGATGATGTTAAATTTGTATTTCAAAATTGAATTGTGCAATACCTCTTTTCATTTCTATGTGTGTGTAAACATTTTTTGTTTAACTTGTCATGTCAAAAGAAACATGTTTTTGGGAACTTTTTGACATTTTGTGTTGGAATAATTTCCCAATAAATAAGCCCTTTGACGTATGTTAAACATGTACAATGTTTTTTTTTACAACTTTAATGAAGCACTCTCATGCGAGTTTCACATAAACTGACATCACATGAGCCAACAAAAAATAACGAATAAGTCATGAAACAGTTAAGAAATTGGAATTGTCAAAAAGCACCTATATCCCGACTTCAAATTACCCTAGCCAATTTCAGGGTTTATCATCGACAATTTCTTACACAAACTCTAATGAATCACTTAAAAAAACAAGCCGACGACGACCACGCACAATAAAATAGCAAAGTTCATAGTCTGCCCCAATAAATTATTGCGTTCGGCAAAATTATTGAAGACTCCACCCAAAGTGCTAAGCCAAGTCAAACTTCATGTGTCTATTCCAATGTGTAAATTCGATTGACTTCGCTGACCCTAAGAGTGTTTGTTTCAAGCAGCAATCGACTCTCTAAGTAGCCTTTCGTGTTCGCTTTATTTGCGTTTTCCATTTTGCCGCTATGCGTTGTCCAAGTCCAATTGAATGCCCTCTGAATTGGATGTCATTAAGGTTGATAAATAATAAATAAAGACTTGAGACCACGTTCGAATAAAGTTTTTTAGAGTGAGTCGAAAAATGCCATATTTCAAGAAAAATCGACAGGCACATAAATAATACAAACTTTACGCAACAATAATTATCACAATCCTCATGAAAAGGTAACCACTTTTTCAACGATAACTGCCACAACAACAACAACAAAATCGTGAGTTGTTTTGCAGATATTAACCCAAAAAAAAAGTTGCTGGTATTTTCGCATTAAAAACAAGAAAAATGTGAATGACGACAGGTTTGTTTTTATTGTTGAGAAAATACAAAAAACTAGAAACAAAAACCTATGAGAGCGTGAGAAGCGTGATTTCTGGATATTGCCAACTTCCGTCAGGCATCAAATGCGAGTAAGCGAACTCCTAACTGAGCTCGGTTCTTGGTTCACTGATCAATTGTTAAAAATACTTGCACAAAAAATATGACATCAGCAAAAAGAGAATATAAATTGTGAGATTTGTTGTTTTCGGAGGGGGTCTTGCGCTTAGTCAAATAAAATTGGCGATGTCATTTTTATTCTAAATTAATGTCGCATCATTTTGTTGTTTTTCTTTTCAAGTTGACACGACCACGATTTGACTCGACGACGACGACGTGACTATTCAGCACTCCTCTTGGGCGGTCGGGAAGTAACGTCGCCATCGGCCGACTACGCAACGGACAAACGCTACATTCTTGTCGTCAGAGCTCAATTAGGTAAGTTCATGTTCTCGGAAATATGATATCACTATTAACTCACTTTTCTGTATCTTCACAGCAAGTAATATGAAGATGTAAAATAGCAGTCAGGGCTGAATTACCTCCAAGTTTTCCACTTATGCATTCTCCCATCAAAATGATTCAAGGCGCTTGAAATTTTTAATCCCACTCTGCAGAGACTTTTTAAGTCAAGCAAGTTAATGAAAGCGAAATTTGTTGTTTGACATTTAAATACTGATGCGATGTTGTGCCAAAGGAAAGTGAAATGTTGCTTTTTTATGAGTGTAGGATACTTGATACCGGTACGGTAATGGGAAGGTACCCTTAATACTGCGAAAGATGAAATACGAGTGAGGAAAAGGTCAATGATGTTGTAAAAGTTTCCGCTAGTCTTAAAGATGGTTTCGAGTTCGTCTTTTGTTATTTAAATTTTCAGAGCAACACTTAGAGGTTGACATTGAACATTGAACAGGTCATTTATTCTAATCGTCTTTAATTGAAAATAATTATTAAGTTTGATTCAAATTTTAATTAAAGCTTGTTAAGAAAGTGAGAAGCCAATTGGAGAGCAAAATACAAATTTGATGGCTTGGTTTTTGGTCTTAAAAAAAGAACAGATTTTTGAAGAACGACTGAAAACAATTTTGCAAGATCTTGGGTAAGTGTTGGGTTCCAAAAATGTTTATTTTTTTTAAACAAAAACGGCTCGAAAAGTTGCTCATATTAATCGAATTCCAAGTGTTGAAAAACTCGATTCTCATTAGTTGAATCAAAATTGAAAAGAGGACAAAATATTCGACTCCTTAAAATTCCACAAAAAGGTCTCCACTTGAAATTCTAAAACAAATCAGAAAATGTCTCCACAAAGTCCTTCAATCAACAAATTCTGTTTGTGTCTTTTGTTTGCTTTTCCGAAATGGTCTCATCAAATTCAAATACACAAGTCATTCACTTAATTTCCAGAATATCTTTTTTTTTCAATTCAAAAAAAGGAACAAACGGAACACAAAAGCAGCCTTAATGTAGGTCTCAAGTCCCCACACAGAAGACATTTTTACAAAAAGTATTTTCAAGTACCTGTCTCCCATTGAGTTTGAACGAACAGTCTCGCAACACATTAAAAATCGTATGTGGATGTTGTTTTTTTTTTCAGATTCAAATAAAAGCTCTTCTTTCCTTTTGTCAGTGCAGCTTCGAGTGGATGAATAACAGCTTCAGGCATCAATTTCAGTCAAAATCGGATTTCAACAGGACGACAGAAAAGCAAACACAAGACCGTTCAGCCTTGCCAAAGGTCAAAACATAAACCTTTTATCGTGCGTCGAAGTAATTTTCGAACGAAATTCAAGAATGAAAGCAATTTAATCAAATACATATTTGGGTCCTCTTTTCAGTGTGTTCGAAGGTATGTGTCAGTGTCACTGTCACTGTCAATATTTGTTTGTGTGTGCGCTCAACTTTAATTCCAATTTTTGGACAACCCAACAAGGCTGAACTTCCGGTGTCCATATAAAGTATACAAGTTGTGTTCATCCTTCCGTCCAACCATCCATCCGGTAGACCAGCAGCAATCGCCAGTTTATTTTTTTTCACACAGGAGAATGACTTGATGGGCGAGTGTATCGATATTCCACCGAATTTCTACCGTCAGAGAGGGTGGTCCTTAAGGATTGCATCATTAGTAAGTAAGGTTGATTAATGAGAACAAAAATTGATTAAGAACTTTTTTTTGCGAATATTAAATTAAAATTCATCAATTTGTTACAATTCAACTTGAAACGTTTAAATGAGTGCAACCAATGGAACATGTTTGGTTTCAGAGTCGATTGTGTTTGCATTGTTATTCTGGATGAGAATGCTCGCAATGAAATGAGGCGAAAACATTGCAAGAGTTCCCAGCCACAAGTCGAGGAGAAACTTTCAATTAATTTCAGTCCTTTCCATCAGTTCCTCTTCCCCCCGAAAATTCTATTTTCATCTTCAATGTATAAGGTGCAAGTGAATTTGTTAAAATGGTAGTTTTGGCTTATCCTTGAGAACGATAGGAACTGCCGATGATGATAGGAATGGGAGTCCTACAGGGAACAATAAAACAAGTGGGCGATATGATGGTGATGATGTGGAAGTGTATAACGTTGAATGAAATAACAAAAATAATCCTTTTCAACATCCAGAGGACGATAAAGCAGACGAGTGCTTGGCTATGAAATTATTATGTTTTTCCGTAGGAATGAAATTTCTCGAAAATCGTTCTAAAGGATTTCAGTTTCTATAGAAATTCATTTAATGAATTCTAAAGAAGAATTCATTGTAATTTTTGTGTTTGTTTGCTGGTTGCCTGTGGTTGAAAATTTATATTTTTTGCTTTCAACTTTGAGACACTAACGAGGGAATTTCGATAGGCTTCTGGATGAATTCTCTTGTGGTGGGTTTTGATTTTTATGTGGGATATCCGACGAGGGTATTTATGTATAAATAACTACAAGAAGTGGTTTGTATTGTGGTTTCTGAAGAATTTTTTTGCATGAAGTACTCTCCCCCTCAATTCTTTTTTTAAAAGACAAGTTTGGTATCTGGAAAGCAAACTGTGTAAGAGGCTTAAATAAAAACCAAAGAAAATATGGTATGGATAATTTTGACAAGGTTTTCCACCACACTTCGAACGTTTTCGAAGTCTGTAGAGACTGTCAGGATAAAATCGATCAGATGATTGAAAATATTCATTAAGCCAGATCTCGACTTCTATAACTAGTGTCTGATATTGTTGTAGAAGCTTTTTGATTTCGATGAAATTTTGGTCCGACCCGACCTGGACTTTGTTCTGTTGATCTCAGCAAGATTTTTAATTGATTTTTTTTCGATAAATTCAGATTTATCGAACATCAAATTGATGTTTTACTTTTGTTTATATTGCGACGACTGAATGTCTGAAGAATTAAATCACCTTTTTTTGTCATAACGGCTGTCAGGATTTTTACGTATCTTTGAGTTTATTGCTTCGTCGATAAACATGGAATCGTCGAATTTAACATTTCTGTGCCATGTTTGATATGTCTTCTTACCTACACAGGTTCTTTTTTGGCAAAACATCATAAATCTTTTGCGTAATTTATAGTCCCACAAACACACACATGGACACAAAATGTATCATAACTCTGGTAGGTAGGTATTGGACAAGCTTACATGCGTAAAAATGTAATAAAAACTAAGAAAAAATCGCCTTGGCATTTTATGTTGCTCGTAAAGGTCTAATATAAACATACGAACATGTTGCAAGCAGACACATAGATATACATTCCGAAAAAGCGAACTAAACGATAGCCCAACAATTTACAGATAATAAAAATCATGGAGAAATGATGATGATGATGAATTTCTTACTCAAGGTCAAGTTTACTATAATTCGACGATACTTTGATGATTGGATTTGAAATGAATTGGCTGCGCACTTTGTTAATTGGGTAGGTATACTACATTTGGAGGATTTCGTAACAATATGATTTTACTTAGACACTATATCACCTCTTACTTTCTTCAAAAAGTGTATGACTAGGGAACTGAAGATGAACAACTCGGTGATGAGTAACAATCTGTTGACAAACTAAACTAAATGGTTCGACTTCAAAGGCGTTTTCTAAAAACTTTCCATTCGATTTGGAAAAACAATTTATCAACAAAAGAACACCTGATTACAAAATGCAAGTGTCCAGCTTACGTCCAAGCTTATTCAATATTTATCTATAAAATTGGATCAACTTTAACGAACAAGTGTTTTCCTATAACAAAAATAGCAGTCAACTCAGTATAAAAAGAAGAACCTGAAACATATTAGACTTAAGTTTCTTCTGATCTACAGTTCTCACAACAACTTTGTTTTTGAAAAATGAAATTCGTTTGGTTGTTTTTAGTGTTTGCAACTTTTGTTGCATTGGCTCAGGTAAATACAATTTTCTTTTTGGGTTTTCAAAGAGCACAAAAATTGATCGAAAATTCCCTTCTAGGCTGAGGATAATACAACATCTAGTGGTGAAACTACGACTTCAACAACAGCCGCAACAACAACCACAGCTGCTTCTGAAACAACAGCTACAACTGCCGCTACAACATCAACATCGAAATCTGGCAGGAAATTTACAAGTGTCCCATTGAGTAAGGCTGGCAGACGTTTCTGGTTGTTCGGTTAAGAACTTGAAATTAATGATTGGTTGATTGTTATTATTATCGGAAAATAAATGAAAAACGTTTAGCTAACTTGTTTGATGATTTCAATTTTAAAAGGCCAAAATCTTACTAACGCTCGATCCGAATTCAGTAAAATTTCTCCCAAAGAGAAAGAGTGAGTTGTTGGTGCAAGCCGCCTTGGGTGTTTGACAGTAGACAATGTCAAACTTGATTTCATCTTGAAATGTAGGCTTTTTTATCTGTCCCCTTCTCTATCGTGAATCTTGGGCTGTTTTAGACTGTTAACTCAATTGTTTGTGCTGTTTACTGCAAACATTCCTTTGCGACAACGCACTGTGAAGTTAAAATATCTATTTCATAATACGGAGGATATAACCGTCATGAAGCCTTATGGACTTGTTACACGAGTTAAGGAATTTAACCTACTCAACTTACAAGCCAATTAGAATAAAATCAGTCAAGGTTTGAAGCGTGAATCTCTATGCCAGAATGCCAGAACCTTATACAATATAAATCGAAAACGGACTTATCATTGGAGTAAGAGTTTAGCGGCATAGACGGCTGTCGAATGAACAATAAAGCTATAGCACGTAAGTTCTGCGAAAAGATTGGGACTCGTTTGGCTTAAGAAGCTTGTTGTATATCATGGATAGGTACACGTTAAGTACGAATTGAACCAAAAGAGACTCTAGAGTTTGCGATTAAACCTGACAAACCTGTGAAGCAGAAAAAAATTGTTTAAAGTATTTCTAGAATGTTTCGCCTTTCTCATGTGAACATGTTGGGCCTATCTCAAGGTCTCTGGAACGCTTTGTTAATAAACTTGAGAGTTAATATTTGTTACTTCTGCAATTGAAAACGAATACACATGTCTATAGAATAAGAGCAACTTAGCAAATTGAAACAGCTGAGCTAATCAGCAGATTAGTCTTTTTGTACCTGATGCGACGGATCATCTGTTTTTGTATTTTGTTACAGAAAATGCAATTAGCAACCTTTAGAAATGCAACTTTAAAAAAAAAGTAAATTCCAAGGGCCTTGTTAATAGAAAAAACTACTTCTGGGTACATATTAGTTTTGTTGCACAATTAATACAGCTGGTTCATTTGTTTGATCTTACTCAGTAATTTAGAGTACCTATACCGATTGAACTTGACAAAGTTGATTTAGCTGTCTAGTTAAGAACCGAAGAACTTTCTCTATAAAAGATAGAACATCTCCTGTTGCCTTATCAGTTCGGGGAAGATTTTTAGCTTGCAACAAACTAAACCAAGATGAAAATTTTGTTGCTGTTATTATTTATGGGAAGTTTGGCTTTCATTCAAGGAGTGGTAAATGTTGGAACTCACATATATTTCAATTTGATAGTTGTCCATTTCGATTTCTTTTTTTTTCAGAATAGTCAGACTCAGCTATGCAATTGCACTTGCCCAGCAACATCAACAACTTCATCTGGATCTGGAGCAAATCAAAATGCAAGTAATTCGACTACAACGAGTTCAACAACAGTCGCTACCACTAAAAAACGTAAATGGACAAGTGTCCCATTAAGTGTGGCTCGTCGTCGCAATCCTTTCTTATGGTTTGGATAAGAAAAAAGAACAAAAGGAAATTTGAATGGAAATAATATTTTTTTCTCTGCAAACTTTAGCTCTTATTTAATTTTGTGTCCAGAAAGGACCCTGATTTTGGTATCGCAAGCAAACACTACGTAGTTTTTGTTTCTTAAAACTGTTCAAGTGATCTTGAATGCTTCTTTAACCTCAAAGCGTTTACCGAAAAGTGCAATTAACAATGAATTCATTGCTAAGATTGTGGAGAATATACGATATGTTTTTCTTCTTTACAGCCAGCACGAATGTTTTTTCTAGTGTGCCTCTTCTCATTCTCAATTTAAGTCCAAATATATTATAAAATTTGCCCAGAACTTCCAGATTTCGTAATACCCCTTGAAAACAATTTAATCGCTCGTCAATTGTCAATTTGTCATGCTTGCAACATTCTATGTTGCTAAATGTTTCATTACAAAGCGTTCACAACAAAATCAAAGCAAACTCATTTAAACAGTGGTTATTTTTCAAAGCCGGCAAAAGATGACAAAAAAAAAAAAAAAACATTTTTGTGTTGATGTGTGTCATTGCTCCGTCTGTCATCGTCATCATCATGATCATCAACATCGTCGCGTCGTCAACAGAGAAGTAAACGTTGCTGGTGCGTAACGATGATGCTTTTATGTCGCGCTTATGGTGCTTTCAGAGCACATTGAACTTTTCGTCGATTTTGTTTCCAGGTGCACGTTGCACGAAGACGGCAACATAAAACACCTTGTGGCTCGTGGTTGCGCTGCATTACACTTGTTAGGTGTTTATTATAACATCTTGCGGTGACATACTCATACCTAGTTATGGTATGGGGCAATCTGTCAACGTTACAATTATACATTATTATTGTTGTTGTTTTTTGTTTTGAGTGTTGCAATACGATTTCAACATTCTGAGAGATAAGAACAAAGTATTTTATGTTCTGTTTGTTTTTTTTTTTTGGAATACGAATATTTTTGTCACTGTCAAAAGAGTTTTTGTTTTTTGTTTAATTTATCTAGAAAGTTTGTGTTATCTTATTATTTTCACAAATTTTTGAACAAACTCACGTGGCTCTAACAAACAAAAATTTTGGAGAGACCTAATTTTTTCGTGTTTACACTGTGTGTTTGCTTATCAGCAACTTGTTGACTAAAGTCTGAGCAAACTTAAAAAAAAACACCTGTTTCTGATGAGAGACATAATTGGCAGAGGATATTACTATATTCAAGGGTTGATACAAGTATCTATACATAAGTCTTCTGAAACGAAATTGTTCGAGTTGCCCTTAGTTCCTCCGTATAAAAACTGCTCACAAGCATTTGTTGTTTTGTTGAAAAACCATCTCCGAAAAGCACCACGGGAAGGTCCTTCATCCATTTCTTCAAGGCATTCTATGAAAAAAAAAAACTTAAAGAATAGAATTCGCCCTTTGGACTTTATGAAACTTACCAGGTCTAAGAGCTTGTGCGGAAAAAATGAAGACGAAAGTAAAAATCAAACCGAATGTATATGAGAGCTTCATTTTCAAACTTTTATTTTTTCGACAGGAACTCTTCTAAGGCTTGAATCTATCACAATAATGATACTTCAGAAGAATAAGAGTTTCTTTTTATACTTTCTTCTTATTGATGAAACAGAAACAATTATATTACCACGACAGAGATAAAATGTATGACTTTATGTTTACTTTTCATACTAAAAAAAATTATTGAAAGCAATAAAACACAATCTTTAGCTTAATTTTCTTTCTTGTTAGCTATTTTTTTAAGTCAAACAAAATTTGCTTCAAACAGCTTAACAAACAATATTAAAAATGCGTTCTTATTTTCGAGGTCAGACCTCAAAAATTCACAAGAGAAATTCAATTTCGTTGTCAATAAATATCGAGTCATCTGCCCTAACGACTCCAATCCCCTAACCCCTTAATAAGTCTCATTCATTTTCAACGTTAAATTCCCAATCAACATATACAAATATTTGTTTGCGATCTTAACAATTAAATCTCAGCACCTAAGCTTCAAGTCTAAGATTTACCTCGAAAATAACACGTCTGGAAAAAGCTCATTAGAATAAAAACGTTTATCATTAAATCAATAATAAATAACTATCAACGTCTAATTGCATGTAAGAAGCAAGAAAACTTGTTTTTGTTATCTTTTTTGGTTTGTTATGGTCATTCCTTCTCTCTTTAATGAATGCAAACAAAAACAAAAACAACTCACCGTTTTGCAGCGCCTTGTGTAATCCTCTTCGTGTGCGGTGATGCTAATCCACTTGAGCAATTACTATTGCCCACAACCGGCGAATTATCCTGCAACGGTGTTGACACTTTGCTTGCACTTGCACTACTTACAACACCACTTGCGCCACCTTGAGGCGATCGCCTCAACACCCCGGTGGACACTTTTGATTTCACTTCACTGTAGTTTTTCTTCACTTGCATTTTGTTAACCGCTATTTTGCTCATAACCGCGTCCCACTTGTTCGGTGAAATTTTGCGCAATGTCGGCGATCCCGAACCCGAAACCGAACCCGTTACTGATCCCGCAGCCGAACCGTGCGAACCGGATAGAAGCGCAATACCTGCCGTACTTCCGTTACGCGACAAACCGTTTTGTTTGTTCTCTTGTGGCTGAGATCGTTGTTGTTTTGTTGTGATGGCAGTCGAGTTGGCCCTTACCGGCATTTCACAACCATTTTTGCTACCGTTCTTACTGAAAACCGAAACCGACGACGCACTTGATTTTGCCGAAGCTAATTGCTGTCTAGAATCGCCAATTAGGAGTACCGTTGAATTCGCCGAAGATCGACAATTAGTTTTGGCGTCATTTTTTGCACTTGACGCTGCGTTGTTATTGCTGCTTGTACTGCACAGAGACGAGAGTGATGCGTGCTTTCGCGGCTGACTTGATTTCTTAACTAAAGACGACGCCGAACTACTGTTGTTTGTTGTGTGGATTGTATGATCACCTGCGCCTGTGCTGCGAGCTGAAGAAGCTTTTGTAGTATTGTCGCTGCAGAGAGCTTCATTGGACGAGGCCACAGAGCTTTTGTTGTTTTGACTTTGCATTTCATTCACCGTACACGACGAGTTCCTCTTGGAGTTGCCCGTTGTGGTCGGATTATAGTCTGTGGTCATGCTAATGCGATCACTGCTGCTGAAGCTACTTTGGATGGTGGACGATGTCTGGCTGTCGGTGAGCATGTTGTTCCACTGACCTTGACTGAGTGAAGGCGACGCGGAACGATATTCACTTTCACCGCTTGTGGGTTGTGGCGGTGGCGCTTGCTGCTGTTGTTGCTGTTGTGAGGGTTGTTTTTCGGAGTTCTTGTTGCTTTTGACAGTGTCCGTGGAGCCATCGTCTGGCGACATGTCTATGTCACCACCTCCTCCACGCATCTGTGCGATGTCTTCATCGCATCTATTTTCGACGTCGGTGAATATACCACTCGACTCCATGCATGAATCATCCATCTGCTCGGGCTGCTCAGATATGAAAACACTAGCCGAAGGCTGCAGCATCGGGCCATACAACTGGCCATCGATCACTTGAGCGCGACGATCCCCGCGATGGAACACATCGTCAGCATCGCTCTCCGTAAAGAAGTCCGAATCAGTCATGGGGTCTTGACGGCGAATTGGAATATTCGGTTGATTGTGATTGAATGACGGCTGTCTGCTCACCTGAGCGGGTTTCCTGTGAGGACCGTTCGAAGGCGAATGATCGCCAGCACCGCGTGACGCCGGTCTTGACATCTCCCCATCACCCTGATAGCCAGTGTCCAAGCTGGTGACACTTGTCACAGATGTGATGAAGCTCGTGGAAATCTTCGATACATTCGACTTGGTCATTTGGTCGGTCTTGGATTCCGTGTCTGTTTGAGAGACCTCGTTATAGGTGTTTGTGTTGCTCTGCTGTTGCTGATGCTGTTGCTGTTGCTGCTGGTGACTTTTGGTCATTTCATGGACGACATGTTCAACGTCTGTCTTTACCTCGACCGGATCCAGTGGCAGATCCTCAGGCGATGGCGTCTGATCGATTCTCATCTGATGGAAGGCCATTTTCGGATTCATTCCTAGTGGTAGATCGAGATTCGTAGTTGTCGTTGTCGAGTCGAGGAACTCCTTCATCTGGTCCGGTGTGAGAATACCCAGACTCTCGTCCATTTCAAAGGAATTCTGCTTCTTCACATTATGCGGTGGCGATCCAGCTGTATTACCCACAGCTGACTGAATAGTCGACGACAGTGACACATCGCACAGTTCGATCGAACAGTCCAAAGTTGATTCAGTTAGATCCAAACCGAAGGAAAATCTCGGTTTGTGATGTTTCAATTCCTGCAAAACTTGCGACGCCGACGGTGGGTTATCCATTAGTAATTCCTGACTGCCTCTGTCGACATCCATGGGTTCACTACCAGCTGGCGATTGGCCAGCATTGTTGTCCTCAAGTCGTGACATATACAAGAGATTTGTATTGTTCTTGAGATTCTCCTCGTAGGGGGAACCCATCAAATCGCGAGTTATGTTCATAAGATGGTGACGAGCCGACATTGGCGACTCGTTCGGGTTCGTTGTGAGGTCAAGCAAACGCTCGGTGTTCACGGTTGAATTGAGTACAAGATTCATATTCTTTTTATCTGGAGCCAGCGGCAGTGTATCCTCGATTGTGAGTTCGACGAGGTTCTTATAGGAATCATCTGATGCGATTGATGGTCGCAAAGTTGCATCCGGATCGAGCGAGGGAATATCGATGTCCAGCAGATTTTCGCAACTTTGAAGATTGATGAAGTTCGAGCATTTTTCAATGGTTATTGTGCCGTCTTTTCGCGACGAGGAGAGAATATTAGCGTTAGGCGAAAAAATTGTTCGAGTTTGGTCTTTTGTGAGTGGTGTATCCATGTTTTGAGTTCGAAAGCGGGTCTCGTCTTGTTTCATTGAGATACCATGTTGCAAAGTCATACTGAGTGCTTTTTCTAAGGTTTGAGTGCTGTTGATAAGATTTCGTGTTCGCTGCAGGTTGACAGTTGCATCGGAGGGCCTAGGTGTCCCTGAACTGTCCAAATTTGTAATTCTGCTCAAAGGCCGGCCACCACTGTCAACAGTGATGGTTTCTTCCAGGGTCCCTCTTGCTTTATTGCCATCTAGGGAATGCGTCATATAGAGATCGACCATAGGTGACTCTGTCTTCTGAACAATCGAACTCTGAGCCATTCTCAAGGCATCACTTTCGCCGTCTTCGCGGACAAATGTGTCAGAACGGGCGAGTTTCTTGGGCTGGGAAATCGGTGTTGCCTCGGAGGGTGCTTTGATTCGACTCATCATTGATTTTGTACCAGGAATCGGAGTAGGTGGAGTAAATTTTCGAGTCATTGTCTCGATGTGTGGCGCTGATTTCTCGGGTTTTGTGAGAAATTTCCGGACCACTGTCGCAGTTCGCTTGCCCATTATGCTTGCAGCTTCACTTATCCGATCGCCAGAGAGAGATTTTTTCAACGATGTCATAGCAAGCGCTGGCTGCCGAAGTCCTGTGAATGATGTTGGACGTCGTATTTGAATTGCTGGGGTTCGTATAGAACCGGGGAGAGGAATTTTTGTGACACCATCTAAACGGGGAATTCTGGATTGGGCCGAATCCTGCAACGAGACGAAAAATATGTGTCTATTAGCTATAAAAGTTGGCAAACGGATGGGATCTTAAGTTTGGACGAAAAACGATCCCATTATGATATGAAATACCCCACATTAGTCACCTTAAACAGGGAGCAGCATAGTTCTCATTTTCCCATCTATCTTCCTTCTATAAGGAGCAGATTTTACTAAGAATCCCTTTTTCGGTTGCGGAAATATAGGAAGAAATAAAATCGATAAATTATATTGCAAAAGGGGGAATCCCTTTTTCAGCCTTTGAAGCTATCTGTGTACGTGTTGGTCATTTAGAATCTGAGCAAACAGTTTTCGGATTGCTGGGGAAGTAGTTTATTTATATTCGAAGTAGAAAACGATATCCTCTCGCATTACTCTGATTGCAAAAGGGCAGGACACACACACAAACACACGCTTTTGGAAGAATAATTGAATTTGAAATATTTTTTTGTTATTTGCAGGGTTCTATGGGGGAAAAAAACAATTACTTTGGCGCCACTCCGCCGATGGAGATGACCTAATTTTGAAAAGACGCAAGAACACTCAACTTAGCAAAGTTTTTTCTGTCGCGAAAATTGTGCCAATAAGTTTAAATATTTAACATCAATTTTTAATGTGAGAAGAAGACTACATTTTTATTAAGAGATCCCATGAGACAAATTTATCTCATTACGAAGGCAAAGTTCAAAACATGCGTTATCCTTGTCTCGGAAAAACTTTAGATCAAAGAAATGTTATTTATGAAGAAACCGGGGTATTTATACTTTAATTATTCCCCGTAGAGTAAAATAAAAGACCTCAAAACTATTACACTACGTTCGCTCGTGCTTGTTTACGCTTCGCAAAACAAACTTCAAAGTATTGTTTGCCTTTGGTGTGCTTCGGACTCGTTTTATGTGCGAAATAAAATGCTTATCGGGGTCATTAAGTACAATCGTCTTCGTCCTTGTGAACTTGTGCAGTCATAAAACCGCTATGAAAGTCGATATAGCCCCGCTGCGAAACGATCCTGCACTGGTGTGAGAACCCACTCGTGTGAGTTATTAATATTATAAGCAAGCGTCAATAATCAGGATATTGAAATTCCTTGCCAACAAACAACATCCATGGGGAAACTTTGCGATATCCTGCTTTAAAGGAAACACACACCAATGTAGTGAAATATTATTTTTAAATCCCCTATTGCAACGTAATGCGATCAATAAGGATTTTCCTTCTTTTGGCAGCGAATTGATGAAGTGGTGCTGTTTTCGGGTGGTAGTCCTGTGTCGGTTAAATTGGGTCAACAAGGAAGCGAATTTGTTTGAAGGTTCAAGTTGTTTGTGGTGCAGTAATTTCTTCTTACGTTGAACAAAGTGCATTTTTGAAAATCTCTTGGGGGCATTAATAACTTAGGGCGAAAAGAAAATATTTCTTTCAGCTACTTTTATTGCTACAAAACCCACTCCGACCGACACGATGAGGTGGAAAGTTTTTCTACCTTTTTTTTTTGTAGTGGTGTTATCCTGCGGTGTCTGGATTCACTATATATTCATAAATCGATAAAACACTCACTCCCCCCCAAAGACAAAAAAGTATTACCAAACAACTATAATAATGGTGCTTTGTGTTACACACCGTCATCGTTGCTCGTCGGAAATGATGGAGAATATCCAGGGAAATAAAACAAACACACAAACACCATTACCCTCGTTAAACAGAAGGGACGACTATACACGTAAGGGTATTGATTTTTATTTTGTGTCTCTGTTCGAAAGAACGAATCATGGAGCTTTGAAGTCCCCATTCGCCATCAATATCCGTTCTTATTTATGCGTGCGTGAAAAATCGTAGTATATAGTTTATCGCATGACATTTTATTTTTATTTTATTTTTTTTTTCTTGAACGCTATTTTAAGACACACTGTTTTTTCCCGATTTGTCAAATTGTTGTAGATATAAAGATGAGCCAGCAATCATTTTGTGTGGATTGAATGTGCGTGACTTGATGGAAAAGAATCAGGATACAATGTTTTTTTTCGTTATCAAAGGGAATCAAATTCTATTGATGTGTTTCGGTTGTTTTTTTTTTTTTTCATTTGTGGAACTCAATAAATCATGAGAAAAATCACATTAAACTCAATACAGGACAGCTCATGTGATTTTTATGATTCAGTTTGTTGATTAAATTTGAACGGTTTTCGAGACATTGACATTACAAATGCTGATGACAGTGAAAGCATTACTGTAAGCCGTTAATTTTAGCTGACTTTTATAAAAAGTAAAAAATAAGGAGAATACAAGAAAGGTAGAGCGAGGTCTACCGGGTCAGGTAGTCTCAGAAATGCAACGAACATCACAAATATTTGGAGAAAAGAAAAGGTAAGAGTAGATTTTAATTTTCAATGCCGAATATTAACATTCAAAGTAAAATGTGACAACCTGCTAGCTTTGTTTGTAACTAGCTTACCCGGTTATCGTCGTTTTGGAATTCCGGTTGTTTTACTTATGAAATATTTAATATTTCAATCAATTTACAAAAAAAAAAAAATAATTCAACATTTTCTTTTCTGCAAAATTACTTCCGTTAAACTTAAAACAAAAAAGAAATAAAAGCTTAATCACAGTTACCTTGCACAACGTATTAACATTTTTCCTTCTCATAAAAACCACTTTATGTTATAAGTTTCTTAATAACGAAAAACCCCATCGGGAAAAATAGAAAGAAAAAAACTTTTCTAACATTTTATTGTCTGTTTGAGCCTCAAGCCTCCACCTTTCCGTTGTTCTTACCCATTTTCAATGTCATACCCTTTCTGTGTATCTATGTTAAATGGCGACAGCAAATGAAAATAAAATAAATCTCTAATGTCAAAACGAAGAACAAAAAACAAAAATAATAATAATAAAACCCGAGTTTAGTGATACAATCTATTTGTGGAGAACAAAAAAGTAGAAAAAAGTGACAACAGTAGAAAAATGCCTCATTTAACATTGTGTGCAGCGATGGCAAGTCGCGGAAAAGCTCTTCCTTTGATGTAGCCTCGACTTGGGTATAGAATCAAACCATGCTTCTGGCATGTCGACCTTGTGCGAGCATCCTTTTTTTGTTTTGTTTAATATGACTACCGCGGCCCCCTCCTCTCTGACAACCCTTATAAATGTATATTTCCTTTATAATGTTTCGTTTCTGTAACATTGCTCTACGCCCACACCCGACCGGCTTATCTGAAGAACCGGAAAGCTTTCCGTTATTAAGTTGCTTGCGAGGCATTACTATCGCATATCTCTTTCTGTCTCTATCTCCCTAGAGCAGTAAGCCTTCAGTGCTCCCCTAAAAACCTTCAGCCCACAGCTCTCAGCCAGTATTGGTCCTCCATTTGCATCATATTACATGCTTATAACATTTTAGCGAGCAAGTACAAGAGGAGGGGATATAGTTTCCTCCATAACGACATGGAGCACTATGTATGGAGTATCGGATTTCGCACTTTTGAGACTTGGAATTCGAATACTAGACAGATGCCGATGATGCTGATGCCGATGATGATGATGATGGTAGATGGCGTAATGGTATGCGCTGCATGCTTTTAAGAGAATTGATATAATAATGCCCCTCAAATAACTGTACATACAAAGATAGCGCGGCAGAAAGGATATTAAAACCAATGTTCAAGTTTATGTGTACTTTAGGCCAGCACCGGAAGGACATTTATCGAAAAGCAGGATCATGAACAATGGGTATTTAATCAGGCTGGCTTTGGTAGATAGCACTGTAACAGAACATTAATATAGATGAAGAGAATATCCTGAGTATTAGCGATATGAGAAATTCGTTACAGACAATATTTGGAAAATTGAAAATTTATAAAAATCGATAAATGCAAAAGTAAGTTAAGCAGTCAAAGCAAACATTATTGCAACTTGATTGAGGATGTATCAATTATCAATTATAAACGGGGGTCTTGATTGAATTTCGTTCTTTTAAGGTCACAACCTTAAAAATAAAAAAAAAAAAAACATTTTCCCACGTTATGTTCTCGATACCTCTAGCCTGGTATTAAAACAAGAAAAAAGAATTTTTATTCAATGGAATTTGAAAGATAACTGATGTTTTTGTGAGGAGAAACATTTTCCACCAACATGACCAAAACTTAGCAGCTTCAATTAAAAAGTCTTTGAAGTATGCGACTTGAAGCAGAATTTATGCTTCACATTCCTTTGAAATTTTTTGTTCCTTGAACTGATGGATTCGACTGGCCAAAGAGACAGCTTTTTATCGTGTACTAATCATCTTGTCAACAACTACTCTAACATCAACCGAGGTTTTCTAGAAACTCGTTTGAGCCATCAACTGGAAAAATTTGTCCATTTGCTGATTGCGTAAGGCTTAAATCAAAGAGAACAAATTCCGATTGCAAAATATAATATAATGCAGATAAAAATCAAAGTGACATGACGTTTTTACTAAGAGTAAAGTGATGTTCCTTCGACAGCCATTTGATCAATTGACTTGTTATTGTCAAGCAAAAACACTGTTTTAATGTTACCAACCCCTCTATTTTTTTAAAAGAGTTTTAATGCGCATAATCTAAACTAGGTCACTCTTCAAAATAACTCAATTGATCTTGGATAGATTTGTACTTTAGAAAACAAGAAAGATGCCTAAATATTAATTTAAAAGTAAAACTATTCTGGCAACTCCAACTTATGTCACATTGGAAAAACAACTCAATCTCTGCGTGTGCGACTTGCAACGAAGGTAATGACAATCAGATTAAATTGCCGATTGCAAGTCTCTATTGTTCGCCGCAGGCAATAAAAAACCTCAGCTTCAGATTCTCCAATCGCCATCAGCAAATCTATCATGGCTCATTCATGCATCAACTGTACTGAGCATCTATATACCATCCTAAAGCTTAGCCCAAACCTTACCAATATGCAATTAAGAATTGAATTTCTATATGTTTGAGGTCACAGCACCCAGAGGGCAGTAGTTGGTATTTGCTGTTCATTCATTCAAGTGTTTGTTCATTTCGTTCTCGTCGAATATCGACCATAAAGCGTCGAGTTCAATCGATGCGAGTATTCCGAGATCATATTTAGTTATTTTTTATCAGAGTGTGTCTCTGTAGTTGTCAATTACTATTGCGGTTCGGTTTTCAATTCGATTCGGTTCAATTAAGATTGGTAAAAAGAGTAGAACCGAAAATAAAACATTTTTGCTAATTAGTTGCAAATGTAAGCAAAAACCAATTATGCCACAGATTGAGTCTAATATGCCATCAGCGATGCATATTTATGCACAACGCATTGGTCAGTCTTGTATAACTAAATAAAATTAATTGGGGAGGTTACCGACTGCATGAAATTGCATTTCGATGATCGACAATAGAAATGAGCAAATTGGTGTAGAATTTTCGGGAACGTGTTTGCTTTTCAGTTGTCTGAAAATGGAAATATAATTGAATTTGTTTATTTAAGTGAAATAAATTTTTTTAATTTCTTACTAGCCGACCCACGGGGCGTTGTTCCCGCAATTCGTTTTTGTTTGTTCGAACGAAATGATGTTCAGTTTTTTTCTTTTTGGAGTTTATACTCCTTTAGAGTCACACAGAAAAATAAAAAAAATAAATAGAGTGGCGCGCGACAGCTCTTGAAGAGCCAAGGCCTAAGTGGCTTACTCTCATTCAAAAATTCTCTAGGTGCGTGTGAAGAATTGAGGGGACCTACAATTTTACGCCGATTCCGAACGGCAAAGTTGAGAAGCACTTTTTCATGACAGATGATACTCTTGGAAGTTTTGTCAGCTCTTCGCAAGAGGCAGTGTCCGTGAAAGATGAAATAAAAACTTTGGGCCTGAGTAGGATTCGAACCCACGACGTTCTGCTTAGCAGCCAACGCACCTAACCACTAAGCTACGGACACTACTTAGAGTCACACAGAGTATTCAAAAAAAAGATGAGGGCTAAAAGACATTTTGTTCTCGTGCAACATTAGACATACGCTTCTTGTAAAAATTCAGAAATCTGGCGTTTTGAAATCGCTGGAAATTTTCTGAAGGCAGAAATCGAAAAAAAATATTGGTTGATTATAACTTTTATAATTTTTTGTTGTTGAAAAGAAGTCATTTTTTTATATTTTTTTTTGCACTTGACGGTTTTAACTAAAAGGTGAATTTTTACTAAGTTAATGTTTTTGCCTAAAAGTGCTTAAAGGACCTCATAAAGTCTCTTAATACTTAAAGAGAACGAAAATAAATAAATGTTTCGTATACGCCGCAGTAGACTGTATAGTTTTCAATTTGTCTTGTGTCATATTTTGCTAACAAAACAAAATAACGTTTTTATCTTGGATTAAGTTCATTAGCTTAAGAATTCCACTGACCTAAAATGTTGCTCGACAACCGAGTTAAAATAGAAATGCAATCGATCCCATGCCTGCAGACAAATCAACCATTAACCGATTTAAGTAACTTGTTCAATGTTTCTGCGTCAAATATAATAAGCTGTCTCCTCGGCAAAATGTCAATTCCATTTCATTTCATTTCTATCAATTAATTCGACATCTGCCCTCAATTTTTCCAGCTCTTGCCAACGGCCAACAGACTGGCGAATGACAGTTTAATTGATTACAAAAATAAAACAATAACAACGACATTAATCTGACATTTTCCATGTGGAAGTAATCACCTGGCAGTAGTGGTGGGAACAAAAATATTAGTCCATCACACAAAAAGCTCATCTATCAAAATGTCAGCCATTTTGAAATACAAATTTTCTCCCCGTTTCTCCTTTGACACTATTTTTCAACACTGACTTTAATAAATATCTTTTTATTAATCTTAAAACAAAATCACAAGACCGCAAAACAATAAGCCGACACTTTGTTGAAAGGTCAATGGTCTAATTACGAATTTGAATATTAAAACATCCCTCGCTCTCAATGTACTCGACTGTGCTTTGTATGACCCATAAAATTCAAAGGAAAGGGTTGCCATAAAAGCAGAAAGTATATACAAATAACCCACAAAACCAAAAATAACCCCCGAAGACAAATTTCTATTCAACCAAGCCTTCTCCTAAGCCCGGGCGGACCACCAGTCATCGTCGGTCGGTCGGTCGTTGAAGGGGGTTCAGTGGCGGTGTTTTGTACATCTCGGGTGTCTCATTAAGACCATTTTCCCTTTAACAGGTAGGCATAAATAAAGACCGTACATGGAACGGATTTTAAGACCGTTAGTCGTACTGATGAACGAGTTTTACTTTTATTCCAAGACAAATAACCTCCATCACTCCCTCACTCGATGTCAGTAAACACATTTTCGCGTGCGTGTTCAAGCTGTACCCCAAACAAAAGAATGTGGGTTAGTCAGCCGGCAGCCGGGTTCAGGTTGGTCGGCTAACCCCTTCTTCAACCTTTTTCAAAATACAAAACATTGTTCACTGAAATTACTTTGGCCTACAAAAAACAGTAATGCTTTTTTAAGCATGAAGAAGCGAGACAAACATCACGAGCCAGTGTAACAGAGGGATTAAGGCCTCAAGGAAAAGCTTTGAAGGTATAGGTAGGTTCAGTTAAGTCAGTACCTTTTAACCAAATTACTCTTTCCAATCCTCCACCTTTTTTTTTTTTTGTTGTTGCCTAGGGGGTAATATGTTTGGGCTTGTCTTCCCTGCAGTCAAGTCAAACTACCTACACAAATGCATCGATCGGCTTTCTACGACGCGTCAGCACTTGGGGTTAGACAGGAGTGTATTTCACCAGCAAAATTGGTAAGATTTTTGTTTGGAGTCTTATGAAGAATTCTTTCTGCAAGTACTCACAAGCATTTTTTGGTAGCGCATGTAGTGAGCTACAAAAAACAAATTAAAAACATGTCTCGAAGGCCTTCCATAACTTGTCGCCTCACAACGTCCGACAAATGCCCCCCTGTCTGCAAATTGCTCTTCAACTCAGCTCAGGGTTTTACATCAACGAGAGTGTTCGTACATGCATTTCAAATGATATACCTTTGGGTACATGTTTTTTATCATTCTTCTTTTTTAGCTTTTTTTGTTATTTATTTTTGAATAGAAGTTTTTTTTGCCAGTCAAAGAAAAAGTCAATAGTTGACCTGAATTTCCGTATTGTAGTCAGGTTTTGTTAGTGATTTTTTTTTTTTCTGTTCAGTTTTTTTATATTCCGTGCATTGTTGTCATGCAACCCTGTAATCAGCCTTCTTCCTACTTATACGATGGTTAAATTATTCTAAAGAAAGAAAATCCTGAACGATATTGAATTGAAAAAAAGGATATATAGAGCAACAACAATGGGCAAAGATATAAACTGAGGTTGAGGTTAAGAGTGCTCACAAAAGAGTCGAACCAGGAAGTTCGAGGGTTCCTAGTAGGTTTTTTTGTTGTGCAAATCGATGTACGAGTAGAATATTCAGTTGGCCAGAGGGCGGTTATGGGGTTTCCTGAACGAGATTGTTTTTTTTTTTTTTGTCTTGGACAAAATCATGTAAACCAGGAATTTTCTGAAAGGACGCGATCTTGAAAAATAAACTACCAAAGAGAGGTTAGATCTAGACTTGAGAAGGAGGAATCTAATAGTTTCATCTCAGTTTAAATGCGCAATTTCGGTGTACAATATATGAGAGCTCATATGTGGGTCGATGCATTTTTCAGGATATTTTTGCTCATCCTTGCGATGCGATGAAAAAAATTCCATCAAGAAAACCTGATTTTTGTTTGAGTTAACAGAAATCCAAAATAAGAGGATGAGAATTTTCTCATCATTTTTCATTTAGTATAAACTTGGCAGAACTACAAGCTTCCTTAAAGGATTTTTTCAAATGCAAAGTGAATTTTTAAGATCCTTTTTTCGTAGAACAGATGAGTGTGTAGGTAGGTTCTTAACTTAAGTGAATTCAATGCAAAGATTTTGTTATTTATTTTTCAAGGGTTTGAGGAAATAAAGGATTGTCGATTTTTTCCCAACTAAAAGCACAACATACTGTGCAAAAAAAAAGAAAGAAAGATTGAATCTGGGGCAAAACGGATGGATAGCAAGACGAAAGTAAATTTGCTCTCTTAATTAAACTTTTGTCAAATGGATTTTTTTGCCTTGCCCTGAGAGATTTTTTAGAAGCAAAAAAGAATGTTGGTTTCCTTTTTATATTATTCTTTTGGGAGTGAAATTTATTTTCAAAGAGGAAAGATATACCTTTTGTGGAATAACATTTTGAACAGGATAAAGGTGTTCAGTCGAATTAAAAATATGTGTTTAAATGGGTAAGGTAAAATGGCTTTTGATGAGTGAACTTTATTAAAAGGGTTGAATTGGGAAGGTTGATTATTTTTTAATAAAGTTTGTTTTGCCTTTCAAATCTTTTGGTTTAATCTGACTGGGACAGAAAAGAGTTCTAGTGTTCAAGGGCAGAGTTTTGAAGGGAAAGTGACGGATTAAAATCCTTTTTGAAAGCTGTAAAATGAGAGATTTAATTTTTTTGAGTCAGAAAGAAGGGGGAAATTCATTCCGAGTTGGAAGAGCTGAATTAATGACTCGGACTATTTCCGCCAGTAGTTTAAACTCTCAAAAGCCAACTGCAATAAATTTAATTTAAACAGTCACACAAAAAGTCTAATCATCTCCCACTTTGTTCAGTTTCGCCTTAAAAAAAACGACCCAATTACGTCCACAGGACAAAAATGGAAACACGACGACAATAGCTACATTTCTTCTACAAAACTATTAATTTCAGTTTAATTACATGAAAGTTTGCGCAGCCATCCTGGGACCAAATCAGAAACTTTTCTTTTCCTCCATCACATTCTTAGTGGGATTGCAACTTTTACACGGAAAATTTCAAAAATTAAAAATGTTCTTCTTGGACAAAATTAACAACAATACGAAAACCGTGAAGGAAAAAAATCAAAAACTTCTGGCAAACGCCTTTATAAAAATAGGACAATCAATTTTGAGTGTGACTTGAGAGAAGTCCGTTTTCCCTTGATGCGATGGTTGAAAAGTTTTATTTTGCTCTTTTTTTATATTTCTTCCGTTTTTCTTTTCTCTTTTTGTTGGATTGTTGAAACTTTATCTCTGACCGATATTTTATTTGTTCTGTGTAGTGACGATGGCTCTGGCAGTGTTAATGCTTATTCTAGGTGGAAATTGTGCTGGTGCTCTAGAGCGTGTCCGAAAATATGAAAAATCAACATCTATAAATTGTTCGTTTTCAAGTGATAAAAAAAATGTCATCCTTGCTCCTCTTGTAACAGATACAGGAAAAAGAGAAGTGAGAGAGACGAAAAGAATAGTTTAGTTTTTTTTTTTGTGTTTCAAGTGAACATGAACCTTTCTAACTTAACGGACAAGGGATACTGACTACTGTGTTCTGTCAGGATTTTATTTACGACTCTGCATTAGTTTTGTAGCATTTCCTTGGCTCTAATTTATAAAAAATGCTTTCGACGCTTACTTTAAGAAAAATCGTTGTTTACTTTGGACATCGAACAAAAGTAAAATAAAGTTTGAGACCGTCGAAAGTCGAAAGTCGAAAAAAAAGTGATAAAGGGACTGAACTTACAAATATTTTGTTAAATAATGACTTTAGACTTTGGGTTGTGATTGTAGATTGTAAGAATTCCAGGTAGGGCCAGCTTGCTTTCTCCAGTAACCCATTTAAATTTTAAAGAAAATTTAGTTGAATAAAAGCGCAAACTTAACACTTACTACCTGAACTGTACGACCAAAAACATTTAAAACCCACAGAAACCTCGTCTGTTATCGCACGAACCATCATCCGTCGCTGTAGGCCATTTAAAGGTCCCTACACAATTTTCTTAACTTATAAAACTTATAAATCAACCAAAAACGTTCCTTTAAACTCGTAACTGGGAGTAATTTAAGTATTATTTTCTTAGGTTCCGCCAGTTACAATTTACAGCCAAGCAAAAAACAATTCCATACATTTTACAAAACGTGTCTGCAACAAAGTCTGTAATGGAACGTTTTTAAGTACCAAACACAAAAAGTCTTTCAAAAACCATCATATTCACAATGGCAAATGGCTTAGCTCTCTTTATATCTTTTATAGTGTGTCACGAACTCTCACACCATTTTCAACACCATTCTCTTTCGTATTATGATTATTTTTTTTTCTTGTCTCATCAGTTAACTTAAATTGTCCTGACACGCTTCGAGGCATATAAGTTTATGACTTAAAATGTCGTATCACCACCACATAACGTATCCTTTTTTCATTCTGTGAATAAATTCATACAAAAGGAATGCTTTTTATTCCTTTTTTGGTTTGGTTTTTGCGTAAAGTCTATGGGTATAGCAGACGTGAGTATACGATGTGAATTCAAATTTCGACCTTGTTCTCGTAGGTCATTTACACTACTTGATATGATGACGACAAGGCGTGCCGACGGGGTCGCTTTATATTCCCTACCAAGAACTACAAAAAAGCATTAATAAACTAGAAAAACACTTTTTTATAAAACGACGAAAATCGGGGTTTCCGAAACAATTATTGTTCTACTTTACCGAAACCTTTTATTTGAAGTCTACACGAAGCACGAGCCTTGACAATTTTTTGTTGCTAAAAATGGAGCGGATTCAAATGTTTTGAGGGGTAAAACTAAACGTCAAACAGTAAAAAACGTCAAATTTATTTTCGTCTAGAAAACCATTTTACTAAAACTTCCTTCTAATGTCACTTTCAAAATAATGGCATTTACAATTACAATTGACATAGCACAAAGAAATGACATCTGTCAAGCTTCATACAAGCTGAATTAATCGTATTGCCCTAATCCGCTCCTGTGTTAGCCGTTGTAGCAGTGTGGAAACAGAATCAAAGAACGAAGAAAGAGAAATAAAATAATTTCTAGCTTAATGTCCTGCCATTAGACAGCACAGACACAGAGTAACAATAAAATATTCATAGCTTGCCTTTAACAAAGCTATTAAACGGAATTGTACTGCGTGCATGGCAAATATCCAAAAGTACATTAATGGGGAATAAGTCGGCAAAATAGGTTGGGTGTGTGGAACTTTGGATTATCGTCATCGTCCTTGCCATGTATATTGTACCGATGCTGATGTGGAACGTATAGTTCTTCAAAACTGAAGACTGAAAGGAAACTGACCAAAAGCGCAACGAAGGATGTCACACATAGAAAAGGCCCCCATTTGTTTGTTTGACAGAATTTCAAATGTGCAATTTTGAAAATGGCAAATTTAAACTGACGAACACAAATCTCCACTTCAAACCTTATGCAAAATCGATTAACTATAGTCTATCTCGAAGGACGGTCATCAGCCAGCCCATAATGGTGTTGGCCTCGTCCTCTTGGACCGTACATCAGTTTGATTACGTGAACAACCACACAACTCAACCGCATATGGGCGATGAATGTGCTTATTGATGATGTCCTCTTTTTGCTTTGTGAATACTCCTTCTCGCTGTGTGTCGTCACTTGCCTCCTATATCCAAGAAGTATCAATTTACAACACGCTATGATTCTCGAGTGGATTGATAGTGTGACTGGGAGTCCGGGACATATACAGACCATTGATAGAACCTACAAGTCTCTTCAGCAAGAATGAAGCAATTCCCTGCTCGGAAAAGCTCATTTGCATGCTATTTGACCCTTATTCAAGGATCAGCCTTCTTTTGCCAAACGATTTTTTTTTTATGTTTAAGTCCTTTACTACTGACTCTATGGAGACCATACAAATGTAAGGAAGGGGGCGAGTAATGGATTGAATTTCAATGCCGGACAAACCATACGGGCCGGATTAATAGAAAATGTATGACTTCAAGGGTTTTCCAGTTTTTTCTTGCTTTTTTAAGGTATGTGTTTGATAGACGTGCTTGCGAAGGATTAAAATGCAAATTCTTCCAGACTGAACAAAATGGATTTAACCGGAAAAGCGAAAAAATTGCTGAATAATGGAAGATTGATGAGGATGAGTGTTTGAAGAAAAAAAAAATGTGCAACCATATTTAAGACGGAGTTCGTCTATGTCGTTCGTCGATAGGGGAATAAGTGCCAACCAATGATGAGTTTCAGATCCTTAGTCCTTGGGCTTCTAGGGAATAGTTTGGAAATATTTCATCTGAAAAGATCCCTAATGAATTGGGAGGGTCTTTTCTTGATTTTTTAGAGTGAATGTTGATTCTTTTTCCATTCAACATTTTATGTGCTGTTAAAAAATGAAAGAACTGCTGAGATGCATTTGATTACAATAAGCCTTTTTTGAGAGGGAGATGTTTTTAAAGAAATTGGTTTCAAAGGAACCAAACAAATGTTAAGAGATTGGCAAATAGAGGGTATTGAGTTCGAAGCACAGTTAAATGAAAACCGAATAGGAAATCCTAATAACGAAGGGTGCAAAGGATAAGAGAATTATTATTTGCAAATTTCTATGGAAGTCTTATAAATTATATTCCAAACTACCGAACAAACAGTTTTTTAAAATTTCTCTCAGTTCATACAATTTTAAAGCGTAGGAGCGACTTATCTATGTGAAATGTGTACCTTCACATTCTGTCTTCATTCATCATCAATTCATCATCATCATGCAATCCTCTAAAACTTTCATCCTCGAATAACCTTCAAAACTTAAGTAAACATTTTCGCGTAACATGTCAGCCATCTGACGTTCACTAATAATCCGAACTCATTTTCAATTCAATTCCAATACCGAAAACATGACACTCCTGTCGTTTCATTCACTACAGAATGCTGTTGAAAGTGGGAACATATGTATATCGCACATACATACGTAGTATCAAGAATCGTCACTGCTGCTATAACAGCAACCTCAGAGCGGAATTAATAAAATAGGTACTTGTCAGTGCTGAAGTTTAAATAAACTAGGCCCGAGGGCCTAAGTTTTTTATTAAAAAAAAAAAAATGTCAATACTATTTTTTCTCTCAAAGTTTTTCAAACAAACTTCATTTTTTTATCTAATGAATTGATGAAAGTAAGGATTCATGATTTGATTCACAGCACGATTGACTCGTTTTCATCTTTGGTTCATTCGGATGGTAAGTAATGAATTATATGGATGTATCATTTTTGTATCAAATATACTATAAATTTGTAATAAAGAAACTGTATGAATCAAATGTGATCTAAAAAGGGCGTTATATTCATGGTGCAAGTCCATATGACAACGTAACACGTAAGACAATTATAATTTGATCATTCTTTTTAAGCAAAGTTCTTGAACATAGAAAACACCTGACGAAACATAATTTGTATGAATCAAATATGATTCATTCGATAAAAACGTTGATGATATGACAGTTCTAGGCGTTAAAAACCCTCAATCCGTCACTTCTCAGCCTCTTTTGTGTATTCCAAAGGTTCACAGAGCCAAGCAAACAATCTAAACGGAACATCATTAATATGGAAACGCACTCATCACTTTTCGAAAAAGCGCATAGTTTTGGCACTGTGCCTTCACAGAGTTCATTTTCAGTTCCTATAGAATGAACCACCTTAAGCCCATCACAAAGCTTAAAAAACATAATAGTCAAGTGCATTATACACTTCCCGTTTTCATATACCTCTCGCTGGGTGTTCAATTAAGGACCTCACGAACATGACACGTGATGTGAAAACTATTCGCTTTTGGATGCCATTGAAATGGAACTTTAGCAAAAGACAAATATTTGCATTTTACTTTTTGAGGACGTTCGGTGGAACAACAATAAATGAATGAGAAGAAGTTGCATACACATTTCGAGCAAAGAAAGACATTGGAATATAGACGACTAAAAACGGTGATGATGATGATGATGATGGCACATGAACAGGAAGGAGCACATAACTCATTAAACTTTGAAAACGTATTTAAGAAAAAGTTTCGTTTGTGTTTGTATGGGCTCTGCATCCGCAGCTTAGCAAACTTTGTCTATATTTGGTTAAGTAAGTACGGAACTTCCACATGGGAATATAAGAACAATAGACTACAGTGTGGTTTGGTGGAATCAGGTAGAATGTTTTCTTCCTTAGAAACAATATAAAGACTATGTTCTGACAATTATTGCAAATAGAAAAAATCACCCTATACGATTATTTACCGAAGTTTCTTATGTTAATACAGAACAACAGCGACTTCTAACGTCTGTGCTTTTAACGCTTGAAAAATTACCACTTAGAAAAACCCGATTCATCCCTCGATGATAATCAGCGTATTGTTATAAATTCTTCAACGTAAACTGCCTTCCACTGGAACAGCTATAGACATTGTCCTTACCTTCTGAAATACCAAATCATGAATCTTTAATTGCAAAACAATAAAAAACGGATTGTAGCTCGGAGTTTCAGATGAAAATTTAATTAGATTCGACATGGCTTTCTCAGGAGGAAAGAGAAAGAGAATGACTATTATACGAGCCCATCAAAAAGATGATGACGACGAAGACGTTGGAGCAGTTCTTTTGTGCTTCCTGAGAAGATCGAACCTTTCGAATTTACATAATCCCAAATACCGCCTTATAATCACGCCACAACACTAAACCACAATTATGGTGTACAACAAATTTCTAAGCATCCCCTTCTTAGACGTCAGACAATTTTCAAGATGAACAAGTGAAAATGATTGAGTTGTTGTGCTGCGTAGCTGGGTGGGGGCGGATTCTAATCTTACGTTCCAAGGATACCATCGGCCATAGGAATGCCGTGAAATGTGGGCTTTAACGACAATAGTTAAAATGCGAGTTTCAAAAAGGATTATAAAACAAGACCGTGCGTCTTTCAAAAAGGACGAGATGATGACAAAATGGTGAAATTCTAAAATGATTTATCAAACACATAAAAAAATATGTAAAACAAAATTTTAACTTCAAACAACATTTTCGTCCTTGAACTAAACAAATAACAAATAAATGTTCAGGTGGGTACTGAAAACTTTTTAATGTTAACAAAACAGGCACCACCTACACAAAAGAGAAATTTTTTCAAATTGAATACTTTTTGTAACCCCCTGTGGTTTGGAATGTGAGGTGAATAAAATGTTTAGATTGAAAAGTTTTTGGTTTTTTACTCGTAAAGTTGTTATGCATAATGTTGAAAATTTATTTTTTATAGATTTTTCTTTTAGCGTGGTTTTGAGTGTTTCCATGACATTTGCTAAGTTTAAAGTTTTGGCTGTTACGTGTAATTTTTTAAACATCAAAATTCCAATCTGATTTCCCGAGGGTGTGCAAGGAAATATTAAACTGCAAGGAATCTATTTGGATCGTTTGCATTTTCAATTCAACTCAGGGATTGATCAAATTGAAATTGAAGTTTTTGAAATTTTCACTTTTGTACTTTTCATTACGCTATGCTGCAAATGCAACAGCTTTCAATAAGGGCTGATTTGCAACCTGTTAATTGCAAGACTTAAGTCCATATAGGCTGACCTATTTAATCGTTTATGCTTAAGCAAATATTTTGTGAATGCAAATAGCGTAAGTGTAGGTATCAAAGTCCCAAACAAAAAATTTGAAACTTTTTGAACGCAAAATAAGTAAAAACGTTCACCCTGAATTTTCCACTTTTCAATGAAAGTAATTTTCATTTCGAAAATGTTAAAGCCATCCAAAAACTTTTGGGCAAGTTTAAAACTATTTCCAACCTCAAAAACCGAATTATTATTTCTCCTCTGTGATGTCATTTTAGAGTAAAATAGTTAAGCTCTTAAGCTGTGGCAAATAAATTTTAAAAGATAGTTTTATGTTGTTGGCTTTTTCCTCATGTTGCCAAAGGATTTCATGGTGGCTCACGAACATTTGTACCAATACGGTAACGATTTCGAGTACGAGCATGTGGAATGTGCATGTTTATTCATTTGAAAGAACGAAACGAATATTTTTTTTTGGTTTTTTGGTGCATTAAGTGAAAATCCTATAGGGAAATGCTTTTGTGTCCTTTGTCTTGCTGTACATATTGAGTCATTATTTATGAACGTTTCCGCTTGAAGGGACGAAAGTGAAATCACGAATGCATGAAAATTGATGCATTATTTATATTTTGAATGTACGGAATTGTATTGTAAAATTGATTTTTGTTATTTTGCTTGGCAATGATTCTGATCTGACAACGGAAAGCTGTAAAACCAAAGGCTTTAGCCTAAAGCGATTAAGAGTAAAAACAGGAAGTTTGATATAAATATGAAAATTTTGCCTATATTAAAAAGGAAATGTTTAAGGTCAACTAGTGAACCTAATCAAAATGGTTTCAGTGGGTTAAAGCTTAAAAAAATTCAGTCAACTTTGAAACCAATGCATTTAAGAACCCTTTCTTTTGAGAAAGCATTTGTTTTTAGGCTAGATCTGGAGGTGTCTTTGCAAAGTATCAAGCATTGATACAGCTGGACCATTTTCTAATAACGTTTTGTATTGTGCCCCTGACGTAAGTAATGGTTAAGTGCGTTGAGAATTGTTGATGTGCCACGTAGGCCTTGGCTCTCCTAGAGCTGTCGCTCCACTTTATTTATTTTTCAAACGCTTAATAAGCTTACGTTGAGTTGTTTCCAAAGTAGACATAAGCATTTGCGGAATCTTTTAATCCATGAATGCTCTAATAGCTAAATGTAACGACAATGTAAGCCTAAGTACATTATCATTTGTCACCAAACCTAAGAGTAAAGTCCTCTGCAAGAGGACATTTTAGTAGTGTACTTTTAGCAACAGTCAAGGGAAAAACCGAAAAACCTTCTCTACTTGTCCACCTACACACTAAAGACCCCACCTCCATCATCTACTTTGTAATCCTCCCACTTAGTTTCTCAACTAAAGTTATCAAATTCTGCTAGTTTTCCAAACCGTCACCAGGTTGTGTGATGGTTGACGCATAGCCAAAAGAAAATTCCCAAAAACCCCACCCATCCTAAAAGCACTGAAAAGTGCACTTTCAAGCTGATTTTCCATTAACAAAATGACTCATAACATGCCGGTTGGGTAAGTTTGAAAGATTCTCTCTCATATTTTTCCTGTTTTATTTGTCATTACATTTCGTTGTCCTTTTTTTTCAATTTTCCCGGAAATACGACGGTAATTAATGGGTTCTTTTATTCAACGCCTCTCTTAATGCTTTTGAATTAATTATTTTTTGCTGTTGTTTTTTCTTGTTTTTCAATCACCTCGTTTCAAAAAATAAAAACAAAAAATAATAAAAATAATCAAAATTAATGAAACGAAAAAACAGATGTCCCCAAAAAATTTCCTTCACTCAATTCAAATGAGTAGCAAGCTCAGTCAACACCACGTACTAGACTCATTTGAAGGTGTCGAGACGGATGGTGACGAAAACGAAGACGACCATAAAATAACAAAACAAAAAATAAATATCCGCCCAGAGTCTGTAAACGAAAATAAAAAAAAAAAATCAATTACCTTTGCCATAATCGAATCCTGGGAGGCAGGAACAGTAGCAGCTTCAAGTCCTTTACAAAGCAAACACTCGCACAAAAAATACCCACTTCCTAATTCCTTCTTCTTCTTCTACTTCGTCGTGTTCTATTCTTTAAGTAAATCAATCCAATTGTCCCGTTTAGGCAGGAATACGAAACAGTGGGGTACGGCCGTACGGGCCGCACAAAAGGACGTTGTCGGTCGTCGATGACTGCGACGATGGGGACAGAGTTGGGTCAAAAATAATGTTATCCTTGATTTGTTTTGTTGGGGATGATATTGTGTTTTCCTTTTTTTTGGTTGAGAGTGGAGAGTGTAGGTCCAGTTTATTTGTTATGCTTTTCGCCTTATCACAAGCCAACCAACAAGAGTAAAAAAAAAAATTAATATCCTTTTTGTTGTTTTTTTTTTTTTTGTTCTTGTTTTGGAGAATGGAAAAATTTAATTTCAAAAAACAAAAACCAGATGTTGCAGGACAATTGAAACGGACACTGAATTTTTCTCTTAGATCCTCTTTATCACCATAAATACAGCATTAGGGCCCACGGTTAAAAAAAATACATATATCCAATTTTCTTTTTTGTCACAATTCAAAGCAAATGAACGAACAACAACAATTTCCGTTTCTATTCAAAATTACATCCCCACTTTTCTAACTTTCATTTGTTAAAAATATTATGTAGCACGTATGTAGGTAGGTCGATAGGTAAAGTACATATACATCGAATGTGCATGTGTATCCTTTTGTGTGATTTTAATTACAGATAATTTTAGCTAGCTTTCTCTCTCTTTTGTTTCATAACATTTCTTTTAAGCAGTTAACCACGCCGGATATTTTAAGCGACATTTTTTTCTTCTTTTGATTTAATTCGTTTTTATGTTTAATTTAAACATCAGAACGATTTTAAGTATTTTTCTTTTTTTTTATTTTAAATAAATTAATAATAACCCTTTTATTGAATTAAATAGCTTTTGTGTTACATGGAGAATTACTGTTATATATATATTTTTTTTTTTATTGTTGACTGACACTTAAACTGGATGGAAACAAACGCTGAACAAATTCTTATAATTCCGTTCTCCTTTCTAGACCAACTTCGGAAACTCAACTGAGTAAGAGTTTATGAGCAAGGAATTGAAAGCATGAGAGTTGTAAACTTGAGTTCCACAGAAAAGTTTACTGTGGATGGCAGGTGGATGTTGGTTGTACAAGAGAGAGTATAATTATTATAAAACATGCGCTGATGCCGCTCTGTTTGTTAAAGTTTAAGTAACCGATGTAAACAACAGTTGTTTTGGGGTAAAGGGGAGAAGGCAGTACATATAGAAAATAGAATATTGTTATTTTCAAATAGGAATGGAACACATTGTCTTAAGGGGTCATGTCAGTTGAATTGACTTGCAAAACAGGCAAGATTTCGGCCTTCAAAAAACCAAGAAACCCATTTCGATGAATAGAATTCGGCAAGACCTTTCTTTTGATGTATCATTCGATGGGTTTTGGAGGAATTGTGTTCGGCCCAAAATTTTGGCAGTTAGCCATGATAGGTATTTTCCGAAAATCATGTAAAATCGATTTCGCTGTATTCAACATATTTCATAGTTCTCATTATCCTGAGCTTATTTCTGAAAGCCAAACTCAATTCCGAGCCCTGGTTCCCGAGATATTTGCATCATAAGATCGTGTATCTATGGGATTGCAATAACCTGAGGACAAAAAAAAAACGTTTCTTGATCATAACTCAGTAACTAGAGCTCTCAGAGTGTTTTGGTTTTCAGTGATTGATAGAAGGCGAACAGACCTTTGTTCTCGTGCATCATTTGATTTCTGATATTGGCTTCCTGGGGAAATTGGAAGATTAATGGCGATTTGAAATCGCTTGAAAATCTGAAGGCAGAAATCCAAAGGATATTGTTGCTTACATTGTGGATCGACGAGTGCACATCACTTTTGTCATTTTCTCATTTGGTGCAATATGTGATTTGATAAAAAAAAAGTCATTTGGTAAAAATGTCACTTGTTAAAAATATCATTTGGTGAAAGATGACCTATGGTGCGTCTAGTGCCATCTAGTGAACAAACATAAACATTTTTACAATCGGCCATTGAATAAGAAGTACAGGAAGCGGTGTTAACTACATGTACAGTGTACGTAAGTGAAGCAACAAAAATGTCTGATGATGACAATTGTTGGGATTTGTGCTGTCAATTTTTTGGGCATGGACTGTCAAACTTTGACTGTGTATTATTTCTGTTGGTGGTGGTAAGGCGCTTGGTGCGCCTTACCGTTGAGTTCACGTGGTGTGCATGGTTGTTTTTAACTTTTTTTCTTTCAATTCATCGCTTCAAGGAGTCGGACGCAATGATTTTGTATGTGCTTTATACTTAAACGGAGATATTTTTCGGGATTTACTTATCGGATATAGGAATTTTTTTTAGTTAATAAGTCTACTAGCGAATTCCCTGCCCGCTTCGCAGGGCTTCGGCAAACAACGGTCGTGAAATTAGGGATTGGCTGGAACATTATTCCTAGAAATATTGTGTCTGTACTTGCTAATCTGATGATTTCTATTGGTTTTTCAATTCTTTTATATCAATTTTTTGGTTCATGTACCCATTAAACATACATATAGGCATACGTATACTTTTAACCCTCTTCAAGATTGCACAGTGTTATAAATTTTCTTGATACTATCAATTCTTGGGAAATTTTGAAGTGCTACAATAAAAATATTGAAAAAAAAACCCTACATTCGGTTTTCTTTCCTGTCTTAGATTTTTTCAAGTGTAATAAAATGTATGGGTTTTAAATACGCTTATCAATGAAATAATACTGGAAATGAAAAATGAAAAAAACTGGAAAATTAAACAAATTAAATATTAAAAACCGTGCAAGTACACTTTTTGTGTTAAAAAACCATGCGTCCTAATGAAAGAATTGAGATTGAATTAAAAAAAATGAAATAAAATCGATGAAATCTTGATTCAATCAAATTTCGCTTGGCGCCCCTGAGATTAACCATTCAACTGCAGACCAGCCTGTTTGTAATGCGTTTGTGTTTGTGAAACTCACACTACTTACAAAAATGCTTCATTTCTTTTTCATAAGGCCCCTTCCTGTACTTCTTATTCAATGCAATCGCGGCCCAATCGAGGTAACCGTCGGAGCGGAACTTTCTCCGATTTCTTCCGAATCGGACACATTTTGCTTGTCGGTGAACTATGCCTCGAAGCAAAACTCGGAGAAAATTCCGCTGAGACGATTACCTCGATTGGGCCGAATACTCCATTATGAAATTATACGCATAAATATACATTTTTCAGCTGAATTTTTTAAGGAATAATTATTGTACTTCCCGTTCCCATAAAGGTACGTAGACCTACCTATCGAAAATTCTTTTATTTGGAAATAGCAACAGAAAACCCTCTGATCGCCAGCCAACAAGAATGAAAACCTTTAAAAAATAAGGAATAAAAATCACTTATTCAATCATTGCCTATCTCTTTAATAGCTTCATAGAATAGCTTTTTAGCCTATTTACATCTGCGTTACTGAATCATCTTCATTAGCAGTTGGTACTTTAACATTATTGATTTGGATAGAAAACTTTGTTCTCAACGAATTGGTTGCCAAACTTCTAAGACATCGGCGTACTTCTTGCGTTCTGAAAAAAAAAAAAAAATTGAAAAAGATAAACAAATATTCAATGATTGGCATCATCTTTGTCTTTAGCTTTTCATCTTTACCAGGAGTTGGGAAATCTTCAGGATGCAACATAACATAATGGCGAAGCACGGCATCACGGTCAGCAAGATGTTCATTGCGTTTCTTATCAAAGTAAATACCCAAAGCTCCACCAATTAATGTGAACAAAATATGCTTTTGGATACCTTGAAATCAAATAAAACAATAATATCAAACACAAAAGGTAAGATATCCAAACTATGGTGCTGTTACGTCATGTCATCGTTAGAACATACCCGAGAAAGAAGGCCTCCTGTAAGCAAAGTTGTGGAACACTCCAAGACCACATCCAGCCAATGCTCCCGCTGCTGGATTGAAAACTTGGTTCATCACGGATGGTGTCCGATCCTGGCGATTTTCAAGGAGTTCCAGTGGCGATGCCATTTTTCCTAGATAGTTTTGTGAAGGCAGACGGAGAAAAATATTCTGAAGCCGTAAATTCGTCGATTTTCTTTGATGACACTGACAGTGACAGGAATAGACGTCAAATGTGAAATGTCACAATATTGTGAATTGAATGCACGCATTGAGTTGCATTCACAATAGTCCTAAGGGTGTTTTTACACGTATTTCTAAAGTGTTCTCTTGTTTAAAAATTAATTGCAAATCTTCTGTAACTTGCGAGTTACGAGCATTGTTACGGATAATTTGCTTATTCTCGCTCCTTCTCTGAGTTGACATGGCATTAATAGAATGAGCAGGGGAATGAATAATTCACAAAAAAAATCCGAAAAGAAAAATATTTTATTTCTTATTTAATATTATTTAAACATTTAACTATTCTACACACAATTTTACAAGTTTTCAATGATTTCGTATTTTTAAAATTTTGTTTTTCGTTTCTTCCAATGTTTCATTTGTACATGTTTTCATTTTAATAATCTACGTTTTTTGTCATTTTTTGTTTGTCTTAAAATTTGGAATTCAATATCCAGATTTTTCAATCTAAACACACAATATTTTTTATATAAATATAAACCCTCAAAAATACATACAAAAGCAGCAAATCATAAAATAGTTCTACAATGCAGCCCACAAAAATACGAGCTCAATATTTCTTGTAAAATAAAAATACAATTTATTTTAAGGCAACATTACAAAAGTTTTTAGCTAACTTTGTTGTATACTTCAAGGCATTTAATTTTCGAAGCAGTAATATTTTAGGCGTTTTTATTTGCAAAGGCAGAATAATTTATTGGCATTTAAACATTGAATTTTAAATCCATGTAGTAGGATTTAATTTATTTTACATCTAACAATTTTAATACGACAAAAAACACACAACAAAATTGTAAATTAAAAAAAAAAAAGCAGAATATAACCAAAGAATTGTTCAAAGAACATAATATTTGCACAACATCCAACAATTAGGCTTTAAACCCGAAAAATATTGCAATTTTGTTGCGAAGTTTAACCACCTGGAATCTGGCATTCGGTTCTAACTGCTTAAAAAAAACATACGTTCTTTGCAAACAAAACTAAGACAGTTAAGCAAAGTACATCACGAACAAACAAAGGAAACAAAAACTAAACAGCAGAAAGACGAACAAAGAAAACACAAAAGCATCGACAAAATAAAAAAGGCTCAAGCTATAATATTTTTTCATTTTTTCTTTCATAATTTGTTTACATAAACAGTTTTCTTGGACATAATTTTTAAATCATTATTTTATATATATTTGTATATAATATTCATAAAGTTGCTTAAACACTAAAATGTATGTTTTATTTGAATTTTATTCCTAGTTCTTAAAACATTATGTAAAATATGTTTGTAAATATATATTCATATTTTTTTAAAGAAGGAAAACACAATTCAAAATATTCTCTTAAAAGAATCCGAATTTTATCATCATGGTAGTTTTTGAAGAATTAAACTTTTTTTTTTACTATTTTCAAGTTAAACAATAAAAATATACTCGATGAATGTTTACATTCTAGATCACTAGCTGTGTGTGTGTGTGTATTTTAATTCGTTTGTGTGTAGAGTATTGCCATAAATTTATTTCAAAATATTAAAGTTTTATGTAAGAAAACAAAACAAACAAAAAATAAAAATATATGGCAACATTATTCAAATTAAAATTCTTTTCTATATAAAACTTAACTTTAGTTATTTTTTTTTTTTCAAGAACACACCGCGATGCTATAAAACTAAGTATAACAGTTATAGTTAAAATATTTTATCAAAAACAAAAAAAAAAAACCAAACGAAGATCAAAAGTTCACATCAGTTCAAATTGTTGAAGTCATTTTTTTTTTTTGTATATTTTATAGTTATTTGTTTTCTGTAAATAATTTGAAACAAATCTAAAAAAAATGTTAGGTCCCTCTCAAAACGAACGGATTCATTAAGAGTCAGTTCCGTCGATGAAGTGCAGCACTGTCAATAGCGTTCTTCTTGTCGTTAACGGTGTAATTGTATTTCAATTTCAGCTTAAAAAAGCAACCTTAACCTTAAACTAAGGACAGAACACTTGACGTTACTGAAGCAGCATTTTCTTTGCCGCTCGTTTTGGGAGTACCTCAGTTATAGAATTGTGTTTAAAAGTACGATTAAATTGATATTTTTAATAAGAAAAAAATATATATTTATATTTATGTGTATTGTAATTAAAATTAAACAACTCCCGTTTTAGGACACCGAACTGATGGCGTTATGCGGGGAGCCCATTTGCGTGAGAACCTTGTCCAGCCACTGAAGAGGCCCATGCAGATGAATTTCAATCCAACAAGGCGTCGATGTGACATCCTGTCGATGGTATTCGGCACCCCAACCTTTGACAAAACTCATTCGAATTGTGCACATCTTGGTTAGCTCGTAGACAGCCTCAAATCCATGATTCACCGACTGAGACAGCAGCTGAGCGAATTCCTGATTGTTGAAGATCTTCAGCGAACAGCCGGGCGGAATTTTACAAACCGTACTCGGATGGAAACCATGATGATGATTGCAGTTGCGCGATTGAACAAATATGGCCGAATCGGAGAGACATTCGGCGTATACCTCTCCGGTGACATAGTAGAGATGCACTCCCTTGCCTATGTGTCGGCGGGTATTTTCGATGGTGCTGTTGCGATTGACATTGCTCAACTGACCGAGACAGAAACGATCCGAATTGTTGGAGGGATTCGTGAAGCCATCGACAACCACTGAATTGCTGTTACAATGGAATACTTCGCCGACACGACAATTGAGTTCGTAATATGCGATACTAGCCCAGAATGCAGGCTCTGAGTAGCTGACCTGGGCAACATCACCCATTTGAGCGTCTATCATTTGTCCACCGTCATTTGGATTGTTTGAATTGCCGTCTTCCGATGGACTGTAGGCTGGTGGTGGTGTTTCGGCTAGACTGCCATATGGGCTAGTCGGATTCGAACTCACCGAACCCGGACTGCCGACCGATGTCATTGGCGGACTGTTGGGACTGAGGTGTGAATTGAAACCCGCTGTCGAGTAGCTGACATTGTGAGGCATTGTGGGTTCACTCATTTGATTGAATTGCAACATTGAGTGGCCGGGAGCGAATTCGGAGTGTCGCGGCACCAATACCGGTGGCAAAACTGGACTTTCGACGCGTTTATAGTGATAGGGATTAATGCAGACTTCTTTTTGTTTAGCACTGAACGGAAACTGACATATTTCGAGGGGTTTCAGCTCGTGGTGGCTTTGAAGATCTGGCCAGCGCCAGACACGGCAGTAGATCACATGTGGTAGACCTTTTCTGTGGGACACCTATGTACAAAAAAAAAATTAAAAGAAATACAATAATTTTTGTTCAACATTTTTGAGAATTTGTCTTACTTGTAAACGTCCGTCCAACGATCGGGGTATAGTTACACATTTTGATGGCTGTCCAGGGCAGGAGAGAGCTCGTTCTAGTTCTTCGATTGCACCTTTGCGCTTTTTCAATTTCTTTACCAAACTGTCGACTGCTTTTTCGGCCCACTTTTCCTCCTCGTCACCCTGCTTCCAGCCGAGCAGTTTCTTTACGGCTGGACTGGTGAATGAAAACAATGTTCCAAGAGTTGACATTGCACTGCTTGTAGTTGATTCAACATCATCGGTGTCCATTCTGTGTGTGGTACTTACCCGATAACCGGGAAAGCTTGGATAATCTAAGAAGAAAAGGATTTTTATTCCATAAGTTTGTTGGATTTGCAATTTCAAAAAAAAAAAAAAACAAGACATATGTGTGTTACAAGATCCAGGGATCAACAAGTTCGTTAGTTTTTGATTTTATTAATCACTTTCAATTTTAAGACTGAATTATTATTCTCAGCTTGTGGCATTATTTTCAGACCACAATAATTCAAAACAAACCAAACAAGACCAAAAACCAATAAATGAGCTTACTTAATTGAAACAAACAGGTACATGACCATAAGTCTATTATCACGAATAGCGAGCAACACTTGTGGGATTAAGGGTGTCATGATTAATTTGTAACACAAGAGTTTAGAAAGAAAAATCGAAACATAATGGCGACGACAACAACGGTCGACGACGACGACGGTTAATATGGTTGATCCGCCTACGTTCTGGCAATAATCCAAGCAAAGCTCCACCTTTTCAGATCTATTCACCATTATTGGTGCTGATGGAATTTTCATAAAATGATCGAAGGTCAGATAGGAGAATTGCCTCTCGTGTTCGTATTTTAATAAATCATTTGTTACTTAATTTATTTTGATTCTTTTCTATGCAATTTTCGTCAATTTGATTGAAGAAATATCTAAATGGTCGGAACAGAACGGCCGGTGGTCACTATGGGGTGCTAATTTTCATGTTCAAACGCATGTTCGACACTGGATTTAAATGGCATAACTCACTCAATAAATCACCTGGTCTTAGGCTGCATACAGGGACTCCTTGTCTCTCTGTCTTTCCTATTTTTAAGAAGCAAACAGGGACAGGACAGCTCACAAGATAATTTGCACGCAATAAATCATGAAATTAACAACTCACCGCCGCAGTTGCAAGGAAACTCGACATAACTTTCAAATTGCTGCAAATATTGCTGCTGGTGGCGTGGTTGTTAGAGTTGTTGCAAGCACTTAGTGCCACTTACATGACGACAACGACGGTAGGAGTCGGTGATATTGAGATGAAAAGACTACTTGAAAGTGGTCATGTACGTACGAGTACTTATGTTTGCGCCTTGTGATAGAATAATTATTAAAAGCTGGGACTGGCTGTTCGAAGAGGTGTGATAAAGTCTCTTTTGTTGTTTTTGCTTTTTATCAGATTTACTCCGGCTTATTTTAAGTGAGGCTTAAATACTGTTATTAAGTTTTCTATTGGAGTTACTAGATTCCATCTGAACAAGGACAATAAGAGAGGCAAGTTAAGTAGAGTAAAATGCGAATCAACACACTTATTGTTATGTTTGCGAATACAGTTAATAGCATGCATATTGCACAAATCAAACCAAAACGAAGTGTTAAAATTGTTGTTACGACTGCACCCTGATGACTGACTTAATTGCCTGCTGGCACTGATACCAAGTTGAAATGATTGATGGCAAGGTGAATAGAGAAACAAATCAAAAATTAATCATAGTTCCTTAATTTATAGAAAAATGTGTCAATGAATTGATTTGCATTTTTGGTAAATATCCAAACACGCGACCATAAATTAAAAAAATAAATTTGAATTTATTTCAAGTTCATACAAAATTAACTGTTTTCGTACTTTGAACGTTAACGAATTACAAGTTTTGAAAAAATCTAAGCTGAACATCGATTTAAAGATTTTCTGGTCCCATCTCCTACAAGCTTAAAAGAGTTTTTAACATAAAATGAATATGCCACCGATTTCTGCCTTCAGAAAATTTCCAGCGGTTTCAAATCGCCACATTTTCAATTTCCCCAAGTAGCCTTTATGGAATGATGCTCGAAAACAAAGGCCTATTTGCCCTCTTTCAGTCACTGAAAATGGAGGTAAAATCATGGACCTGGAAATTTAGAGAGGAAACATGTTTCCGAGCACATATTCCTCAGTAAGTGAACGTGCTGACCTACACCTACTTGCAGTGCCTCTAAGAGGTTCTTGTCAATTTATTGGCATGAACCTGCGGACGTAGGCAGCTTTAGTCTAATGGAATTGACGGATTAAAGCAGGACGTATATGATGAAGATTAATGCGATCCTTAAAAATATCTAAGTATATATTAAATGAAGAAATTAAGATCAACGAGTATCGAATGTGGATGGATATACGTTAATGAAATTAGACGCCCTGTTGGGTGTGTTCTTGATTGGCTGGTTCATCCCTTTGATCAATGTGGATATACCTGACAGAGGGTGAGCAGTGTCCCTCATCCGCCAGCTGGAAAAGCTACGAAAACTAATAAAAGCATAACATCATAATGTATGCAATAAATTAATGTTGATCAAAATATCACAGAAAGTATAACTTAAAGAGTATACAAGTGATACCTCACCCAGGCTTTGGGTACCGCGGGTAGTGAGGATTCGCCACCTCACTAGTGGGATGGACCTTCGTGGGGGTTATGGTTGTCTGAGTTTGGCCTCAGCTGCTATTTGTAAATCACGGTTGACGGCTCTTCTTTCGGTGACTGAAAGTTGAGTGCAGTTTCCGTGACCGGACAAAGGCTCTTCTTTCAGTGACTGAAAATTGAGTGCGGTTTTCTGTGATGTTGCATGAATAGTTAGTCTAGAATCAAACCAAGATGAATAAGAGCTGGCACTAATTCAATTGGTACTGGTATAGTGCCCGTATCCAGATACGGGCACTCTTGCTTCTTTCTTTTCGGAAAGTTGATGACTGCTTTGTATTCTGGAGTATCATTCAGGAAGAGGTTTAGTGTCCTCTCTAATATAACATAGTGACTCAGCTGACTTCGGTTGGAATTTGTCACGCCGGCCGACAGAGTGGATAGGTCCACCGTGGGATAAGGCTTAATTGCTAGGTGCTCACCTTAAACTTCATTTACATCTGTCACTGAAAACCAAAACTATCAGCGAGGTCTGGCTACCGAGTAATGATCACAAAACTCCTTTTTTGTTTGGTTTTTGTCCCTTTTCTATTTTATCTAAGCGATCAAAAGCAGCTTTTAAAAGATAAACACCATCCCAGAAAAAATATATTTCCTGATTACTTTCCTAGGAAACAAATCAATGTTTTTCATTGTTCAAGAAAGATTAGAAAAATAAATAGAAAAATGTCTAAACCTTCAATTTGTCTTGTCTATCAAAATCTAATTTCATTTTTATTTATTTTCCTAGAACTGTTGTTACTCGCCAACTACTTCTATGCGAATTAACATAACAAAACTGACCGTGTGGGCAACTGTGTCCACGATAATTGAACTTCTCACAATGCGTCCAACATTATTATTTATTATTACAACAAACAACAGCGAAATAGGTCTGCTCTAGGCCATTGTTTGACTTAGCGACAAAAGTTGTTTCCGAAAAAAAAAAAACACATAAAATTTATTTCATATTTCAAACATTCAAAATTTGTAAAACAAAATGCAAAAATGACATACACATAACTTAATCAAAGGAGCGTTCTCGTCATGCAATTAAAGCAGCAAAAGAAAAGTGTAAATCCTCCTTAATCACAATCAGTAGTAAACTGACACTTTTTGAGTCCCGGCTGAAGCGACTGACCACCCACTTCTGCAATGCTATGCAGTGCTGTAGGAATCATAAAAATCACAACAATAATCGCTCACGTTCACTGACAATGAAGAGTTGCAACTTGCTGCAACACAAATAAACAACAAACAACCCCACAACACGACTATTGCCCCAAGTTGAGAATACAATAGTACACTAGACAACGACGACCGATGGAGACGAAGAAGAAGACCAACACGACAAGCACCGAATGCAATGTTTACGAGTTGAACCGCGCGCGGACAATATGACGTGTACTCCGTGCGCTCACAAGAGTTCAAATGCGAATGTTGTGCGTGCGGTGAAACCTAAAAGGCCCCAAAGACCACGATGTGACGCTGCTGCTGAAGCTGACGCGAAACTCTGACGGTGACTTGTGTTGTGTATAGAATGGGAGTAGCAAGACACCATGCCAATAATAACAGAAATCTCCTCGTAGTGTTTCTTCTCTGTTTAACATTCGTTCGGATGTGGAGAGGTAAAAACTGGTACCATACGCTTGTTGCAGCTTATATTTTGTTGGACGATTGTTGACAACGACAACGGTGGCAGTAGCAGCGGCTTTTCTTAGAGAACGAAGGAGCACAAGTGGGTGGAGGTGTTGGTGGAGTTGGTGGGATTGCTGGTTTAAGACAGCAGCAGCACCCTCCTTTGCAGTTAGAGTCAGTCTGTTTAACAGAGTGCACAACGGATTAACGTTTTTAGCGTAATTTCCATGTCAACAACACGTACAAGTGCTGTAATCGATTAAGGATCACGATTTTATTAGCTGCTGCCATTAATTGTGCACACTTTGGGCACACATTCGACTCTTTAACGATTATGTTTCACTTTCAGGTGTGTGTTGTTGGCTGTTTGTTGATGAGACATTTGATTTTTATTTCCTTTTTTTTAACCGGCCGTCCGGTCAGTGGACATTGGATATGGATACATTGGACACCCCGGACTTTGTTCACTTCGAAAAGCCAGAATCAGAAGTGCGAGGGCGAAAACAAATAAACGCGATTAGCCAAACAAAAATATTTTGTGTTTGCTTTTGTATTCAACATGCAAAGAAGAAATAAAAAAAAATGTAAACAAGAGTCTCTATGAGCTTACAACATGAACAAAAGGGTGTCCGGTTGGAAGTTGTATTCTTTTTTTGTGCAACCGCATTAGGAACCCAATACTGGTGTTCGGTAGCAAGGCTATTATGTAGTCATTTTAATGGCGGATGCTTTACAAAAGCTTGAATCCTTAATCTTTGGAAATCTGCGCGTGCAACAATGCTTTTAAATGGAAAATCAAATTATGTGTAAACGAAGGAGTTGTTCAAAGGTCACGGAAACCGTTTGCATACATGCAAGCTTTTGAAATGCTTAAACAAGTTTAGCACATATTTTAAGTTTATTAAAGCGTAACGTCAACATTTAATACTGTTGAATTTTTCAAGTTCCACCAATGCAACTGCAGGAGAATTGTTTGCGCTTACATGATGTAATCGACATTTTTAGATTGCTCGGAAAGCAAAGAAAAGAGGATCGAGTGCACGCAATCGCTTTCTCAAAATTACAAGGGATGCAGTTTTTTGTTTACCTCCGATCTTTGGCCAATGCACACCATTCAATTTCGTATCCTAAGGCTTCTTGCTGTGCGCCGCTGCAAAGGACTAATTAACGTTAGTCCCTCTGAGTAAGATAAGAAACTTCCCCAAATAGATGTAGATGGTCAAAACTCCCTTTGATTTTCTGTTTACCAGCGTTCAGCTTATTCTTTAAGTTTTCCGAAAACTTATGTAAGACCTTTTGTTTAAATTTGTGGTCCCATTTCATTAAAGTTTCATATTCATTTTAATCTTGAGTGGGTGTAAGATTAAGTACTTATGTTTTGCCTTCGGATCAGGTTAATAAAATCATAAGTCACAACACCACTTAACCCAACAACGCCCGTTCAATGTTTAAATAAAATTAGAAAATGTACCAAAACATTAACTCAGACAATGAAGATTGCATTATAATCCACTGTTCATGGACCAACCGACGACGCGACGCTGCTGACGACGCACCAAATCTTATTTTATGATCTCAAAAAATCAAGACAAAGCCTGTGTATAGTGTCAACTAAATAAGTGCTTTGGTGACGCCCCTTTAATGGGCTCTAGACTCAATCAAAATCAAAAAACAAGCAATGAACTTTAACACTACCTCTTTCAAAATCTGGAACGCATAAATTGCCAACTTAAATTTTCGCCAAGTTCTCATAAATCGTTGTTGACTCTTGCTGATCGAAAAACCCACTGTTAACAGTTTGGAAAAAGAAAGAGTGGGCCAATCTACGAATCTTTCATGACACTTTTCCCTTTACACGAAAGAGAGATCTTTCTGTCGTCCAGTCGGATCTTGGACCAACATCATTATTATTGTCCCGCAGATAATGTGTTTGGGGAAGGCGTACTGTGACCTGCTTTTTCCTAGACCGATTCAAAATTCCCACGCATGCAAAAACAAGGAGCTTAATGGTCACTCGCTTGCATGTTACCATAACGATATTTAAAAATAATGTGATCTTTCCAAAACGGAGTTGGAGACGGAGATGAAAGCAAACAAATGTCCACCTGCGAGGAATTCTATTATTATTCCACCCACCAAACCTAAAATGCCTGCAGCACTAACAATAACCATACACAGTGATATCATAACAAACATTATCGCAATCAAAAAGCGTATATTACGCGCGATAGGAGTCATCATAATGGCTACTTTCGTCCATTCCCAGTAATGTTATGCTATAATAGTCGTAGTCGAGTGAAAAACCTGATTATGCCTCGTGCTCCTTACCTGGAGCCTAAGTTCTTGTTGTGCATTCCCGCTTCTCCCTACTGTGGAGTTTTTTTTTTTTTGCAAGCAGTAATTATATGACGCTAACAGCGTTTCATTTACGGCTTGTCGTTCGTTGTTCGACGTTGATCCTCATCCAGGCTTTCTCACATATCTATCGCAATGCATTTAATGCTGCGCGCGGCGTTTGATTCCCAGAAACGTGTTCCACAATGGTCTCAAGGAAGGCGCCCCTGTTCCACATGTGCATTTTCCTACTATTCTGTTCTGTTCGGTGTTCAGTAGTTTCAGTGCGTTGAGCAGTGTTTTTATATGGACATTGATTCTTCGGTTCTTGGTTTTTTTTTTCTGTTTATTTTGCCTCTGGTTTTATTTTCAATTTTTTTGTTCGATTCAGCGATGCATTGCATTCGCATTGCCATACCACCGCGCCTGGTTGTTTATATTCCTATTGGGTAGCGTCTTATCGCGTTGTTGCGCTTGTTGTCGTCCGCTTGTGAAACGTGTGACTTTATGCATCTGCTACACACTCTCTACCTGAAACTACTGTTTTTTTTTCGTTTGGATTTGATGACGACGATGACGACAATCAGGGTAGACGGGGTGTGTGACGTTGTACCTGACCGGACGCCTATCACAAGTCGGTTGCTTTCAGGCCCACAACGAAACACCAGCAGCGTGCGCAAGATGCCTGTTGAACTTTGATATGCGGTGTCATCGACGAATTGTGATGTGTGAATACTTTTGCCATGCAAGCGAGGGTAAGAGGCAATACCACCACGACGCGGCATCATTAAGGAACTATGTAATTCTTAGTCAAGCGTTTGAGATTTTTATGATCTTGGAAGAGGCTTTTGTTTCCAGGATGACGGACTGCGTGAGATTTAGCAAGGGTGATGATGGAGCGCCACTTTGATTCATTTCAAACAGCGTCAAGAGAACAAAAAGAAAACTCAGACGGCGTCGTTTAAGTTTTAATTATAAGAATGGTCTTAAACTGTTGAGTTCGTAGTACCCATGTCACGGAGATGAAACTGGGGGGAACATACATAAGTCTTCATATTAACATTTGACTGATTCTGTCAATGAACTCATCCGCCCATGATGGTGCCTTAAATTTGGACTCACTGGAAAGTCTCGGCAATGCAACATCTGTTCCTTCTAGCAGAATGTGATCTACGTAACAAGAAGAATTTTCTTCCTGAAGGCATTTGTGAGAATTTTGTCAGCTCTAAAGCGTCCTGACATGGCAACCAGGACACTGTTTCGATTTGAAAAGGATTAATTAATGTTTTGCAATCAAAGTCCATAAAAAATGAAGACAAATTACAAACTTTGCTGGGTTCCCCAACCCTGCGCTGATAATGAATACATCAGCACCTTTTGTTAGTCAAACATCCAGCAGCAAAAAACTAACAAAACATCAATATAATCGGTGCAATCAATCTACAGATAATAAAACATTGCAAATTGAATACCATTAAAACGTGTTGTAAATCAAAAGGCACAGTCACAGTAGGAGTCCCCACAAATGGACACTTTCATTGTATATAAATGGGTACATAGAAATAGCGGCGGCCGGCGCGCGGCGACGACTACTGAGGGGATTACAGGGTGGAGAGTATAAATGAAAATTATTATTATAATTATTTTTTGCACTAAGTATTCATCAGTTGTTGTGGCTACTGCTGCTGCCGCCGCTGTCGTAGCAGGCAACAACTGCTGCAGTGCTTTGGGATGCAATGAGCATAATTAAATGCTTTCTGCTTTCTGCTGACGTGTGACGTATTAGTAATTTTTTCTGTTCTACCGGACTCGTTGAATGTCAGTGATATTGACGATTCGCACAAACTGCGCCTGTGTGAGTAAATTCAGAATAAAATTTCAATTTATTTAGAAAACCTACGCGATCGACCTTAAAACTCAAACCTGCCAATATTATGAACATTGTCACTTTTGCACAAACGCATTAATCTGCCTGCCAGTGGCAGAGGTATTGGTACACCCAACCCCTAGGGGGTTTCGTTTTAACTTTCTGCTGTCAACACAGTACATAGAATTTTATGTGTATTATTGTTAATACATGCATTTTCAATTAAAATCAAAATTGTCGTTTGTGCACGTTGTACCTAGCTATGACGAAGTCTATAATTGAGATAATTATTATTGCTAGAGGAAACTGCTGCCCTTGCCAATGAGTCTTGTTTGGCGAACAAATGTTAATTACCTACAGAAGAGGGAATTTATTTTGTTTTTATTTCCAAAAAGCATGCGAATCAAATAATGGGGTAAGGGGAAGGCAATTACAGATCCAGGAAAAAGGGGTAAAACGGCAAACAAACGAAAAACACAGACTCACACAACTTACCAGAAGGCACATTATGGATTATTTATACTTAGAATGGATATTTGAAGAATTCTTTGAAGAAGTGCCTAAGTGAGACAGTAAAAGTATTATTTATTTTGCTTTTGATATTATTTTGTTGTGTTGTCAGTTTAAGGCTAAGACAAAAACTGAAAACGTTGGCTAATCTTCAGAAAACAAAGAAAAGTTTACTTTTTGGACTTTAACTCGCTGGAGCCGTTAGTGATAGTGTAAAACAATCAGCCTACTTGATTCAAATGTGAGGATAATGCAAAGTTCAAAACCCATTTTAGTCAAGATGAGAATCTAATCTGAAAATGAGGCGACAACTTTCTTTATAAATGTCCGGTTAACAGATTATAAAATTGCTATCAAATTAATTCGTAAACAAACTCAGTTCTTGGAACTCATCAAAAATTTGAATATCAAGAAATAAGCTTTCAAACGAACATTTGAGGTGGACGGGTGATTCATCCCTGAGCGAGAATCAAAAGTGTCAATAATCGGTCATATTTGGTAATGATTCACTTCTTCAATAATGAAACTACTAACAAAAATAAGTGAGCAATTTTAAATCAAATCTTGTCCGTTTGGGATTAAAAGAAGAAATAGCTACATTGGTTCCCAGAAAAATAAACAAATCTTCGGCTATTCGCAGCTGCTTGTCGGCTAAAATATTGACTTAAGAGTCTTTCAAGATGATCCTTAAACTAAACACTTTCTCTTTTTTAGTGTAAAGACTTTGAATCAGTTTCGAAACTCCAAAGCTTACAATATTCTTGATCTGAAAAATGACTAAGATCTACACAGAATTGAGAGAAGGTTTAACAGGATAGAGTTGAAGGCACGTCAATCTTTCCAACTCAAATGTACGCCGATTGAGCCAGCTTGGAGCAAGAAGAAATCCCAAAATGAAAAGCGAAAGAAAAATGTTTAGTGGCAACTTGCAGCTTTCCGTGTTCTAAGGAAGAATTATGTCGAACTTCTGAAGTCGACAAAAATTTGAGATATTTATTTGGTTTCGGCAGCCATTATGATTGAGATGATGAATTCTGAGATTAGGATGCGGATCGCGTACATAGAGTACCGTAACTCTTCAATAGACAAGACTAGACGACATTCAATTATTAATAAAGGTAACCGATTATTCCTCACCTCTCTCCTTAACTAGGTCTGTCACATATAAACAAATACTTTATTTTGTCGTTGACCGATCAGGACCCTAACAACACTTTGCGTTCAGTTTCAAACATGGAAGCTCTTTAATACCAAACAGAAAACATTCAAATCCCAAACTAACTACTTTTATGGATGGTTGTAAAATGAGAATCAATGGATCAGTCTTTGAAATATTGTATGCGATTGCAATGCGGCAAATCCATTGTTAGTCTTTCTGACTCAGCCTGCTACTACGTAGGTAGACCTATCTTAGGTTCGCATGTGAGTCAACAACAAAATCCATATTAGTGTATAATTTTTGCACACAAAAACAAACTGCGGAAGTTGCTCGCATACCCCTTATACAAAAAATAAATGTAATAATTTGTTTAACCTATCAATAGTTGGCCTTTCTAAACAAAGTGACAAACAAAAAACAACAACACAGTAGCTAGCATAAAGATAAGACAAGAATTCTGAGAAGCAATACAATTTTCTGATAGTGCAACAAGTTAGAGGTTCAATAGAAATCCCAAGGGACAATTGTCCGCTCCAATCCGGAGCCAGGTAATACTTTTTTCTAGGAATCTATATCAATCACAACTCACAATCGCCAGCCAAATGAAGCGCGACTACTAGGCTATGGGCAACACAGGCGCAAGCAGTGATTCTTTGTGCCCACTTGAACAAAAAATGAGTTTGTTTATTATGTCGATCGATGCGTTCGTGTCCCGGAACCCAGGGAAAACTTGACTCACAACATGAAATAATACTCCCGCTATGTGCGTCCATAACTTGAGAACACCATAAAATCAAACGAAATCAATCAAATCATGGGAAAAATTGGAAAATAATCAAAATGAAAAAACAATTTTCCTGCTTCTTCTCAACTGCACAGCACTGTGATTTTTTTTCCTTGATTCTTTTTTCTCATTTCACAGGCGACTGAATGTCTGTGTACAGAAATTTAACAAATTCTCACTTTAAAACTAAATGAAATGTTAAAATTTTACTCACAATAGATAAACTGGGTATTTTCGCAACGAATCGAGTTGAATTATTTTATTTATTTGCACTGAAAATTGTTGAAATTAACACAAATTGTTGTTTATCACTTGAACACAAGAGAGGAGGAAAAGCTTCAACCAACAATTTTTTTACACAAGTATTCCAAATCAATAAATGCCAATTTTAAGATGGAGTTGAAGTGGGACAGATGGCGATGGTTGTTGTATGAACGACGTGTGTAAGAAAGAGATGGATGTATAGAATTTTTGAATTTGACGTTTGACTGAGCGCATAAAATTCCTAGGGTAATTTAAATGCTAGAAGGCATTGCCAGAAGATTATTTTTTTGAGCAATTTTTTTCTCGGGTAATTTTTGGGTTAAATTGTCGTTGGAACTTAAAAATGGTAATTAGGTAATCTTTTGAATAAAAGCAGTTTAATTGTAAGCAACTACATTAATATAAATACGAAATATTAAACTTATAAATAGGATTAAATAAATTATAATACTCTTCCGATGAGATTCTATATAATAAAGGAGTTTTAAATATTCCTGTCCCACCTCCAGATTGTCCCGTCGTCACAAACACAAATCAAAACCCTTCCATCTTTTGAAAACGCAGTCTGCCTAATCGCAGTTGTACACTTTGGATGTACCAAAGTACTACATTTAGTCGCATCGGGATCAGAGTTGTCCAATTCCCAAACATAAGTCTTTCCATGTTGATTGCCCAGAGCAAGGATCCTCTGCCAAGTGTTAAACGCGAAACGAATGAACCAAATCTCGCACTCCTTATAATCAAAGTGGTGAATAATAGTAGTCGATGATTCTGGGGGGTTTTTAATTTGGTCCACTTTCCCGGGCTTCCAGCAAACAATTGAGTTTTCACATGATTTTGAGAGGACAAAGTCTCCGAACCACTGAACACAGTCGACATAGTTTCGATGGATATCGCGAGTACTAAAGTCTGGGAAATGTTCCTTGATTGTTGGAAATGGTCCAACACATTTGTTGGCATTAAAAGATTCACTCAATTCAATTGCCTCCTTGATTTCGGGCTTATCGAGTCGCCATAGCTTAAGCGAATGATCCATACCACTGGACATTATTCGATGACCATTCGAGTCAAAATCTAGACTCAAAACTTCATCTCTATGCCCTTCGACCCCACCAAAAATTGCAACGCATGTATCGCTTTGAATGTTCCAAAGGCGCAAGGAATGATCCTTGCTCCCCGAAAGCAGAATTGTTGGTTTCTTTGGATGGAATTTAAGCTCGTTTATGGCGTGTCCATGACCAATGTAATGTTTAGTGCAAATGTGCTTTGAGGGATCGAATATCCGAATGACACCACGATAGCCAGCAGCTGCTAGAACAGGGTCACCAGTTTCGGGATCATACGACCATGCACAAGTATAGAAGTTTTCGTCAGCCTAAAAACAATTCTAGGAGTGAGAAAGTGTTAAAATGTGATTATACACTTACATCTGGATCAGCGTAGCATTGAAGAAGCTTTAGCCCGCCTTCAGAGGGACAGTCGTAAATGGAAAGTCTGTCTTTTCCGACAGAAGCAAATATCGCTTGTTTTTTGCTTAGGTATTGATTGAACTGTGCTCCGAAAATTGGCTGCCCATGGTCTTCACGCAAATGACAACTAAATGGAGTAAATGTTTAATGGAATAGCTCCAAATGTAATTGCTGTTTTACCTGTATGAATAAGATGGTTTTAACGATTTGGAATGATTTCTTTTCTTTCTAGATTTCGGTTTTCTACCCGCACCCGAAGGAGACTTGCTGCGAGAAGTGTTTGTTGTGGCAGAACTAACAACACTTGCAGCATCGTCCTATGAGAATAAAAATTATGAAAAGGATTTTGAGGAAACGAAGGACGGCTTTGCTTGCTTTGTCATCATCAGATGGGTCACTATCAACTGCAACTGGAATCGAATTTTCCGCTTGAGAAATCGTTTTCATATAAACTAATTGATTAAAATAAACAAACGAGATAAAATGCGACTTATTTACCTCACCGGCGAAGAGTTTTGTTCAGATTCAGACTGAGAAATGTCAATCTTTCGGTGTACCTCTACCTTACCGACGAATACTGACCCGTTTGATTACGAACTCTTAATATGCACGGAACATCTAACATTTATAGTTTTATGGCGTTTTTAATTGGCAATCTGGAATCGAAAAAGAAGCATTCTATTTTTGAAATCAGAAGGGAAATTTCTTCTTTTCAGATTCAGAACTGTCACTTTTGCCCAATTGAACGCTTTCAGAATGCTTTTTTTTACTTCCAGATTGCCAATTAAAAACGCCATAAATAATCATAAGCCGGCTCCGAAATAGAGTTTATGAATTTGTTGGTTAAATTAAATCGGACCTAATTTTTGCTGATTTCACTGAATCTAACCAAACCATTAAGTAGATAAAGAACAAATTTCGACTTTTCTGGGATTTAGGATACTTATTAGTAAATCAAAACGTAGAACATAGTGCAGTATAAAACAACCCTAAATCCGAGAAAAGTCAAGATTTATTCTAAATCTACTTCGCTTAGTGAGACGATCATGTAAAACTGCGAAAACTCATTAAAAGTTGAAAAAATAATTTCTTTTTATTATTTTTATGTTAATGCGTAAATGAAATAAAAATCGATAAAAACGGTGTATGAAGAAAGGTAACATGTACCTTCTTTTTTTTTAGAAAAGATCTAAGTTAAAGTAGAAGTATCAATAATATGATGTTTTAATTATTTTATTTATGCGTAAATGAAATAAAAATCGATAAAAAACGGTGTATGAAGAAAGGTAACATGTACCTTCTTTTTTTTAGAAAAGATCTAAGTTAAAGTAGAAGTATCAATAATATGATGTTTTAATTATTTTATTACAAATTTTAACAAAAATGGAAATAGAATATTGTATTTGAGTCACCCTATCAGCCAACACCAATTTTTAAATAACAAACATACCTAAGGACTACCCTACCGACTGTTTGGATTTGAACTGTCAACTGAAAAAAAAAACATTTTAAATCAAAATTTTCTTTTATCTTATTTGATTTTCCGTTCATTTTACTCCAAAATGTGCGATTTCAGTGAAAATACTCGAATAATAAATGCCGAAAACCAAGAACAACTAATCGAGACACGAGATCTTGAAGTTGAAAAGGTCGAAAAGCTCAAATTTCTCCTGAATCTTCTTAAAAATGCAAATCTGCATCAAGTCGATATACCCGATAAAGAAGGCATCAAAAAGGCGATCAAAATTCTAAGGATTCAGGACTATTTGGGTTTGGATGAGGCTTCATCGACTCTAGGTGAGCAAGCGTTGTTGCAACAATGAATGCATTATTATTTATGTTTGATTTTCATAGATTTGAGTGAGTACAAGACTGTCTCACTAACCTACACCGAACGCAAGGCAATGCGAAGCTATGTCATTCAAGCAGTTTCGCAGGATTGTGGACGAATTTCGAAGATGGCACAGAAAATCAAAGAACAACTTCCAGAGGTCTATGAACAGACTGAAAAGAACAAACAAATTCTAGAAGTGGAATCGAGGAGACGAGAATTACAATTGAAGCTCGCTGAAATCAAGAATAAGAAATGTGCAATGCTCAAAGCAGCTGCAGATCTTAAAATGGGACCATACTTGAAGAATGAACTGGAGGTCATGCTCGCTGAACATGAATTGAATCAAGTGAAAACTTCGGTCTTTCAAGGATATATTTTGAGTACGTTTTTTTCTCCCAAATTTACACGGACGGACCAAGCACTGACCGTTAAAGCAATCAAGGAAGCCGAGAAGTTCGTGGACGCCGCACTGGAGGCGGACGAGTGACGACTTTGAAATTTTTGTGTGATGGAGTTTGTTTTAGGTTAAAGAGTGCTTGAAAATTAAGATTTTTACAGAATATATTTAATAGAAATTTAAGACCGTTCAAATAAAATAAGAAAAACTGTTAAAAACGCAGACAAAAAACCTTGCTTTTTCTTTCACTAGTTAACGCCCCAGACCTAGACGGACTACTGTATTCCATAACCCATTTTGGGTTTCTGAAACTTGGACGGAAATCCCTATGAGTAGCAAAGATTTTCAATTGCGAATGATAAAAAGGATCCTTTATGTCTAATGAGACTCAATATTATTCTATTAAATCAGTGGTATATTTTTTGTAAATAATTCAGAACTCCATATTCCTTTAAAATTTCCAAAATCATCCGCTTAGTTAGTTTGGAAATCTTTCCACCGATTATAGCGCTACTGTTATGTTTCTAACCTGGCAATGCTCAAATTATAGCAAAATTGAAAACGTTTAAAATGAGGTTATGTTGCATTTTAATTTTTCATTTCTCTTTTCTATTCCAAAACATTACAAAGTCGAGTTTGCATAAGAACAAAAAATCAAATTCCTCAATTAATTGAACCATATTTTCCTTAAAAATGGGTTCATCCTCAAAAAAACATAAAAAAGAATCTAAAAAACACAAACGTTCCCGCTCTGAGTCAGAATCCTCCGATGGACGTGTCGAAAAAGATCCCGACTCATCGAGACATCGTCATCGCCATCACAAGCGTTCACGTAAAAACGAAGAAGAATACCGATCACGTTCTGGATCTTTGGTTCCAAAGAGCAGCACCAGCAAATCGCATGAAGAACGCAAGCACAAACATAAACACAAGCGACACAAGGAACGCCATCACAGCAAGGAATCCCGAAAGAAGGACGACGTCATCGTTTCATTGGACAATTCTGATAGTGATAGTAAGTCAATGGTCAAGTGTTTGTTTTCATCTTATTTTTGTTGTTGGTGCATTTTGTTGAATCGCTCGAGAAAAAGAAAACGATAAGAAGTCACATCAATGAAAGCGATTTAAGATGTGATTTCTTTGAGAAAATTATGAACCCCGATTGTTTCCCATGTTTGGAAACCAAGCCGAGTGATTTATCAAAATTTGCACTTTTCTGGTGTGATCAGTCGAATTATCAAAATTTTATCTCTCCTTTTGCAGGCGGATAGGAATTTTGCACTCCTGAGGTGGGTCTTGATTCTCAACCAGTCTTCATGGGAATTATAATTGCATTTCTAAGCGAACTCCATTGATTCAAAGCTTTCAGACATCAAAGCTAATCTGTGTGTCTGTCTTCTCTTTTAGGTTCCGATTGTGTGGAAGTTCCGGTTGATGTTGAACAATCCCAAAAGTCATCGTCCCGTAAAGCCTCTGATACTAGCAGACAAGATGTCGAGCTACTCATGGAGAAAGAACAACGTACTCGGGAGAGGGAACAACGAGAACGAGAAATGGAACTCCGTGAAAGAGAAAAGCGGGAACGTGAAAAAGAAAAGGAGCGTGAAAGAGAAAAGGAACGCGAACGTGAATATCGGGAACGAGAACAGAGAGAAAAGGAAATGGCTCGAGAGCGTGAGCAAGCTCGAGAACGTGAACGTGAACGTGCCCACGAACGTGAGCGTCAGCGCGATCGAGAGCAACAACATCGCGAACGTGAGCGTGATCGTGAACAAGAGCGACACCAGCACCACCACGATAGGGAATCCCGTAGAGAACCCGAACGTCGCAGGGAGCGTTCCCCATCACCCATACCGGATAGCGGAGCTGGCGACTGCTTGTCCATCGAGGAAACAAACAAACTTCGTCTCAAATTGGGCCTAAAGCCCCTCGAAGTTGATTCTGGTCCAACCAAACCATCAACAGCTTCTGCAGAAAAATCTGCAGCAGAAGAGAAGCATGGAGGACCTGGCGGAGAAAATCTGGCTAGCTACAAGGACGAATGGGGAGAGTTCCTCCATAAACCTGCCGACAATTTGAAAGACAAGGCCCAGGCTGAGAAGCTACGTGAGAAGTTTAAGCAAAAGAAAGAGAAGCGCATGCTTGAGGAGAAGCTCAAGCGAATCAGAACTCTTGGGGAGTCTGATGACGAAGTGGATGATGTCGAGAAATGGGTCAATCGCAATAAAAAGAAGGAAGAGCTGCGCAAGGAGGCCGAAAATAGGGTAAGATACTTCATTTTATAGAGTTATGGCATTTTTTTGTTAACGATTTTGTTCATTTCCAGGCCAAAGCATTGGAAGAAATGGACGCAGAATTCGGAGTCGATGACTTGGTTGAGAAGGAAAAACAGGAGTCTAGACGAAGGGCCTACAATGACAAGCATCTGCGTGGCCTCCGAGTTGATCACGATATGGAGGACTTCTCCGAAGGCAAGACTGTTATTTTGACCTTGAAGGACAAGGGAGTTCTGGACGAGGATGATGATGCTCTAGTGAATGTGAACATGATGGACGAAGAGCACTATCGCAAGAATGTCGCCAACAAAAAGAAAAACCCACTCAGCTACGGGTATGATGTCTACGAGGAGCAATACGACATGCTCGGTAATCCTATTGAACGCGGAATTCTTGGAAAGTACGACGAAGAGATTGATGGAGCAGGAAAGAAGAAGAACTTTGTCATTGGTGATAACATCGAAGAAAGAAAGGAACATCAGCGAAAGTTGCTTGAAATCAAGACCAAATTGGCTGGAAAACGTTTGGAGACTCTGGAGGACACTCGAATTCAACTGGCCTCGGACACCTACACCGAAGTTGAGTTGGCAACCTTCAAAAAGCCCAAAAAGAAGGTCAAGAAGTTGCGACAGAAATTGAAAGCCGATGATTTGGTCCCTCTGGCCGCGGAGCCGATTGAGAAGCATTTAGGAAGACGTGGGCGGGTTCGTAATAATTCTGAAGACGACGACGATGTGGAATTTATGCCAGATCAGTCCGAAATGAAGCACACGATCGAGGAGGAAGACGATCTTCAAAAGGTGCTCTCGAAGGCTCGTAAACTCAAGCAGAAGGAGTCGTTAATCAAGAAATCCCTCCCAATTGACGTAACCGAACTGAAAGCCGAAGTAAAGGAGGAGCCCCAAGATGAGGACGAACAGACAAATGGTCTGAAGGAGAATCACATTACCCTGAATGCAACGGCAGAGTTCTGCAGGACTTTGGGTGACATTCCAACTTATGGTATGGCTGGTAATCGAGATGAGGACTCGAACGACATGATGGACTATGAGGTCGAGGAGCGAGTCAACGAAATAAAAGCAGAAGAGCCTGAGGCCAGCACTGGTACCTGGAACTCGGTGAACCCGGAAGATGTCGCCAGACCCATGGAAGATGATATTTCCAATGACCTTGGAGATGTGGCTATTTTGGACGAAGAACCTGATGTCGGAGCTGGTGTTGGCAATGCATTGAAATTGGCTCTATCCAAGGGGTACTTGGAGAAGGATGACAAAAATCGTCCAAGTAATTCAAAGCTGTCCTATCTTCAGGCGAAGAATTATTCCATTGAAGACAAATCTGCTGGGTGGGTTCTTATATCACTTTGTTTGTTATTCTTTAGTAATGAATTGTATTTATTTTTAGGGATGACGATAAATTCGGTCGACGTGATCGCTTCCATTCCGGTCCGATAATGGAGTTCCGCGATAAGGAAACCTTCAAGCCGAATGTCAAATTGGAGTACATTGACGACAATGGTCGCATTTTGAATTTGAAAGAAGCATTTAGATACTTGTCACACAAATTCCATGGCAAAGGCCCAGGAAAGAACAAGATCGAGAAGAGACTCAAGAAAATGGAGCAAGATGGGGTTAGTTTAAATCTTCGTATTTTCAATAAAGCATGTTTTCCTAACTATTTTTATTTTTTCTTTCCAGTTAATGAAGACTATGAGCTCGACAGACACTCCATTGGGAACGTTAACGATGCTGCAGCAGAAACAGAAAGAAACAAAAACTCCGTATGTTGTATTGAGTGGCGGAAAAGCGGCTGCATCTGTTAGCAATACTACAATATCCAAATATAAATAAGGGGATTGTTAGGTTAAGGACGTACCTTTTAAAAATGTACCATTGAAAAACTAGTTTTAATCTTGCTTAAAAATAACAAATAAATAATCACCTTTTAATTTAAGATCCAAACAAAACTGCTTTTATTTCGGGCTTTTCAGGGTAATTTCGATAATTTGACTACTGCTGATTCTATTTTGTCAAAAAGCTGATCGCATCGTTCTGCTTCCTTGTATATGGTCGTTAGGGACATTCAAACTACTTTTAAGTACTTACCAGTAGATTATGAATAGAATTCTTTAATTTTTACGAAAGTAAAATCTAACCTCAAATATCAGATGGCATTGGTTGCTTGTTTTTGCATTTCAGCGGTGATTTAATTTTATGAACTCAGATACAATTAAAAAACAATCGATTACTAAAATATTCTCACCCGTTAACATTTGCAAAATTATCGTTTCTGAGAGAAACGTCAAGTCTGATGTTTTCGCCATCTAGCGTTATCACAGATCGTAACTACTTTGAGGACTGATTAACTACTTTGAGTACAGGGTAAAAGTAGTTCAAAGCTTTGTATGTGGACCAAATAGTATTATAAAGATTGGTGTTTTCAATTTTCTCGGCTTCATCAAATTTTGTTTGCTCAATACAAACGTATGCGAAAAATGCCTATTTTAGCTTGTAACTAGGTGGCGCTAGGTCAATTATACCTGTCAAATATATATATACTAAAGTTTCAAGGTACTCAGAAGCACTTAGCAATAGAAACTGGGACCCAATGGAAAACAGCTAATAGCTTTACCTGGCGTTAGAAGATTCACATTAACTGGTCTGAATCTTATGAATGTGTCGTCTGTCAAATTCGACGCAAACAAAGGTCCGTCAATAAAAACTATTGCGAGTATTTTCTCAAACCTTCTTGTAACATTTACGCACAGCACAAGCCCAAAAAAGCACATTTTAACTGTGTTTTATTTCTTGAAAATACGTTGAAAATCATTTAAAATTGAATTTTTGTAATATAATAATTTTCTAGTTAACAAACAGAACTTTGCACTCAGGTAGCCTTTACATATATATCTGTGTCCAATGAATCTAAAGAAAAAACCGTTACTTTCACATTTTTTCACTCAAACTCTTTCAGCACTTACATTCAACTCCCTTATTCATTGAAATAACTTTTTTCTGTGCGTCGATTAATGTCAGCTTTTGTCCTTGCTTTATATCATCAACCGTTAACGTTGGTTTGTTTGACAGTTTGACTGCAAACGATGAACCTTGATATTTGATACCTGCAAAGCAAACAGTTTTAATTCAAACTTCAAAATTCTCCGTCATTGTGAATGACGGTTTAAGTCTTTGCTATTTTCTCCAAATAATCTACAGATGCCGCTCCCTTGTATTTTCCTGGTATTGTGAATGAGTTTTTTTTATGTTTTCAATTGTGAATACCGGAAATAAACCGTTTTACTTGCCTGAAATTACCGAACTCTTTGTCCCCGGCAAAATAACTGGTGTTTTAATTTCCATTCGATCAGGATGGAAACGAATGCCACCATATCCGTTAATGACAGCCTGTAGCAGTCCTCCGATGCCAGTTATGAAATTTGCCGCACCTTTCTTACCTCGAATTACTTCACTCCAGACCTAAAGCAATCGAAATTATTCTTGAAGCGGTGTCAAATGAAAACAAAAATGTGTTCAGACCTTAAATGGTTCTCGAACGTAGTCCTTATAAGCTTTATCAAAGAGTTCCTTAGCTTTGGGCTCATTGTCTTCATCCAAATGCCCGATTGCATGCATTGACCATGTCATAGCTGGGCCAGTTGGCCTTGTGGCTTTCTCATATATTCTCAAATTGTTCGATAAAGTTGATCTATTTACATGAAAATGGAGAAAATAATGACGGAAAGATGTTGAGAAGAACAAACCTTACATATTCATCGGGTGTAACATTGGATATGATAAGAGAACAGCGTCGGCCTGTTTGATTGTGACATTTGGAGTGTAACCTTCGTATTGAGGATGATAGTCCAGCTGATTATCATAGAGAATTTTCAATTTATCAGCGACATTTAAACAGTTGGCTACAAATGATGGGTCTGTTCCACAAATGGATTTTGATTCGCTTTTGAAAGATAAATAGTTAAATATGAAAACTTTCAGTACTTAGTTGGTTACCTACTCAATGAATTTAAGAGCATGTTGCACCACAACGTTGGTAAAGACGTTGTTTGTAACGTTTTCGTGGTCCTCATCTGGACCCATGACATCTGTCAAAAAAGAGAAAATTCATACAATTTTTATATGCGATAGAACATGCTCAAGCCAGTTAGCGAAATATGTAAACATTTTATATGAGATCTTAGAGCAACTATAACAATCATTCCCAGGCTTAGAACATGACTCAAACATAATTAGAAAGGACACTCTATGACATCCAATTGCTTTCATTTCATTAGAAAAATATAGACTCACCCCTTATGTCAAATTGTTGACTTTTCTCATTCCAACTGACACGACTTAACCAAAACTCAGCGATGCGCGCCGATATCTCACAGCCCTTCTGTTTCATCCATTGTATGTCATTAGTGACAGCTAAATAATGTCGCACAGCAAAAGCAATGTCCGCAGTTATGTGAAATTCATTTGTAGCAACTTCTAGGCAACATGGATTCGTTACTTCGGTTCCAGTGAATGCACTTTCCCAGGGAAATCTGTTATGAAATTCAAAATTGTCATCGTCCTTTTCTTCAATTCTTAATCAATAACAAGTCCTACCTTGCCCCCGCATACCCAGTGCGATTGGCATGATCAACTGCGGCTTTCAGCATTCGAAATCTATAGTCTAGAAGATCTCTTGTCCAATTTGTTGATAGTTGAGTAACAGCAGGAAGCATCCAAATCTCGGTATCCCAAAAATTATGTCCCAGATAGTCATCTTCGAGATAGCCTCTGCCAAGACCAGTTGGACTCAGACCAAAGTATTGAGCTGGCTTTTGATTGGTCACAAAAGATGGCAATGAGCTGGCAATATAGAAAATTCCAGCATTAATTGTCCTTGAAAGATCCAAATTGCCATCCAAGTCGATGTGGAATTGATTCCAGAAATTGTTCCACTGCTGAGTATGGCTTTTCAGAAGGAGTTCTTGAGAAGTACCTATAACTGAATTAGAACATAAGTTATATCCTAAGAATCCAAAGAAAAATGAATGTAGGTACCTGCATTGACCTCTTTGACAGCTATCACTGATGTTTCAGCAATTGCAACAACAATCCGCATATAAAAGTCAGTTTCATTCGGAAGCAGCTGGATGTGTTCTGGCCAAATATTCATTGCCAAACAAACATGTGGTTTGTAACTTTGAGAATTGGGATTTTCCATTTCCTTGGTTTGTTGGCAGAATACCACTGTTTTGTCGAATGACGAACGAACCGATGGTTCTGGATCAAAGTCGTCAGAATAAGCTCCAGGCTGCATGTCAATCCGCAGTTTTATGGGCTGGGAACCTTGTGTGTGAAATAGAATAACAAAGTTCAGTTTTGCTTGAAAATTAAGTCGCAGACCCTTAAAGGAAATCCAAACAAACAAATCAAAACACTTTCAAAGAATCAGACACACAAAACACAAACAAACATCTTTCCCATCTAAATCCTGAACAAATTCACGATAGCTGTATATAGCTTCCAATGAATCAATGACTTTTCTTAACTCCATGACAAAGAAGAATCAAAAGAAACACCATTAGCTAGCCCCGCTGGGAGTATCCCAACCCATTCAAGTTCGATTACGTGATCGAAGCATCCGAGAGAAACCCACGTGCAATTGAAAGATCATCCACTGTCGCTGTCTTTGCCGCGACGCGATGATGTGCACGCACATTCCTTTTATATAATATCCCACTTTTGGTCTTTGCGAGATCACCATCGTCGTAGAACAAAAGCCAACATCAATTCGACTTAATTGACTTACTTCAAAAGGTATCTTTAAAAGTTTCTCTTCTCTGGAGCTCACGGAAGCCATGTAGTATCTTTTTGGACACAGGCAATGCCCATCTAAGAAGTCATTATCACAATATTCTTGTCATCTTGCAAACGAACGGGCACCTTGGCAGTTGGTGTGAGATAAAGGTGAGGATAGTTCTTCAAAAAGGCTAAACCTACTATTGGTTTGAAAGAACTTCTAATCTCTAATGATGAGCAAGAGATCATTAGAGCCGACACCCGGGTGGTGGACAATTTTTGTATTACCTACACGGAAGCTAGATCGAATCTGGTGTAAAGTGACGTGAATTTTGATCTTATCCAGGTCCCTCACTCCTAAAGTAAAATGTTAACATGATGAAGCTTTTTTGTTACACCGGAAGTCATGATGACGACGACGGCAATAAATAATTACAGAAAGTGATGATGCACTTAGAGACCCGAATTTTTGGAAGCTTCCTGTTCAAATTTTAATACAAACCTTGAGTGTTGTTTTTCCGCTGCACGAAAATTTCGTTAATTATAGCTCGATTGAAGAACCGATGGGGATACGTCCGGATGGTTGTTTCGACTTCAAATTAGATTGTTTCCGTTCGAAGACACCATTGTAGAGATCCAATTTGAAGGATTCCTTTGTGAAGGTTTTCCCACTTCCCATCGGTATCACGGAGATGTTTGCGACATTTTGTATACGAGCGCGATGACTGAGACCTCCTTTGCCATTGTAAATTCCGTTGACGAAAATCGAGTCCCCAAAAACTGTGAACCCCAAGTGACCATTTCCGAGAGTTGGCATAAAGTTAATGTCATCTGGAAGACTACAAAACGAAAATTTAATTGAATTCCACTTGAAAATGTTTATTTAACCTCTCAGATTGAAGTAAATATGGTGAGTCTAGTTTGTTTTCGTGCACGATTGCATTGGCAAAGCAAAACAAAGCTATGAGACTTATAGAACTTATTACTATCTGCATCTTATTCGAACGGAGTGACTTCAGCGACTCTTCATCAAAACAAATTGACGAATGTCAATACCTACATTCAGCTGAGTCTTATCAGACAGACAATGCAACAAGGGTTGATAAGCTTGGCTGACAAGTTTCGTTTTAATTTAAAGGTGATGTGCCATCAGAGAACGTGAGATCGATTGGGTTACAGAATACAAAAAACAATTTAAGTCAAAACTCAGATAAAACAATTCTCTTTAATACAAGTTTGTACAAAGATAGGAAAATAACCATGAAGATACTATCTTCGTGCTTCAATTACTAATGATCGAGTGACGCATAACTTGAGACTGTTTGGTGTGAAGTGGGGATTTAATTTGGCAAGAATTTTACAACCTCGAAGCCTTTTCTGTATGTGAACTATAAATGGCACAAGAAGTTAAATTAAATCAGAATCCATATTTCGAAAGGAGAAACGAAAAGTGATTGTAGAATTATTTCTTTACCAACAAATTTGTCGAAAAGCTTTGGGGAACATGTGTCCAGAGAAGTTTAAAGCGAGTGACTATTGGATATGCACTGACGAAAAGGGAATAAAAAAAGGTTAAATGAGGTTGCACTCGCACTTGAACAGTGTCTTAATGTCTTCTGTCCGACTACACATCTATTTGTTGTTCATATTTTTTAAAGAGCAATCATTAAAATATCAAGCTATTAAGTCTTCCGATCTATTTGAGAGATTTATTGGTTTTAAAAGGATTGATTGGATCCATTACGCCACATACCTTGAGTTTTTAAGCGATATTTCTAATGTCTTCTCTAAACATCTATAAAGAGCAACATGAATATTAATTTTCAATCTCTTTTCACTTGCAGCTGCGTCTTAATCGTTTCTCGTTTTGTACCCTTTGCTTGCTGTTGCTGCCATAAAATATCCATCCAAATGATAGACAAGTTCTCAGTTAAGTTCCGCTCTCATTAACCAAAAAAGCTTATCTTTTATTTTGATTAATGAGTACAGCGAGAAGCAAAAAAATAAGCTACCAACTAATTAATTTCCTATTTCGGTATAGAAGCGACTTGAACTTTTACTCCAAAAGTGACTGACTGGCACAACACACTCCACAAAATGAAAGTACCTGCCTGCCAAAATGGTTTTGTTTCTTTTTTTCACTTCAAGCAAAGACCTTTTGACTTTTGGTTCGTAATTTATTGAACAACATCCACATCCGCTTTTATTTGATTAAGACGTAAAAATTTGAATATTAAGCTAAATCTGCCACCTAGGAGCTTGACCTATTGTTTTAGTTAATTTTGAATGTTAATTTGCAATTTCTCGGATCGCAAAATTTTATTCGAATTTGGTGTAACTTTTAAGCGCAGGTATGGTTTTCTAAGAAGACATTGACATTGAGTAATAAAGTTGTAAGCTTGGTTTTGGTACTTTACAAACAATTACATAAGCTGGTAATACGTTGCGAGTTATTTTAGCTTAAGACGGTTACAATACGTCTGTCAAATGTATATTTTATACAAACGTCTAATAGCAGAAACACAAAAACCAACAACACCTTGACTTCACCTGACGTTTACGAGTAAGAATTCAATACAACAATATGCTATCACAACGAAAATGATGCTACAAGCTCACGTTGCTTTCATTACGTAATGTGACTGCAAACGGAAGCTCTAGTTCAAATATGCTGAGCATTTGCTTTGCCTGACAACTCAACTTACTTACTTACTTATGGTGGCGGTACAGTCCAGGTCGGACCAGGGCCTCAACCAACAAACTTCTCCAGCCAGCTCGGTCCCTGGCTAACTGTCTCCAGTTTTGCACGCCAAGTTGGTTCAGTTCTCTACCACCTGTGTGCTCCACCGGAGTCGCGGTCTTCCTCTTCTGTGAGGTTCTTCCGGATTGGATTCGAAGACTCTACGAGCCGGAGCATTATTTTCCATTCGCTCAACATGACCCAACCATCTAAGTCGTTGGACCTTAACTTTTCTGGCTAGGTCAGTGTCGCTGTACAGCTCGTACAGTTCTTGGTTGAATCTTCGTCTCCATTCTCCATTAATGCAGACAGGACCAAAAATCACTCGAAGAATTTTTCTCTCAAAGCAGCCCAAAGCGTTTTCATCAGATGTTGTCATAGTCCATAGTCTCTGCACCATACATGAGGACCGGGATGATGAGGGTTTTGTAGAGTGTCACTTTAGTTGCTCGGGAGAGGACTTTACTACTCAATTGCCTTCTAAGTCCAAAGAAGCAGCGATTGGCAAGAGTGATTCTTCGTTTGATTTCAGCGCTGGTGTTGTTGTCTGAGTTGATAGCGGATCCCAGGTAGACAAGCCCCTCTTTCCCACTGGGCACTCTGGGCAAGTGCCCAGGGCCCCGTGATCGATAGGGGCCCCCTCGTTCCTGCCAGATTACGAACTTATTTACTTATCCGGCTCACTATCAATGAAGGAACTCAGCCTGAGATACTGCAACCTTCCATCGTGAACGGTCCCTCGCATGCACTCTCCAGTCACCAAAACCAAGCGCTCTGGCATCCGCAGTCACTTGGTCCTTATACCGTGGGTACTTCCTTGTCGTCTCGAAGCTGGGGGCTGGGATGAAAAGAATTTCTTGGCTGGAGCGCTGTCTTCCATTCGCTCGATGTGGCCGAGCCAATGTAGTTGTCTTTTCTAGGCCTTCTGGACTACATCCACATCTTGGTACAGCTAGTACAGTTCTCGGTTGAACCTTCTTCATTTGCCATCGTCGCATACGAGACCGAAAATCCGTGGAAGAATTTTTCTCTCGAAAGTGACCAGTATCAATTCAATATAGAGTAAATAAATAAATAAATAGAGTGGCGCGACAGCTCTTGAAGAGCCAAGGCCTAAGTGGCTTACTCTCATCAACAATTCTCTAGGTGCGTGTGAAGAATTGAGGGGACCTACAATTTTACGCCGATTCCGAACGGCAAAGTTGAGAAGCACTTTTTCATGACAGATGATACTCTTGGAAGTTTTGTCAATTCTTCGCAAGAGGCAGTGTCCGTGAAAGATGAAATAAAAACTTTGGGCCCGAGTAGGATTCGAACCCACGACGTTCTGCTTAGCAGCCAACGCACCTAACCACTAAGCTACGGACACTACTTCAATATAGAGTAGGACTGGTTAAATCAAAGTTTTGTAAAGCAGACACTTTGTCTTTCGAGTGAGAAGTTTTGAACCCAGTTGTTTGGCCAAACCGAAGCAGCAGCGGTTCGCTAGGGTAATTCTTCTTCGGATCTCCACTAAGGTGTCATTTGTGGAATTGATGTTTGTTCCAAGGTAGGTGAACTCCTTAACTCACACTGGTACGTGCCCAGTCAGTGAGCATGCATTCTTCCTCCAACACTTTGGTGATGACCTGGTGCATGCGGTTCATCAAAACACCTCCTCAATATTTAAAGAGTTCCGCAAGTATGCCATCCGACCGGGCAGACTTGTTATTTTTTTAGCTTTTGGATGGCTCTTTCTACCTCTTCTGAACTGGGGGCTGGGACTAGGTCTTTATTGACTGATCTTGCTTCTCTTTCGTCATTAGCTCGCTCGACATTATGCGCATTCAGCAGCTGTGCGAAGTGCTGCTTAAAAACATCTACTATTCGCTGTGCTTCGGTGATTTTAATGTGACTGGGCAATAAATAGACAAAGTCCTTAACTACCTCGAAGTTAAATCTTTCTATGTTGACGTTTGCTCCAAGACGTCGATGTTGGTTGCCCTTTCTTGTCGACAGCATTAACTTGGTCTTGCCCTCGTTAACCGCTAGACCCATCTTCCTGGCCTCCGTCTCAAGGCTCACAAAAGCTCCACTGACATCACGCTGGGTTCTTCCAATTATGTCAATGTCGTCTGCGTATCCTACTAGCTGGACGGACTTTTGAAAGATTGTGCCTCTGGTGTTGACATTGGAGCTTTGCACAATCTTTTCAAGAATGGTGGTGAAAAAATCACGTGACAACGCTTCGCCTTGTCTAAAACCTTCTTGACATCAAAAGCGTCCGTTAGGTTTTTTCCGACCATGATGGAACAGCGTGAATTTTGACAACTCAACGGCTGTAAAAAACAAAACAGTCAACAATCAAAATTCATTTGTTTTTGTAAGAATATTGATGATGGAGAGAGAAATGTCATTCAAATCAAACTCGAAGTGGTAGATCGTAACGTAGACGAAGACGTAACTAAAGCGTGTTTGTATTTCAGCCATGAAACTCATAATATTCCTTATGTTAATTTACGTTACGTTATCTTCTTTCGTCAAAAAATTAAAAAAAATGAGTGAAAGAACAAATGAGCGACGTTTTCATCAATTTCAAGCTCGCTTATGGCCAAAACCACCGAAGTCGAGTTATGACGGCTTTCGAATAGTGATCGACGCACGTATGCATAGTTGACCTTATAAACTTGGCATTGGAAGCTATAAGAAAATAGCTCACTGGGAACCATTGGAGAAAATGAAGACGTCTTGAACTCCGTAGAAGCTTAGGAAGAGTCTCCATTGCAAAATATCGTCTATTTTGGGGTACGTCACTTCGATGGCATGATCAATCTAAAAATATTGGCATTACAGGTAGCAATAGCAAACAAAATTAAATAAGTGAAGTCGTTGAACTTTTTTTTTGTTCTTGAGCTCATCGCATATCATCTACAACAGGTTGTTTGTTCCTCATCACCTAATAGGTATCCACAAAAAAATATGAACCCTTATTATTGTGAATATTTGTGTTTCTGTTGAATTTGTGTTTAATACAAAAAAAACTATTTTTTTCTTGTTTTTGTATATTTTTAATTTCTACTGAGTAAGCGGAAACTCATTGGTGCCGCGTCGTTGCTTCTCCATGCCGCGGCATCACCTCTCAACGTCCGCATTCGTCACGCATCGAATAGCCTAGCCATCGAGATAATTTTCTGACTCTGATGGCTTGGCGTTTTTTCAATTGGATCGGTTCAAGTCCTATCTCTGCGTTTTCAACATTGTGTGTTTTTTCGCTTATTGTTGTTGTTGTTGTTGTTTTGTTTTTGATACTACATAGCGGTGTGTTTTCTCCCCTATCCATCCACGCTTCACTATAAATAAAAATGATATCGGCAGAATCAAACTCCGACAACGAAACCAAACGACACGAACGAAGAGGTGAATTACCCAGCATATTTTTAATTTGGTTATTCTTGGTGGCTCCCCCTGGTTTATAGGAGGTATTTCTTTTTTTTTTTAGCAGCATAAACAATTCAACAGGTTGAATGACTACGATGAAGTGAAAAATTATTATTGCAATTTGCAGACAGCAAAAAGTGCAAACGAAGCAACAAAATAGCCACCTGTGGCTGGCGGAACGTTGGAGAGGGTCTGACTTTCCATCTTCATGCAAAAAGAAAGGGTTAGGTCTATCCCTTATATTGCGGCCAAGTGGCTGGAATAGCGTGTTATTAAATCGTGTTGCGATTTCGTTTTTTGATTAAGAAGCAGAAAAGTATTTTCAAAGATCTTGCAAAGATGAAGAAGCTCTCCGCTTTGAAGTTTTGTCTTCAGATTTGTATCAAGACGGGCTTTTATTGCTTGGGAGTGATGAAATTTTCATTTTCCGATGAAATGAGGTAACTTTTTTATGACCTATTGATGAATTTGACGATGGTGTCTATATTTCCAAACATATTGCCGTTTTTATGAGCTCAATGTGTTTGCAACTAAACGGAAGTGAATTTGTTAATTCTAACTGGAACCTGCTAGAAGTTATAATTCCAGGTAATCGTTCCTAATTCTCTCACACCGAAATTCGGGTTTTACTTTTTTTCGGTACTTAAATGTTATATTTGCTTCTTTTTTGGTAGGTTTCTGAAGAAACCGCCATTAGCCAACCGTCTTCGTAGTAGTGACATCAATGAAGAATTGAGAATGACGAAGCAAACTTCTTCAATTTCTTGAGAGACTTAACCACCAACAAGCCATCAAAAAAAAAAATAAATAAATAAAACAACATTATTCTTTAAGTTCTGCTGGAAGTTACCAGAATGATATCAAAGTTAAGGTACAGCTATAATGTCTTAGGAAGCCCGCAATTAAACTCTGAGACAGCCAGAAGCCAAAAGTAACATTCGACAAACAAACAAAAATGTGTACTTGGCTACTGTGTGTTGTGACACTTTTTGTTCTCCGGAGTCGCTGTGGCCGCCGATGGCCATTGCCTTTGGCTGCTTTTATATTTGTACAGAGTCGACTTTCTGAACCCATTAAAGAGCAGTTTTTCATTATTTCCTGACGTGTCTGTGCGGGAATTCTGATGAAAAGGGTCATGTTTTGTTTTTTTTCGTTTTTGGGAAGTTACTATAAAATTCGGTGCCGCTTTTGTCGGCCAGTCCGACGTCAATGTAATTTTATGAAGAGTTTTGAGAAAGTGGCGACTTTGTGGTTAGGGCGCTACAATAAGTCTGTGGGAATTTTAGGTTTTGTTGCCATACAGACTGGAACAATAAAACTATCAACCCTACCAAGAAGTTGGCTTTGTTTTTTGGCATTGTTAATTATATTTGTCTGTTTGGTTGGGAATATTATTTTAATTTTGGTGTTTTCTTTATTTCAAGTTGAATGACAAATAAATAGTTTGATAGTATAATTGAGACAAATTAAACACAAAACTAGTTATAATGTAATCTTTCTGCGGTTTCGAAATGAGAAACAAGAAGGTTTGACAAAAATTTTGAGTTTCACTATTTGAGATTTTTGTCAGACGATAGCTAGTAATAATGATGTGAAGGGTGGGAGAACTTCTGAAATTGTTGTTATTAACTGAAAAAGATACAAAGATGTTTATCTGGACTAAGACAAGAAGAGGAAGATGTTGCAAATGACAGTTGTGTAAGGATTTTGATAAATTAGGTTTTAATAACAAACACTTTGGACACTTACATGTCAAAGTGAACCGTGGTATCTTGTCTCATAATTACAAATGTACGAATACAGTGATTGGTTTCGGTTGAAGAAATTCGGAGGCCAAAAGAGGGACTTTTTGTATCTTATTTTGAATTTCTTTTTTTTCGACTTGAGACTCTGGAGAGTGGTAATTTCAAAGTAGACAACTGAAAGTTTTTTTTTTATTCAGAAACAAAAGCAATAAAAATCCTGGTTGGATATCTACTCAACTTTGCACCGGTATCTGCCAGTTATGCGGAAACAACTTCCTTGCGACACTATTATGAGAATTCCCGCAGACACAACTCATATCATTTTTCTAGGATTCAGTTTATGGAGGCAATAAAAACAGAAATATCATTCATAATGTTTCCAAAAAAAAAAACGCCGCGTCGAGGCAAAAAAAGGTTTAATAACTTTTATACCACCCAGAAGATAAGCAACTTATGTGAGATCATCTTTTAAAAGTCATAAAAGATAAGCAAGAAAAAAAAACCTCATTTAATGTCTTCTGGAATGAACTTCAATGGAAACATAATCAGCATCAGAAAAGTAATTTCAGATTGCTCTACTTGCTTCTTGTTCTTGAAGTCGTCTTCGTCGAGGTCTTCTCATAACACCTGAATAGGACTACCTGATTCTTACGTTAGGGCAATTACACATCAAACTCTTATGAAAAGTACCTTCCATTTTTTGTGTTTTCTTCCACTCAATCATATCGGCAAGAATCAAGGAATATGAGTTAACGTAGGTACTCCTAATAGCCCTTTTAATATAATTTCTGTATCTTCTTTTTTGAGCAATGAGATAGAATCTTTACGAGCAGATATAATGACCTTTTCATCATTTAATTTGATTTTTTTTTTGTTGTTACGTAAAATTATTTGTTTTTAAGATCAAGAATATAATCAAAATAAATTCTAAAATAAAATGTTTATAAAACATTTGCTTATTTTCTACATGAATCATGGTTTGATCACATCAACATTTCTGAAATGATCTTCCAATTACAAAGCATTGCCACTCTCCCGGACAGAATTCAGTGTTGCCATTACATTCGAAAATTGCGACTCAACACAACGCACACACAATTTATAATGAATGAGAGAATCACTGGCGTAGGCAGGACAGGAGGAGATATCATATTTGCAGCGCAAGTGCCATTTGAACTTTCATTCTTTCCGATAAGTTGCATATCTGGAAATGCATCCGCAGCAAGTAGAAGTCATCTGTGGTGCCAACAAAAATAATTCATGGCACATCGCTCTTCATCACACGCTTGGCGACCAAACGATGACGACGACGACACGCAAGACTTTCAGCCAGGGATATCTCCATACGAAGTGTGTAGAGAAGTTTACTTCTTAGCCGGAGGCTGTTTGCAGTTTCGCAGGAGTAATGTGATTTTAAGAGGGAGAATAGGGAACCATGCGTCTTCGCAAGAGAGCACAATTCAGTCGACAGTTGAGAACGTTGATGATGAAAACGATGCTCCATCAAGAATGTTCGTCGTCGGTCGTCTTCCTTTACAGAATGTTAAATGTTGAACATAAATCATCCAACCAGCCACTGCCTCAGTGTGTCATAAGTTCTTCTCCTTGTGGAAATGTGCAAACAAAAAACTAAAAGTTTGAGGTTGGGTCTGAACCTGGGATGCGTTCGGTTTCTCGGTTTAACTATACCTTAAAGGAAGGTTTTTTTTTTTTGTGGAAAAATCTTTCTTTCCTTGGTGCCTTCGGTCATAATGTTGTGAGGATAAATGAAAAAGTGAACAGTGGCTGCTGGGAATCTCTTGGAATAACAAAACATCCAGAATCCGAAAGTGTTGAGAAAAAACGATAAAAAATCACACCTTTTATTTTTGTTGCGAGTTTTTTGTTCTTCAGAAGTCTTGATGGCATTTGGAAAGGACAAATTACAAGTCTCACATTGTTTGCGACCTTTGACTAGCGGAAAAAAAGTTCCTGAAATAGCAACATAAGCTTGCTCTTAGCATAGTGAATATTTGCTCAAGTACAATGACACTGACAGCACAGCAGCGAATAGAACAAGTGAGGTTAGGTTTATGCAAAATACTTAAGGGAATTAATGTTTTTGGGTAAATTTGCTAATTAGGAAGTTACGGATTTATGGCTTGTAATTCTACTATTTATTCAAATCGTTTTCTTTGTCAGCGTGGCACTTATGCTTCCATCTTGTGGTCATGACTCAAAGAAATTGCTGCTTTAACGGGTATGACAGTTGACAGTTAAGACTTGTAGAGAAAAGATGATGTCTGATGTCATCATTTCCTAGCAATTAAGTTGCACCGAATGGATGAATCGAACATTATTTTCTAAGAATTTGAAGAGGCTCTAAAGATGCTTTAATACGTCTTCATTACACACCTCATCTTCAAAAAAAAAAACGACCCCGAGTGGTTACCCACATTCTAAACAGAGCCATCAACTCAACACATGACTTGACACTGAACTTGTTCGCCTGTCGTCATTACTCCATTTCATTACAATAATCCTTTAAACGCTAACACAGTCCCCGACATCGATGCACGCATTCCTACTGCACAGCAAGCGAAATCCACACATAGAGGCTCTCGTTCCAGGCTGCGTCGCACTCCGGATCTCCGGATTATCGTAAATATAAATTGACGAGATTGTGCAAAACAAACTGTGCGTATGTGCGACTCCCTGTTGTGCTACACATTTAACAAGAAAGTCGTTCGGAATTAATTTCTCGCACCTCATCTCATCATCGGGATGGGCAATCCCATCTACGGTGAGTAAACAACAACATCAACGGAGGAGGCCAAGTAGGTAGATTTCCAAAGACAGAGTGGACACAGGAAGGTCGGTTTTAATCGATGACAAGGAACAACGATGCTCAGTGAGCATCGAGCTCCTGTGTTAATGTCTGCCTAACCGCCCTATTAAATTAAAATGTCACTTTAATTGCCGTGCGTCGTTTATGAGAAGGACGCGCTACCTAACCTACTGGCCAGCAGTGGGTTGTGGACATGCCTGCAAATTCTGCCATTATCAGCCGGATATTGGAAGTCATTTAGATGCCTGCACATAGATGGAGTTCGAATACAAAAAAAAATAAATTATGATGTCTACACGATCGGAATCTCAGCAACTATCGAGACAGGAATGGACTTGGACATGACATGACGATGACGACTTTGACGATTGAATCAGATTCAGAATTCAGTGTGAAAAGCGAGTTTGTTTGAAGTAGGCACATGAGACGACTTTTTTTGTTTTGTTGCAATGAAAAAAGCCGGTCAGATAGGAATCTGTCAGAGTGAGCGAGTTGATCTTTTTTTTGTATTTTAACGAACAGCAGCGAAGCGATTGGTAATAACTATTGTTACACACATTGGCATGCGGGCATGGCATAACTTTGGACTTGTAGCTCGTACCTTAGAACCTACACTTACATGCGAAAACATAGCGTGACAGATCGGTTACATGGGATCAATGGATAATAATTAATTAGATAGGAACTCGAAAATGTCATGTACAATAGTATTCCGAGCGACTGAATTCGTGCCGTTTACTTTGTAGTTACAAAATTCTGCTGATGGGTTGTGCCTGCTTATAGTAAACCAACACTCTTTAGTTTGATGTTGGATTTGTGGTCAGTTGAATTGGATTGATGGCTGATACACAACTGGTCGAACCGGAATTGCAACTATAATAACTCAACTCGTGTTAATAATTTTTTATTGTGATTGACCGAAGTTCGAATCATAAATTGATCGGAATTCTGTCATTTTTTCTGTTTCAGGGTTTTTGTGTGACCAATCTACCTTGCCAACGAACGATTGTTGGGCGAGATTGGAAATTAATAAAAGAGCTGACAGGTTTTCTAGTTAATTGATTTTCAATCCAATGTTTGATGCCAGCTCCATCATCCTAAGGGCGAATATTAATTTTGTACCTTTAATGAAGCTATGAAGTGAGTTATTTGAGGCGCTTTCGTGGTTCAAACTCAGCAAGTTTGCTTACTTAAGCGTCTTTTGTTCTTTGAGTAATTAAGAGTTAGTTAGTTGAAACAATATCTGACAACAAACCAATTCCGCCATAACTTCTCCAGAGCCCTTAATGGATTATTCGACTTTATTAGTTGAGTTGAGAAGCACTTTTTCATGACAGATGATACTCTTGGAAGTTTTGTCAGTTCTTCGCAAGTGGCAGTGCTGATGAAAGATGAAATACGTAACCACTAAGCTACGGGCACTACTGTAATACTGTTAAACCAAACGATTTTGTCTCAGTGAAAGTGGCAGACATCGAATGAATGTCAACTTTTGACGACTTTCAAGTGACAACTCATACCAAACGTCAGGCAACATTGTAAACTAGCGTTTGCTGTTCGAAACATTATGTCCCAATTCGTAAAAAGTGTTTTTTACTATATTTTTCCTTATGATTGTAGAGTTTCTAACGATCAGGGTCGTTATAATCAAATTCGTGCATTTTCATTAAAAGATTTGTCATGTCAAACAGTCGACATGGTTCCTGATCAATTAATTAATAGGAAATGATGATACGAATTATAATGTCACTGAAAATGGTGGCGTCTCCTTTTATTTTTAAAAAGCGTTCGATAGTAATAGCAACGATTGTGTCTAATGTCATTTGCCAGTATTCTATTGTCAAGTCAAGTGTCATTCTTTTGCTGACATCATGTCATTTAATTTGAGGTTAGGCATCCTCTTGTCATGTCATAAATTTGACACAAAATGGTTTTCATGTGGTGTGTGAGATTTTTGGATGAATCAGAATCAGAATCAGAATCACATAAGTGCACTTTTTATGAATAGGTTCTTACTTTGTATTAATCGCTGACAGCTTTAAATGATCTCCACTTAGCTCAACTTTTGTATATAGTTATGACAATAGTTGAATAAAGCTCATTTTGAGTGGGAAGCTTGTGGCCAAACCAACCAGAAAATAATTCAGATATCTCAAAGCGCAATCGCTATACATCTAAGCTACCAATTAACGTACTAAAATTGGTTTATGATATCTTGCATGAGAAAAATCGTACCTCATAACCATTCCCTCAAAAAAAAAATGTATTTCTCTTCACTAAGCGCAATCCGGCTTGAAGAAAATTGAATTAGAACTAGAAGGTTATGAAACTTACAACACTTACCAGCAGCGCACCTGGAATTATTATTGAAAAATGTATGCGAATACATTTTTTGCTTCTCCTCTTGTTTTTCTATTTGCTCACGTGCGAAATTCCATAAAATCCAGTTTTGCTATGCGAGGCAATTATTCTGCAGTATAACACCGAGACCGAAACTATATCTAAACTTAATAGATTTCGTTATGATCCATGTTGGCTTCTTCATAAAACGAACGTCGAACGAAAACGATCGGCCACAACGATCGATAAAATACATTCATCGGAATTTCTTCAATTTGCTGCCTGATCGATTTGCCATCATCAGGCGCACGTAAACGCGATTTTTCTCACCTTGCATCAATGCCAAGGGAACTATATTCGAAAAATTACACTATACTCAATCAAGCTGTATAAGGTCTGTTGTCTAGCTAGTTGGTTTGGGGTTAGTCATCGTCACTGGTTATCGTTGGTCATTGGGTTGGTGTGTTGAGCAGTGAGCGGCGGCGGCCGGCTCGCAGCGGCGCGTCAGGCACCTGCGTTAAGTGAATCTCAATTTGAAAGTGCTGATTGGGTTTTATGATATGATTTGCCTGCGATCACGTGCTTCTTCCTTGTTGTCTAATATAACATGTGTTCGTCTTCGTCTATCGAGTCCTTGAAGGACGTTGACTGCTCGTTGTTGCCATTTGGGATATTTGTTCGTGGATTAATATAATATTCCACCGTTAAAACGACTAAAACTTTAAATTTCACTAGAAAGTAAGCAAAGTGTCAGCTTCTTTACAAAAAGAACAACTTAATAAGCTTGGGGAAAGGCTTTCACGTATTACCTCGTTTCCAATACCACATTAGGCCTGTAGAAATCTGTTTAAAAGTCAAGCTTCCGCTTTTATCAATCCAGCAGGTTCTTCGCACCTGGCATTACTGACACAGCCGCCAGGCATCCATCGACATCGTCAGCCTCGTCAGCACCAGTGTAATCCTAGGATTAACGCATTCAGCTGACAAGTTAATGTAAATTCTCAATTGAGCTAGGCAAGTGCATGTATCAAGGATCGATCTTTTGATAGATCACGATCTCATCGGAAACATCTCTGGAAGCTACGAAACGCACTAAATCGGGCAAACAGGTGTACGAGTAGTAATTGAAATATTCCTCATAGAGCACCAAGAGGCTTTGAGTGCGCATTCGAGGCTGTCGACAAGATTATAATCACTTTCTGCTTAGTTCACTTCGAAGATTGCCTGTTCCGTTTGGATGATGGCAAAGAAAAGGAAGCAACAAGTGCTCGATTATTATTACAATGATCAAGCACTTTGATGGAATTACTGTCGCTGCCACTACTGCTGTACATAATATTGATGATGAAGACTCACGGGAGCATCAGAAGCCGACATTATAATATTCATAATGATTACGTTTCTAAACCTTAAACAAAACTCTTGAGGACTTGATAGACTATAAAGTAAAGCACCATGTTCTAGATGATGATGATGATAGTGGCAAAAAGTTCCTTGACTTCTCTGCGCATCGCTGGATCGAATGGAATCTATTCATCGGAGCAGAAAATCAAGCAGTGCGGCAGCCAGCAACAGAACAACACCAAGACAATCAAAACAGGAAAACACCGAAAAGATAACACACGAGCGCGAAAGAAGAGAAAATTCATAATCTTTCCCTGATCGCACAACGAACAAGTGGAATCGGACAAAAGCATAGCAACATACCGAAAGACTGAACTTATGGCTTTTAATGTTGTATATGGGAGAATTTTTAATAATTATTTTGATTTGTTTCTTTTTTTTTTTGACTTGGTTTGGCTTGTGCTTCTAGTAGTTATCTACGTTTGAGTTCTTTTCTAGCACGTTAATAGCACTTCCCCCTTTTTGGTGCGATATTACTGGAAATTGGACTTCTTAATGAGGTAGAGAAGATTTAGTTTTTCTTCTGAATTGAAGTTACAGGTTCTTTAGAGGGGCGTTGCTCATGCATTAAGGAAATTATGGAGCTTTACTTGGAAAATTCACTTCTTAGTAGAGTCTTTTTAAAATTTTAGTTTTATTCGACGCATTTTCAGCAAAGCAAGCAATCGTCCAGCTGTTTAGGAGTTTTTAGTTAAACTCAATGATTGGTAGAACCAAACTTTGATGGTAAAAAAGGGTTGATGGTGGAGTTGAGAAATTTCTTGAACAATACTTTTCACAGAAGGGAACATTTTAGAAATAGACTCAAAGAAAAAGTTAAAATTGATGTTGAAAGAAATCTGATTTTACAAAAACTACTGATTGTAAAGTTCAAACTCACGATGTAAATTTTCCTGCAATAGTGATTGACACTCTTGAGTAACCACGATGTTTATGATTTTCTCTTTCAAAAAACAGTGTGCCTCGCGCCGCGATCGACTATAAGTACTGCTCGACCCCTTTCTTTTCCCACTAATATCATTCGTTAAAGAGACCAACCGAGTAGTAACATAGAAATGATTGTTATTACCCCAAAATTCCCCCTTTTCTACTAAGTACATGATTTGCTAAGAAACAGTTCGTTACGACTTAAGGCTATAGGGAAGTCAAATGGAACCTTCAAGACGATGCCTATCTTCCAAAGAAGATACACCTGAGAGAATAATGCAATCGGCCCTATTTTCTTTTCATTTCGTTTTTGTGAACTATAATAATGGTGGCTTACCATTTGCACCATCATCCATCGTCGTCGTCGTCATAGTCAAATTCTAGACACTTGCTTAAATCAAACGATCTATAAATTTTGTTTCCATTTTAATTTTTTTTGTAATTCCATCACTGCTGCTGGCACCTGGGGTTGAATATTATGATAGAGACAAGATCGCTTTATCTGATGATGGAAGTCATCGATGTGAGACCTTTGCGATGTTAACTCCGTCGCAATTATTGTCGGATGGCGGATGGGACATTAAAAAGTCGTCATAGTTTTAGTTTGACTGTACTTAGAAAATCTGTTGGTACAACTGAATACCACCATGTCTCATCATTATTAAAATAAAACTAACTAAAAGACTATGGGTTATAGTATAATTATGTTTTATTTTCGCTGTTTTGTGTTTATTTGTATATTTCTTGTGACATTAGATCGGTAATTAACAAAAAGTTCACAGAATTCAAAATATATTATTCTCGTCGACGCACACGACAACGACCGCCACGTCAATTTTGTGAGTGATGGTGGTGATGCCATCATCATCATCATCATCATCATCATCAACACTAAAAAATTAGTCAGATCGGATCAGAACATTTTTAAAGCAAAATTAGAGGTTCGGATTATAATTTTGGGCTCCCGAAATTGGATAGAATCGACAAATTTTTCGGCAATCATTATTTACAATTTAATTGTTAAATTGGTAAAGATTATTGTAAACAAGACTGAAATCGTGTGCCGCTGAAAAGGGTTAATTCAAAAGGTTACATCATTTTCGTTGTTTTTCTTACCTGAAAATATGCTTTAGAAACCAATTTTTAGAAGGCTTACAAAAATCCGTGATGATGTTTCATAACTCATTTTAAATGAAGATATTTTTTAAGCTTTTTTTTCAAACTTACCAACAATCCTTATCAAAACGAACGTGAAAAGTGGTTTAATCTAATTCAACCATTAAGATCCCGATACAAGCCATTTTTAATTATAAATTTCTTTCTCGATCGAACATCAATTTACAACCCACAGTTTCATGTTTTACACCTATTAACCCTTAGCTTTTTTCCCGCCTTCCGCTTTTTTTTCAGAAAAAACTAACCTCATAATTTAAAGTTTACACCACAACCTTAACTTCCTGTCTTATTTTACCAGCAGCATTTTACCCAAACCACCATCAATCCAATTACGCTCTCTTTTGCGTTACCGGTTTGTGTTTTTTTGTGTGCTCCTTACTTTAGCCAGAAGAAGGTACTGATACCCGTATAGCTAGTAGTTGGGTCTTGGGTGCTGTACTTACAATCCATCGATAGTGTTGTAAATAAAATGCCTTCCAAACCATATTCAGACATTTTCAATCAATCACCAGCCAACATCGTCAGACTCCAATTAATAGCGGATGCTGATGATGATGGTGCGGTCGGTGCTCTAAGCTCTGTGCTCTCAACTCTGGGCCTGGTTCCACACGTGTGTTCTTTTTCCTTTGGTTTCATGAACTATCCAATTTCAATCTATTTGGCGGGAGGATTTTCTAGTCCATTCTAGTCGGCAAAATTCAACAGTGTGGAACACAAAGTATATGTTATTCCCATCCGACCGACACGTCCCAAGTCTTAAGTCCAATCGACCGGATGGGCGAAGGAAAATCACAAAAATCTGCTTAGACAAACTATCGGTGTGTAATGGTGGTGGCGAAAACATGAAACAACATTGGTTGGCCAACTTCTGTTACAGAGAATCGTATTGCCAACAATTTGATATCAGTCAATTTAAGTATATCAAAAAAGTAAAATAACGTAAGACTCGATGGACACATGTATGAAGATCATTTACCCTATGAGGGTCAATTCGTTGGAACTACAATGAATCACACTCTGGTATAAGCTGGTCTTAGGCCGTGTCCGAATTGGGTTAAAAAGTGGTTAAATTTTGACGTTTGGTTAAATTTTGACATTTCGCATTTAATGAAATGTGTTAAAAATTAGACTAGCTGGGGAGCAGGTTAAAATATGACAGTAGTGGTTAAAAATTCATCCATTTTTAACCACAATTCATCGAATTCGGACACGGCCTTATTCTTATAAAATTGGAAAAAAATTAATTTTATTCGCTTTTCTGACATAAAGAGGTTTTTATTCGAATTTTTAGACCAGACTAGAACTGCTCTTTGCACTATTTTTGTCATTTTGTATAAAACGTTGAATCTAGAAAGAAACTCTCAATTGTTTTATTCCGATTAGTCTTACTGGTACAAAATTGGATTCTTGTAGTAAAATTGAAGTCGAATTGAGTTTCATGACTTCAGACAATACAAATTCTGTTCTCCTGATTAAATGGTATACTTTCATCAAATGGTATAAAAGGGGAAAAACAATGTTGAAGTTTTATTCCGCTGACAATTTTTTGCAAAAAAAGATTGACGATCATTCCGCAGATCTCTGAAAATCTGTTGAATTCTTTGAGTAGTGTTTGCTTTACAAACCGAACATACCCTATTAATGCAAGTGTCTATAATTCAACAAAATAGAACTCTTGCAACACATGTTTATTTGTAATGTCAGTCAGAGTCAGGTGAACCCTGCTGGTTAGGTGATTCTAATGGGACCAGGAAATGGTTGTTGTCGCTGTCGTCATTGCCAGTTAGCCAGTTGCCATCCTCTACCATCGTATCGTTTGTAGTTTGTTGAGCAATTGATCGATTCAAGTGCTAAGGGTCCAACTTTGGGGCATTCAATTTCTAAAGCACCAATTCCACTGACTCTGACTTTTGCGAATGATGGTGCAAACGGATAAAGCAACAAAAGGAATTGGTTTCAGGTAAAGAGTTTTAAAAATGGTAAATGGTGTGGAGTTGTGCTCTAATTTGTAGTCAACATGTGGCGCTGAATTCATTACACCATTCAAATGCGGGTCCGCCACCACCACCGCTGCCGACACCGTCGTCGCTTCGATAGATTATCAATTAGCCCGCTTAAGGTATCAGTTGAATGGTTCCTATTGGCAACTTGTAGGTGCTGTGGGTTAGAATCGAATTAGCTGCTTGTTAGTCATGGGTTGAGTTTGAACTACATTTAAAATTATTCGAAGAAACAGCGATAACGAAAGCAAATGTGGTTGTTGTCTATTATTTGAAAAGTTTTGTTTCAGCAAAAGTAAAAATGAAGGAAAGTCTGATCAAGAAAAAAAAAAATAGTTTGGTCTAATGTCAGTCCACGTCAGACTCACACGACTCTCAAAAAAGTCGTGACGATCGATTTTTTTCTTCGTTTTGTTACTTTGCGTTCGTAGGTTAGATACACAAATATAAACGAAAAGCCAAACATTGGAATTCATGGATCACGGAGTGGATTAGAGTTTTATTTGGGCATGTAGTCCATCAAATAGATGGTTGCGGCCATGGACAGATCAGAGAGACATACCAGACAGCCAGACAGACAAGATTTTTCTACTCTAGAATTCGCGTATATATGGAGCATTTAGCCTGTCCTGTTGAGCTGTCTAGTTGATTCGACTATAGTTTAGCCAAATTGTTTGCGGTTCCCGCAGATGCCATTGTTAAGTTGAGACTGTTGTTAGGAGTTCTATGGAAGAGATAACATCCCTTAGGAGACGGGAGAGATGAGAAAATTGATCTTAGATTTCTACAATGTTGTTTCTTATACTTGTGCATGATTGAATTGCCACTTTCAAAGATGGCTGGAGTTTTTGTGGTTATGGAAGTTTTCAGCGACAAGTTTGGGCAAATTGAATACGGGCGATCGATTAGAGTTTGGTGTATTATAAAAGTGAGTATAGGCTTGCTGATGTATGTATGACAAATTTGAGAGTCGAATACCTACTCCTTTGGAAAGTTGTCTTGTCAAATTATGAGACCAATTTGGATCAACATGTCCGTCGATATAAATTTATCATTGAATGATTCAAAAATTCTTAAGGACGTCAGATGAGTAATCCAGTAATCCTTCAATTTCATCAAAAGTCCATTCTTCCCATTTAATTAATGACCTCCAATTTTTCAGTATGATCTCTTTTTTCTTTGATCGTAATTCTGGTTCTTCCGGTTTCGTGGGAAAATGGACTATCAGAATATGTATGTTCTCACGGAAACATCATTTGCACTCTGGTCACAGTGTCAAAAAAAAAAAATACCCGTTTGTGACATATAATTAATAAATTCACCCTCGATTTGATTCGAAGAAATGCGCCCTTCACATATAATTTTTATGAAAACACAAAAATTTAGTTCCCTAAAGAGTATCCACATTCTTTAACTGATAACATTTGTTTTTGCCACTAGAATGTTTTCATTTCAATACCTTTATGAATTATGCACCCTATTTTGAAAAACTCTGGTATAAATGTTGTCTTTTTCAGTTTGTAAATAGGAAATGCAAGGATAAGCTTAGAGGTGTGGGTCACACCTGCTCACCTGCATAACTAGATAGAAGACGTCAACGATGATGGTCTATGTTGTTTAATTACTGAACTATTTTGCAGAAAATGTCACCTGCGTTTTTCCTTAACATAATTAAAAAGCATTTTCTAAAACTAGTTCTTTGAAAAAGCGAGTAATAATTATCCTCTGAAGTAGGTACATGTATTTTTTCACACGCAAAGAATTAGGTTCGTAAAACTTGACTTTAAATAATTCAAGTCCATTTTAATGCACGTCATATTATTATTATTCTGATCTGATCACAATAGCTCAATGAGGGATGATTTGTGTAATCTGATAAAATCAACATACTCTCCTCTGGACTTCCATTGTTAGTATTAGTTAGAATGAACAAACAAATATTAAAATAGATTTGAATAATAATTAACTTCACGCGAAAGTTAAGCGGAGCGGAACTAATATATTTTGTTTGATATCTTTTTACGAAATTTTGGAATAGTTGCCGGAAAGAGTTTCAATTCCTAGAAACGAATCTAAAACCTCTCATCATTTAAGTTACGAATAATTGTTTTTAGAAAAGTGCCAATAGATCACTTTTTCCCGGAATCTCAGAGCTGTGAAGTGCAATCAAAATACCCTAACATCAATAGATCAATTGCGATCAGATTTTTGTCAGCAGATCACTTGTGTTTTACGATAACTTGCAATAGTACCTAGATTATTTTCGAATAGTTTTAAGTGAGATCACTTTAGAGTTTGTTTGTTTTTTTGGTCGAAATAGACCATGGTTGATTTCATGATTGAATGTGTACTTAATTCTCAATTCCTCAATTTCATACTTAAAACTCGTATTTCTGTTTAAAAAATCTTTAATTTGATCCTAATTCTTCCACAAAATTATTATGTTTCTCCTTATGTATGAAAACTAAAAAAAAAAAAACAACCACGTACGAACAATTCAAGATCACACAATGAAGCCTTTTTAGAGATTCATTAAACCTATACCAATTTGCAATTGTTCAACTCATACTTAATCCCCAAACAAACCAGGTAAAGAATCAAATTAAGAGTTCGTTGTATCTTCTTCAAGTCACACAAGAAAAGTTAATTCATCTAAAAGGAAAAAAAAATTGTAACCGTGTTGGTTTGCTCGGTATACCATCAAGATCACTCACAACAAAAGCAACACAGTCGTTGGCTGATGGAATGGAAGTCGTAACATTATGTCACGGACAACTGAAGCCCGTTCGGTCGGTAATTTACTCTGTGATCCATCAAGTCATTACTTGAGAAACAACATGGCACACCGTCTTCGTCATCATATTCGTCATTAATTTGACACAACACAAAAGTATAGAGTAAGTCGCTCTTCCTTCCCATTTCATCAAATAAAAAAAGAAAAAAACTAACATACAAACAGAAAATTGAAGTTACAAAAGAAACTCGAAAAAAAAACTGTAAGATACTTTTACTCATTCATAAGGTTCTCGTGAGTCGCGACAGCGACGACGGTGTCCGCTCCATAACTATCTCACCTGTTAGAGTAGAACAAAAAGACTAATCCCCCAGTGGTTATACACCTGAAAGTCTTTGCCATATAAACGAAAAGGTAGAAACGTAATCGTAACAAGTGTGTGGTCGGTCGAGTGACGGTGACGAAGAACCAACGATCAACAAGAACAACCGACTGACAACAACAACAATAACGACGATGTGCTAAGGCAAGCAGAACGGACCCCAATTCCCGTGTGGGTTAAAAAGAGAGCCCTCTATGTCGAATTGACTCGTCGACTGTTCTACGAGTCCCTACAACAGGTACAACAAAAATTTTATAAAGAAAGGTGGTAAAAGGTATTTGCCAGCAGAGTATAACCAGCGATCGCGCGCATAGATACAACACACCAGACAGATACGCGGCGAAGAGACCTCTCTCTAAGTTTTTATACCTTTTTGGTACACCTTATCCAGGTTACCTGTTCTCGAGTGCCACACGATCAGTTCAGTTTAGTACAAACGATCGTAGTGATCAGTTGTTGGTTGTTTTTTCTTTCAAAACATAAAAAAAAAAAACAAATAAGACTTTGATTGAATAAATTTTATAACTCGCGGTTAAAAAAAAGGAACAAAAAAAAAAACTGAAAACTTGGAACTTTGATCAAACAAAGTGCTTCAAAAACATAAATAAAACTTTATCGTTTCTTCTTGCCTATTTGAATTTTAACGAAAGTGCTAATTTAGATAATAGCCTGAATTTTGATGACGTTTGTTTCAATCGCTATCTTTGTGCTCGGCACAAATTCTCCGATTAAAATTTTTCGGAGATATCTCCAGTTTAAGATTTATGAACACCGAACATGAAGATCGACAGAAAATTGGTTATTGAACCTGAAAATTCAGAAATCGGAGGAGGCTCACCGGAGGCATTTTGGTATTTCTCGTAAAATGAAAAAAAAGCAACAAAAACAACAAACAATAAAAAAAAGAACCTTGAACAGTGTAACATCGTTCGCATATTATGGATATTTTGAGTAATTCGATATTATGCCGAAAAGTGATCGTGTTGCGATTTATTGAGTGTACGAGTATGGAAACGAATTATAAATTGAAAAATACAAAAAAATATGTATACACGGCGAAAAAAGAGCGTAGTTGAAATGTACCCCGATCGGGGTTGGGAGTCAGAAAACGTATCAAAGTTGAAAGGTGCGCTGTGTTGAGAGACGATCGCACTGTGCTACAGAACACTGAAACTAAAAAAAATAAGGTAATTTGTAAAAATTAATATTTATAATAAGTTAAGATAAGAAAATTTTAATTTATGAGCAGATTGAACAAAACAAGTTGTTTTTTTCAACCTCAAATAGGGTCTGTTATTTTCGTTTTTTTTTTCAAAACCCAGCAAGAGTGGTGATCGATAATAATTTTAGTTAATTATTCTATGGTTATAAAACCAATTTTGCTATTTAGATTGAAAAAAAGTAAATTAATTTATAATAACATCTGAAAATGGGAAATTATTTTTTGACTTCCAGCTGGTATTGTATTTCAGTAACAGTCTGACTGTGTTGTAACGAATCAATTTTTGTTTAGTTAACAACAATTGTTCCTGACGACCGACAGTCGAACGGAAAGTTGATATTTTTCCTGTGTACTTGCATTTTGTGCAACAGTTTTCATTAGGGTAAGAATTTAATTGTTCGAATAACCCATTAATCTTAAAATCACTCTAAAGTTTAACGTCTATCGATGTAACGCGCTTTGTTTTGTTTCCAAAAACATATTTCTCATACATTGTTGCACCCATGATGATGAAACTTCCTAGCTATTCCTATAAATAATTGAGCCCTGACATTCTCAAAACCATTTCTAAAAAGACCAAATAATAAACAAATTCACAGCGGCCATAAACCGCTTATTTGCCATAATGGGGTTACCCATTGAATCCAATTGCATATTAACTTCGAACCTTGCACATGCAAAAAGTCAAAAGTCAAGTCAATAAATTTTTGCCTAGCCAGGCTCTCTAGGTGGCATGGCACAGATTTTCAAAAAGGTTGAATGACATAATCTTAAGGTGGAAATCTTTTTCAGTCCTAAATGTCTCAAATTGTTACTCCAAAAATGTCCCGCCATTGATGTTTGTTTTTTCTCCGGGCGGCTTTCGGAAACAAAAACTCGAAAAAACCACACAATTGACAATAAATATAAAAATTTAAACGTTTAAACATAAAATTATTTATTTTTATTATTTCACCACGTTTCTACTATTTTATTTCATATAACTATATAATATTTTATGTGCCTTCGAATACCGCCTTGTATGTAGTAAATCAATTTTGCAATGGTGACAGTGTTATGACTAATTGACGTTTAAAAAGACAGACAAAAAAATATTAACAGACAACAACTGACGGTAATAAACTGTGCAAATAATAGCAGCAGCAACAGCAGCAAAAGAAAAAAAGAGACACAACACGAGTGCTGGTACCTTATTTTTCAACACACATAATATAAACACCTGAATTGAACGTCAACAAAAATCGTGGCAATTTTTATTGTCGGATGGAGTTGAACCTTCACGCGAAAATTAGTTTAAATTATTATTACAAACTGCGAGCTGTTGTGATAGGTAATTAATGTTATTTTTTTTTTTTTTAAGTATTAAAAATAGATTTGGGGGAATATTCCAAAAACTGATTTCAACTGAATTTTAGTTTGACAGGTTGAATAAGCTATGAGTGTGAGTGTTGCCTCTGACTTACTTTTTTTGGGAATTTTTTTTTTTTTTTTTATCTTAATAGTTTTTTATAGATAAATTGATAGATAAGATTTCAAATTGCGAAATTCTTCACAATTTAAATTACTCAAAAATTATGTTTAATGAGTCAAGTTGAAGACAGTTTTTTTCTCGCTCTCAGTCTGCTTTAACACAATCACTTTTATTTGAACAAGTGAGTTATTGTGGTAACTAGGGTAATGGATATTTCTCAAAAAAAAAAAAAAACACTCAAAAGATAAGAAAAAGGTAGGGTTAAAAAAACAAGTGTACGAGTGTGAATTTTTATCTCTTAACCTCGTTGATTTATCAGCGAATTCATGAATTTTGATGAAGTGGACTATGAACCATAGAAAATTGTTGCATTGGTTTTCGTTATCTTTAGATGACTCAACAAATTTCTAGCATATTATTTTGATTAAACTGCAGTTTTTGATTGAATAAGAACTCAAAAAAGTTGAGTTGCTTTATTTTCATTATCATCTTTTTCAGCCTGATTGAGGCATCAACTATCCCAATTAGGAACTCTGAGGATTCGGGTGCAATGTTCGATGCCAATCGTTCTAGAAGCTCCTAGTTTCCATATATTAACTTAGTTTATATCAGAATAATATTTTATTGAATACTCCTCTTCTTTGTACATACATATATCTATTGCTGATATTATCAAGATTGACGATTTCAATTTTCTCTGCTTCCTCAACAATATTTGCTCGATATGCAAAAAAATAGCTATCTCTGCTAGCGTCACCTAGGCTAGAATCGAATGTCAGGTCGATTATACCTGTCAAATATATATACAAAGCTCATCTTAAGTTTCAATAAACAAATACTGATGCTCTTTCATCGATAATTAATAACTGTTGACACTTCCAATCAATTCCACGCCAAAAACACTTAGTTATCTGATAATTCAATCACTAATAATAAAGACTTCAAGTTATGTCCGGTATTTCCAGCTCAAAAAAAAAAGAAAAAGAAATGACAAACTAGCTTAACTACCTATTCCGACTTCGCTAAATAACTTGAACATTCCGCTTGATTATAAAATTGAAACCAAACCGAAATCATATCATGCGACATGACATATGCTGCCGATAACATGCCTCCGATAGTCAACACGCCACTTAGGCGATCGTCTAACAACACATTCATTTTTTCGCCCTGTCCGGTCCCGTCGTCGTTGGCCATCGTCGTCGAAGCAAAAACAACAACAGCAACAGAACAGAGATTCTTGTCAATTTGGAGGCACATTCCTTGTCAGTCGCGCTCCGATAGAGACAGAAACCGACCGCAGCAGTCTCCAAATTGACATAATAGCCTGCCTCGTACTCGATTCAGCTTAAGTCCTTAGTAGCCATTCTTTGATTGTCAAGCTGGCTTGTTGGAACGTAAATATTCACCGATTCCAGTGATCGAGAAGAGACCCTGAGATCAGATGGTCGATTCAGAAGTATTTGAATTTGTCTCACAAAACGACAAAACGACAAAAATAAAACCAACAAAAAGAGGAAGAGCATAGAAGGTGAGCCCCCCAATAAATCTCTTCCCATTGGAATCAGTCAACTGAACGATGCATGGAGGCTCATGTGGGTTTGTTTCTTTTTGTTTTGCAAAACAGAACAACAAGAACAGACTCAGAACCGGCTTGCGCGACACTCAAAACTTATGGCACTGATCGAATCGGATACTACAAAAAAAGAACCAGCGAGCACCAAAGCATTAAATAAAACCGCACAGAGAATTCCATCATTGAGATCGAGAAGGACGACCGCGACGATGGATGAACGACGAAGAATCCCTTGAATGAAATTTCTGTCAATACGGATGAGGGCCTTTCCTTTACAGTCCCTAGCCCTACCATCCCTCCAACAGAAGTTTTGAAAATGTTACAAAAAAAAGGGCCTCAGTTGTCGTAATTATGCCTCGAACCTGGGGTTCTGCGATTCTTGTCTCTAAGCTGGTGACTGCAGCCTGTTGGCGGATGATGTTCCCAAACCCAGGTGCAGCTTACAAAAAACAAGAGTAATAACAAACGAAGAAGCAATTGCTTCAGTACATGCATACCCTTACTCCGTTTTTACCTGACATCATCGTCATCGTTGGTTCTTGACTGCATTCGACCCAAAGTCGACTCCACTCCGGGAGGACACTTGGCAAAGGAAGTGAAATGCAATTCAACTTCAGTCAATACAAGTTGAACAAATACAACAAAAAGAGTCAATGAAAAACACAAAACCGCAACGTTGTGTTATTTAATACCTCCTGTGCCATTGGAATTCCATCGCCTTGCCTTCTCTCACTCTGTTTTTGACAGTAAAGTGAAGTGACCCTGGGGAAGGACTCCCAAACCCAACTTTAAAGCGAGTACTGTAATTCCTAACTAAAGGGCGCGCAGCAGAAAACGACGAGAATAAGAAGGAAATTGATGAACTTCGCTGGGAGATTTCATATGATCGTGGAGAGATACGAATGGGAACGTGAAAAAGAAGTAATTTTTATTAGGTCAACGGACTTTTACCTCTCTGCCTTCAACCTACACGTTGAATTGAAACGGATGTGGAATGTCTTCTTTGCCAGGTCAGACAAAGATGCGTTTCCTTCTTCTCCGCTTTATTTTGTTGTTGTTTTGTTTGTTTGCTTCTTGTGAAGGATTCCTTGAAGAATGAATTTATTTACGGTTTGTTGGATATTTGAAGTGAGGGATTGCTAAAAGGTATTTTAATTGTGAAACATTACACAAATTGGAACATTGCTTGAGTTTTCAGGCGCCTTTTTGACGGAAGTTTTAAGTCAAAGAAAAGACAAAGTTTCGTGGGAAATTTCGGAATGTTTCATTTTAGTGGAATGTCAATAAAATTTCGCCGTCCTGTAGATTTAATTAGATTAACATTTTTACATGGAATATTTTAGCGATAAAAATGGACTACACCATCAAATACTTTAGAACACAAATGTCAAAATGAATTCCGTTAAATTTCTTTCCGAAACGTCAAATTTTGCTAACTGAACGAAAAGCGACATTTCGTGCTTTACGGACAAATAAATTCTCCGTTATGTGAACAAAATTCGACCAACAACAGACGGCAAAAACCTCATTAATTCAAACGTTCTTTTTTTACCTTGTTAAGTGCCAAATGAGTTCGGTTGTTAATTTCTTCAGAGCTACTGTTCAGTGCTCACACAGGGCAGTTTCAAGGCAATTAGTTAGCAAGCTATCTTTTTTACAAGTTTCACGCCAAATAAAAACAAGGAAATTACGAAAAAAAAAACAAAACATCAACAAATATTCACAGAAATTAAACGAAGATGAGAAACGAAACAACAGATTCACACGACACAGTGGGACCACCACTAGAGCTCGATAAGAATCAGTGGAAGACAAAAAAAAAGCAAGAAACAGAAGCACCATCTTCTCGGGACAATACAACACCTGGGAATGTTTTTTTTTTCACCACTACCTGTTAAGAAAAAAAAGACAACACCATCGAATTAAATGGTGTGAAAACCGCAAAAACGATTAGAATCACAACACCTAACAGCAACATACTCTACATGAGCAAAAAGCAATGCAGCAAGCAAGCAAAAAATAAAGTTAACAAAAACCAAACGTTTGTAATTACATTTCGGGAAGTCAGCCTCATCGGTATCGCAGCTGCCATACACTTGAACGGTTGAACTTTAATTACTTTCAGGAACCGGGACTTTTCTAGGAATAAAAGAAACCATCACCATGTTGTCGTTCATATTATAAAAGAATCGGAACAGAGTTTTTGTGTTAGTTCGTTTAAATGGTATTTTAACACGCTTTCATAATTACACTTAAACAGTAGAAAAGTCAGTTGGAAAGAAACGAAACAGTTTAACTGAACGAGACTCGAGAATTTAGTGACAGAAGTCGGCAATGTAGCTCTTAAGATGTTCAAAGGACATGCAAAAACAAATCACTTACTGTATTTAACAACTTATGGAGACCGTTATTCAGAAGTAATACAATTTGCTTTTCATTTGACAAACAAACATGACTGCAGTCATAACTTTTAAAATATCATTAGTCCAACCTTTGACATTTGTTTGACATTTATGATAATGTAAGGTGTTTCATAAAAAGTCATATAAATGCCAACAGTCAAACTCCCAACTAGGACCAAGCGCAGTAAATTAATTCTCCTTGAATATAAATTCCATGTCATCTTAAAAATTCTACACGTTTTCCTACGGGTATAATCATACGGCCGTTAAAATTCTATAAAAACACCAAACTGTCCACACTTGTAGTTTTCTGAAAATTTACTGCCTACACCACCAGAAGAGCTCAAACAAGTGGCGCAGGTGAAAAGAAGATAAAATATAATTTCATTCAAAAAATTCAATAAAATAATCTATAATGTGCTGTATAAATAATATCCTGATGGCCATGAGGAATCCAATTGATATTCCTGTCACATCTTAATTCTCCCTTCTTCGTTTTTGTTGTTGTTTCGTCTTATTTTTTTCCAGCTTAGTGTAATATACCAGTTTTTCTTTTGGCCAACCACCACGGCCACCATCAACAGCATCATCATCATCTTCATCACCCATATGCGGAATGTCAAAAACCTGTTTCCCTTTTACTTGGAGTTTCAGAGTATCTACTCTTATTGGAGTGTGGATGTCGCCCTTTCTGAATAGTCGCTCGGTTTCTCTGGCCTGCAAAATATTTCATCATTGACATCTTTATAATAAACCACAATCATCATGCAATATCCTATGACACCATAATCTCATCGTTTTGGTCAAAACAACGTCACACCATTTCGCCTTTGGATCTCACTTAAAACTGGAAGCAACAAGAAATAAATTTATAGTTTATACTTCTTTTTCTAAATTTATTATTTTTTTTTTTCGTGAATTCTATCACGTGGGCTGCCATATCATATCGTAATTTGCATACTGTACTACCTTACCCTCTCGTTATACTCCGACCGCAGTACAGTGACGCGGTTAGGTTTTAGCGACCGGCAATCGTAGATTCAAGTCGACGACACGTTCAACGACTAGATATAATGAATTATGTTCTTTCAAATTAATCAGACCCCATGTTGTTGTTGGTTTGCTGGTCGGTTCCTGGGCGCACACACAGCGATTCCAGCGATGAGCAAGAAGAAAGGCACAAATTATGTTCCATTATTATGACATCATTAAGTCATATTTCAATTTCGTACCTCAATTGAAACTTCTCCATCCCAATCGCCAGCCTGTCAATTCATATTTCCTCCATGGATAAGGAGAAGATGAAGCGTTGGTCCGAATAATCTACCTGGACACAGGGCTGGATTCGAAATTATTTGCGGAATCTGTTAATAGTCTTGTAGACAGAAGGTCGTTCACATAGAATAGATATTTATTGAACTATCAGTAGTTGACAGCGGTGGTTCATTAACGACAAGGAATTTAGAAAATTCTGGCCTTTAAAAAGTGTCAGCAATGTATAGTGACATATTGTAAGTAAGTGAATTTTGATTTACTTTTTTTACCACCTAACGGCCCAACTGGTTCAAATCCAGCCCTATCACCGTATAATGATGAACATTGCTATTAACATCCAATGGTCACATTCAGCATCTACACATGAGCTGAGCATCCACGTAGCCTTCATCAGCACCATCAGCATCATCATAATCATCAAAAAAGGCCATCAGAAGAACTGGTAAGGTGTGTGCCAAAAAGGCCAGTGTGAGTGTAGGCAGCAGCAAAATAAAACTAAAAATAAAAAATTATTGGCCTTTTATCTGAACCCTGCGGCACTTCGTTTTGTTTTATTTTTTGCTAACCACTTTTTGAACACGAAGAGGGCCAAAGAAGACAAAACTTGTTCTTACACTTTTGTGTCTTGTTCTGAGAATTTGTGTTTCTTACTTTTTTGAAACATTCATTTGGCTTCTCTTCGTATTTTGGATTTTGTGTTTCTTTTTCGTTTCGCAATCATACGTTTTCATGCGAGTTAAAGGTTTACATGTGTTCTTGGTAGCATTTTATAGATAGTGTTCTTTTCGTTATTGTTACAAAACTCCTTTCGGAATCATTGTTGCTGATTGTTTTAATGATTTCTTACACACCTTTCCCTTTTTCGTGTTTCGATTGAAATTTTTGTTTTCTTTTGTTTTTTTTTTCTCTTGTGAGAAAGATGTTAATATGTTTGATTACTGACCTCATTCTTGTTCGCTTTGTTGATCTTTTGTCTTACACACAGGATGCAAGTGGGAATGCGTTTTGTTATTTCTTTTTGTTTTGAATTTATGTTTAGCGTCATGTGTTCAATGGGCTGGAAAAAGGACCTGTTTAATGCCAATATGCCATATTTGGACATTCCGATTGGGCTTCCTTTTTTTCGGCTGTTGGCAACATTGCGTAATTTTATTTTATTGTGTGTTCTTTCTCGTTACGGTTGGATACATTATTTTATTTAACTTGTAAATTGGTCGTATTTTTTGTTTGATTGTGGGATGAGTTTTGTTTTTTGTTCATTCACGATCACGTTTTTTGAATTGTCATAACGTGACACATGGAAGATTCAGTAAATTGATGGCTGTACAGATGGCTCTATCTGAGTAGGTAATTTAAGTTAAAGAAACTGAAAGAGTCGTACCTACATTGTCATTTGCATCACGATCGCGTTTGAAATTCATCGATCGGAATTGATGGAATAAACGACTCAGTTCGTCTTTCACTCGATTTCAAGTTTGGTTGAACTCTCTATAGTCAATTCAATTCAATTCAATTTTGTACAGCCAAAGCCATTGGAAGGCCATGTCATTTATGTGTCACCCAGTAAAATGTTGACAGAGAGAGAGAACTGTCATCGCACCACCTTACCGTTATTTTACTTCACATTCTATATAACAACAGTTTCAAATTAGAAAAATAACACTCACCGTTTTTCTTGTACACCTTTCGTCGTGTTTAAACCAAATCAATTACAAAAGTAAACAATGTACAATTAACAAACAATCTGAAGTAATTTGAAATCCAACAATTTATCCAAACACTTAAAAACATCTCTATGCTTTCATGACTTCTCGGTCCGCCTTCCACCAATGATAGAAGAGATGGTGACGATTGAGGAGACAAGAACATTAAAAATACTCAACTCGCAGATATTTACTCAAGTCACCATCAACAGTAGTCTTAGAGGAGTGTGAGTAAATGTCAATAAAGTCTCTTTGAAATCGTGATTTTACGTTCAAGCTTAGTCGAGGCAAACCAATAAAATTTAAAGACTATTCCTATCTAGCGGTATATGGCTCCACCAAAGATAGAGATGACTCCTGAATTTAACTTATTCTTTTTCAAAGTGTTCACACGATATCCATACTGCCGCCAAAACTTCTCGCCCCAAAAAGTGCCAAGAAAATATCCATTCACTTCTCGTTCTCTTTCTTAAATACAGGCAACACTGAAAATCTAAACAAGTGTCTGTTTGTCGTTTCGAATTGTGGGTGCTCCCCGAAAAAGTAAACAAACATTACAATCCAACTGTGACTGCCTTCTTAAAGATTTCAGATGACTTTCTCAAGCCCAACACTGTTGCGGATTTTCGATTCCTTTTTAATTTTCAATTCACAATAGCCCAGGCAAGTTGTTGTGTAATACAAATTACGGTACGCGCCAAGACTCCACCATAACATCCACGACGAAGTAGAAATTCGTGTTCCAATCAATTGGTGGAGGAGGGCTTGGCCTGGAGTTTGCTTTGTTTGAACACAAAAGTTAGGTAGGCCCCCTCTTGTAAGAACATTGTGTTCAATCATGTTTAGCTTTTTGAAATGCACTTGAGCCTTACAAGGGTTTTCTTTTGGTTTATAAAATGTTTTCGGTAAAGTTTTGTAGGTCATGCCGGAAAATTATTTTGCTATGAGTAACCAAATAATTGAATTCCATGTTGGTTATCTTGTAAATTGACTATTAACTTTTATCTAGCGTTCGAAAAACTGACGAAAATCATAACAGACTTCTTAGAAAGAGTCATCAACACATTTTGCTGCTTGAAAACAGAAATGTTGAAAGTTAACAAATTTTTTAAAGGAAGTCATTAAAAATCTTGACTCAAAAAGTGCGCTAATAAGCTCTATTATCCATTTCGTGATACCTCAAGCCTCCCTAAAATTTAATCGAACCTCGTCTCTCCATTCCCCTTGTCCACTCTCAAATCAAATTATTGAAATTTTGTTTTTCTTGTTTCTTTTCAGACAAATCTTAATGATCACTTCACGTCGCGCCGAAAACAAGCAATAGGTAAATAACATTATTCAAAACAAGAAAGAAAACGAAAATCCCACTTCTGAAATATGTAGCCTCTGGTCTTGAAACCTCACTTTTCTATCGATAGATTAATTTGGACTACCACATAACTATAGCCTGTCAATTCACTTAATTCTTCCAAACGCAACACAATAATTCAAATGACAATATAATCGTGTGTGCCTCAAGTCTATTGGAATGGAGCCAGGCTTCTATGTCATAATTCTTAAAATTTATAAAGACTACTTTATGAGTTGAAGCTGCTATTGCTATCTCACGCCATTCTGCCGCGTCGCGTCGCGCCGTTAGCTAAATGCAATTTCCAGAGCACACGAATCCGCGTGCTTCCCGCCCACCAAGAATCATTTACAAAGTCTGTAAGTTCGTGGTTGGGTTTTGTGTCTGGCTTGTCTAGAATTTGAACCTTAAGGCAGATCTTGTAGCTTGTTACTTTTTTGTTGTTGTTTTATAAAGCTTCTGTAGTTGGGTTTTCATTAAGTCATTTTCATCTAAGCCAATTTTAAAACTTAAACTATGTGAAGTAAATACATACCTTGGGATAGATAGATAGTCACTTTTGTGCCGTTGTGGCAGAATATTATTTTTATGCGATATTCATGACGATGACAACAAGCCAACAACGACAAAAAGGAAGCAGCAGACAAGGCAGTAACCGGCAATGACTGCAGTAGCGCTAGTGAAAGCGTGTGAACTGAACTTGAGCAATGACTCGAACTCTGTCACAGATTTGCGGTTTTGAAACTAAAAATAGACATGAAACGGTCTGAGAACAGAGAATGACAACAATAACTAAATAAAATCTATTTAAAGAGATAAATCTTAACCTGCCTGCTCTGGCGAATGCAATGACAGTATTCATAGTATATCTATCTGGCTACCTACCTGGGGTAGCCTTACAGCTTGTATGAGGTTGTAGACGATGTAATTTAAGATCCCTTTGTCTATTTGAATGATTGTAGAGACATAATATGTGTTTGTTTGGGGCTTTTGACAGCGCCACTGGAAGAAGATACCTGGTGACAGTTACAGTAGGGGTCGCAAAAATGATTCATACATTCCAAACTGAACGTCAGATGCCGTTTTAACAAATCGCTTATAAGTTAGGCAAACATGTATGTCGTCTTTTTCTAAGCATGAACGTTTATTTTAATGATATTCATAAATGTGCACATGGCTCACGATTGAGTTAATTAAACGAAAATTATAATTTATGTTGAATAAATTAAAACTGATAAATTGAATTCGATTTATGAGGCAGAAATTTGTTTTTAGCCATTTTGAAGTAAAACCGGCTTTTTCTTCGGTTTGCTAATGGGAATCTCTGAAGTGCAAATGCAAATATAACCACAGTTTGTAATTAATTTTTAATTTTCTTTGATTTTAATGTTCATACGTCCAGCCGTGAAGTCCCCCTAGTTAATTAACATTCATGTTCTGACATTTTGCTAGTTAGATATTGACTTTTAAAATTAGCTATACTGAACTCAGCATGAAATGGCTGAGAATATAAATATAACCACTCTACGAAACCTTGTCTATATTCATACTTTCGTTTATTGAACGGAAGCAGTATTAAAACACTCTTGCACGTCAGACTGTCATGTGATCTGACAGCTATGTCACGAAACACGATGCCATAGCGCGAAAAATAAACCAGTGTCACATTATATTCAATTTTGTTTTGTTTGAACAGAAAAGAAAGAAAAAACTGCAATTCAATTCATTCTCGAGCCTCACAATTATTGCTAATTGCTGTCAGACAGTGGCCTATAAAGTCATTGAACCACCGCTACTGCGCCACCACGCAGTCATTTAAGGTTTCCACCATGTGGGTTTCAAATAACACAATGTCGTCGTAGGAAATTTTTGTTTTCACAAAAAAGAGTCAACGGACACATTTTCCAACACCATCGAATCCGCGCAGTGTCTGCGAATTTTTGTATTTTTTTTTTTATGAACAGGTGCGCATAACTGACTCATTCAATCCGGTACACACTGACAGTTCAATGACCTACTCAACGGATTCTAAAGTACCTATACTCGATTCACGGTACTTGACAAATATCTCGATATTAAAACTGTGGGAGGATGGATGAGCATCACTACAAACACACCACACGTGGGTTGAATCTAGAAGCTTGACTTGGCTTCATCATAATCACAACTCATGTTGCTGGTTGAGTGTTTATCAACATCTTCTCATAATATTCACAGCACGACACAAACATCCAGCTGAGACTACACGGTTTGGTTTGATCATCAATCAAATGACTCTCTGGATGGAAACTCGACTACTTCAGACATCCAGCTTTGGAGTTCGGAGAGAGTAGTTAGTAGTAGTTCCCTTAAAAAGGAGCTGGTCCAGAGGCGCCATTGACTGCACTTAGCATCGCACTATGCCAAGTTTTGTATATGTTCTTTTGGCTTCTGTATGCAGCCATTTCCAGAGAACCCGCATGATGCTTGTCATCATCTCGAACACATCATCGTTGCGGTCGTTGTCGTCGATGTTGTTGTCGTGGCTTTATCATCAAAAGATTCGCCTTCCTTTTTATTTTTAAAGAAGCCAACTGACTTTACCTAATTCCGACTAACTTGTATCTGTAATAATTTTTTTTATTTTATCTTAAAAAAAAGGAAAAATGTGTTGCACATGTAGCGTCGCGTCTATCCTTGAGACAGGCCATGCAGCCTTCTATTACATATTTTAGAGGTCGCACATGTTTGGCTTGAATCTGGATTGTTTTATTACTTTTAAGTCTGCTTGCAGAATTTGTGTTTTCTTATGGTACACAAAACCATATATGACTTTTGAGATAAATAGTTGAATGCAAATGAGGTTGCAGTGGTTGCGGCTGAATTTTGTTTGAAATGAACCAAAAGGCCAGCTGGTATAAGATGAAGTAAATTTAAATTACTGACCGTAAGTCGTGGTTTTTTTTTCGTTTTGTCGAAGACACGGAACCCGATTGGACCGATACACACATGGAGCATGTTAAATGAAGTGAGCTTGATAAAAGCCAGAGATTAGACCTTCTACTGCATACCTACTTGGTCAGGTTGCAGATTTAAGAGGTTTTAATAATTAATGGAGCATAGATGGGATAGGAAGATCGAAAGCATGCGTCGCCGGGGCGTACACGAAATTTCGACTTCCTTAAATGGGATTGTAAAATTGATGATTGGCTATGTTTTTTTTTCAATGAATTAAGCACATAATTATTGCCTTACAAATGAACATACATATTTGAAGTAAACTAAAGGCATAGCCTTCGGCCTCTAAGAATTTAACTCTTATAGAATCGATGACGTTTGGCATCAGCATCAATGAAAAAGTGGAAAGAACAACCAACAATCATAATTCCACAATGATAAATGTGTAATTTTTTTTGTTGCCACTTTAATTTGACGTGAAGCCTAAATTACTCGTCAGATTCCCCCTTTTTCTATCTATACGCCAATAGCCATGCCACTTACATCACGCTATTTACGATCATTAACTAACAATTATATTAACGAAACCAGTTCAAATGTAGAAATGAATGCATCCAAAGAGGAACTTGTTTCACGCCAATACAACAATGTCATTTCGTTAACCCTTCTTCTGTTGGAATTACAAAAAAAGAACCATCGAACCAAACCGAAGCTATCTAGTCATAGATCAGAGATTTTATGATTTACTCTCGAGATTTTGAGATGCCAATTCAATGATATATGTAGGATAGGAGGACAGGCCTCATCATAGAAGACCCACGAAAAAATGCATTTGAAAAGGAAAATAACTCATCGAACATCCAGCTAACACTTGTTCTGTTGGATGTCAGACTTGTTCTTTTTTTTTTTTTTGAACCAACAGAGATATCCTGTTGGCTAGCTTGGTCCGTTGATAGGCGATGGGAGTAGCAGCATTTGATGCCTTGAGGTATTTTCTATGTACCTTCAACTCTGTTCGAGAATAACTCTGTGATGTTTCCATTTAATTAGATAAATACCTAACCTCGAGTGCAAAAAAAGGTTGGGACTCACGTAAGAGCCATTTATCGAAAGAGGTGCAGAGAGCTATTAAATTGAGCTTTTATTAAGTCGTCACCGAGTAGCAACAGAAATAAAAGGGGTGTCTTTATATATTTTTCTGGTGGGATGGGTATTTTTTTTTTCTTGAATATAGTTACCTACGGCAACATTTCATTCATGTTATGAACCTTAGAAGACTTTTTTTCCTGCCGCAGGTTGTAAGATTCTTAGTTTTCATTCTGTTCTGTTTTTTGTTCTTTCAGGAAAACATTTATTTCAAGAATCAGCAGCTGTCGCATGCCATCGACATGAACATTGATGTCAATCAGAGCCAGGTAAGACTTCCACTTCAGAAAAAAAAATCGACTGAATGGTGAGTTAGATGCGAAGAACAAAAAAATGATTCCAACAGGAATTAACGATAGGATGGGGCGAAAAACTTGTGATGGAAGTGAGGACTCCCAAAGGATTTATAGCTTCTAGATTTATGTGGAGGTCAGCAAAAAAGGTGTCCCAACATCTAGATTGACTTCAGATAGGTTTGAGTGTAGAGTTTTTATTTTATGAAAATTTAATGAGTTATCTTGCAAGCAGTAGTTTAACTGAAGCAAAAATGCCGGTGGCTCTGACAGAATCATAAATTTTATATTCACAATGAAAAAACTGAGGGAATGCAACTGCATTGCTTCAAGCAGTTCGCACTGCCATTATTTCTAAAGACAAACAAACGAGTTGTTGCATCAATGATTTAAGAAACAAATTCAAGTCAAATTTTTGTTTTCGGCCAGATGTTTGGACTCAAAAAGTTGCTCTTAATTATTTTGTCACTATTCTGTCATTTTTAATCACTTGGTTCTTGTTTCATTGTTGCACACGTCAATGAGTCTGAGAACTGGATTTCAGGCAATTAATTATTAACGAGCCGTTTATTTAAATAGCAATTGAGTGCTTTTTATGGTCCATTTTGATTTAATTGCTGTTGAAATGATACCATTGAAATATCGATATAGAAATATCAGAGAAAAAGTGTGACTCTGTGTACCGTTTTTACAGCAGAAAATAGTTCAATTACATTTATGAGAATTTCTGACCGGAAAGCACAGAAAAATTGTACAATGGATACAGTTTGACATAATTCCTGTCAAAAATGCATGGGAAACGTGTGCCCTGTGTGAACAAACTTCGAACTGTTTGATAACTGATTGCTAGTTCCCTTAGATTTCGTTAAATTCTTGCTCCATTCGTTGAATTGAAAAGTTTGCAGTAGTTCAATATACCCTATATTTTTAGGACTCAAAAACAAACAGTGAAATTTAAATAAATCTTTTCCGCAATGAAATGTAGATTGACCCGGCCACCGGTTCATTTCTCTTTGTTCTTTCCAATGCTATTAATAAATCATTCCAGAGAAGCACACGACTAAAAATACAAGAACCCTATCAGATTACAAACAACAAACACTTCAATAAATCGAATGCAAAAAAATCGAACAACACAAAAACAATGCTATGGGTCTATTGGCCATTAATTTGTATTTTCTAATCGCCAATAACATAAATTTCATATAAATTAGCAATAAATCACAAGATCACAATGAAACAAACGATGACATCTCCACAATCTCGCAGCTTACTACCTCTCACCATTCTAAACGTTGACATAACATTTACACCTCATTTGCATATCCGTTGTTCCAATTAAGTGTTCCATAGTGTGCGGCATTTGAATCAGGAAAACGCTTAAGAAAAAAAATTAAACATTTGTCCCGAAAACCTTAAATCGTGTTCAATCCGAAGACCAGTAGTTTCTAGATCTTAGCTGTTATACTGTTTGTAGGCTGCGGCAGTCAGCATAGTGACAGTGAATTGTTTAATCGAACGAAATCCGAAACCTTATTTGTTTCTTTTGACATCTTCTTTCTTCGGATAGTAAGCCTCTCGAAAGAGTTATAAAAATAGAAAGGTTAAGCCTTAAGCCGACGAATCTGAATATCAATGACGTCTATATCGATGATCAATTAACGATTTCTCTCATGCTTTATGATTGTATGACGTTTGCTTTGACAAATTGATTTAACGGGACTTCAAATTTATTCTTTCCGACTAGAAAGATGACCGATGACAGTTTTGATTTTTGCCATCAAGAAAAAAAGCAGCGGGAAACTTAATTCAAATGATGTGCCGCAGGGTATCACAGTTGGGTCGATGTTTTTTCTTTCTTTTGGAAACACTTCGCAAAGTAAAAGTCATGGTGTTTGTCTATCAACATTTTAGTAAATGGAACTATCACTATCATCGATAAAAGTTGTTTCTGTGTTGATTCATCACGATCACCAATTACATCCGGTAATTTTGTGTAATTTTCTGATTTCTCACTCTGAGAGTTTTTGCTGTCTTGTTAATTTGTTGTCTAAAGGCCCAATACCACACTTTGCATGAGTTTCACACGAACGAACAACAGAGTCACAGTTCTTATTTTTTTTCGTTTGAGCCTAACGTTTATAGATTTCTTATTTTACTGCCAATACGAGATAAGGTTTATTTTATACATAGCTGTCTTGTCAAGCGCATGATCGTGTTTTTATCTACCAACACGATATAATTGCAGACATGTTGATTTGGAGCTATTATCTAATTACGAGAGGTTTTATGATGCTAAGAGTTTGATAGAGACGTCATAACTCAGTTGAGATGGTTTTTATATTCAAGTTATTTTGTTGTTGATCTATTTGTGTAGTTTTTGTTCCTATGAAAACGTATATACATATACATATGTTGATCTGGGTAGTAAAAAAGCATTTAATTAACTCAATTAACCTGCAACTTGTTGTTTTTGTTTGCAATTGCTTATACTTGGTTTGCTGCTTGAGAATACATTTCTGGCCAGTGTTGTCACATTTCAAATAACAATATAAAAATTATGACTCAACATAAAAAATCCTCCAACATCAATCTACGCCAATCAACAGCTTTTCAACAACAAAACCGACAACGACACGGCTTTGACTTACTCGAGAGCCTCTAGATTCATGATTAGAATGAAATGTTGTAATTACCCGTGTTGAACATTTATTACACCAAGCCAACCAACAAAGTATCGATGCATCATTTTGCTGCAAGCTTCTCTATTCCGACCGTGTGTGGTATCAGAGATCATCGTATATCCTGCACTGGCAACAAAAAAGTGGAAGGAATAAACTCTGAAGACAGTATCCAACATTATGTATGGTTATTGATTTCAATATGTAATACGGAACATGTATCCGTGTAGGTTGCACTCTCGGCTGTCTTCACTCATGTAGATTTATCTCTATTCTGAGATGTGGTGAAGTAAGCGAACAAGACAAAGAAGAAGACACATCATCGGTTCGGGTCGCTTTGGTTCGGTTTCATCCAGAATTCTCATCGAACCAAAGGAATCGGACTGTGGGATGAGAAGAAAGGGATGGGTTTGTTCAGTTCTGGGCCTTAAACAAGTTTCACAGACTTTCACTTAGACTATACTTGTGGACGAAATATTTTGACAAAATGAAGGATTTGATAGAAACCAAAACTATTTTACAATTCTGTAACCTTTTAAATACCTTACATAATAGTTCATTTTAAAAACAACTGCCAGGGTTAAGAATGATACCACTGAATCAACTTTCTGGCCTTTTTGTTTTTTTCGACAAAATACAAACCTTATAACTTAGATGAATCTACCTTCGCTACTTTTTTGTTAGTTCACGACAATTTGACTACACATCTAAGCTCTCTGAACATTGAACGAAGATCATGATTTACCAATTATTATTATTATTCCCAAGCCTCTTTGAAAATTGCACAAAATTGGGTTTCAACTTGTGTGTGGGTGGGAATTTGAGAATTATGTGGACATTGCGATTCCTACATCCAAAAGCAACAAAACGACATGTTGAATGCTGAATCAAAACGGAACTCACCACAAGCCCTCTAACTATCCTTCTATCTTCACTTCTCTCAGGCGGCTGTTCAAGTTTCATGAGGCGCCAATCTGATGCAATTATTATAGAAAGATATATGTTCTTCGAACTAATTTATGTGTAATGACACAGATCTTAACGCAAAATGAAAATGAATATGTTTGCAACCGAACCGAACGCACGCTACAGCAATGGCGATGGCATCAATTACTTACCAACACTTGTATCAGTGTCACTGGAAAGGATATCGCGGCTTGTAGACCAACAAAAAGACGAACAGAGTGAACGAATGATCATCGACATGGAAACATTTAAGATGCATATAAAATCCACACAGATGTGCAGATCACAGAAATACGATCGAACACGATGATCATTGCGTTACGAGGAAAGCAAAAACCGAGAATAATAAAATGAAGAAAAAAAAAAAACAAAAACGGAATAGGTCCGAACTTTCTTGCTCAAATGGCATTGTAAAGTCCAATCACGCACGCATGTGGCACGTTTTTATTGCGCTACATGGTGTATATTGATTAACCCAGCAAAAATCGGCAGGCGAGTTTGTCAAGTTTACTGGAGCAACTCCTCAATATCTCACCAAGTGAATCCAACCAGATGCGTATTATTTATTTATATTGGATCTTCTATCTTTTGAAGCTTGAAGATAGACACTATATTGTGTGGACTGTTGCGTTTTGAAGCCGATCAATGATGTTGATGCTATGATGGTTCGTCTTACTGTGTGCACGAGGAGTTGGAATAAAAAGGCGCGTGATTCTTATGCCCACCTCATGGTTAATTTATGAGCTCGAACAGAGTTTCTGGTTCGGGTGCCAACTGGATCATTGGGTTGTTCGCGATGTTTATTGATTCGTAGTCAAGTCGTCGTAGTCGTCTTTCTGCGATGTTCCTTGTGTGTCTTGCTAACTTGATTCAAAATTATAAGCCAAGAAGTGCACAAAACACAAACACTCCTAATAGGATGATAGATATGTATCGCCATGGAGTGGCGCGCTGATCGTCATGTTTAGCTGAGTGTTTTATTTGGGTCATTACGAGATCGGATTCATGTTCTGCGTGTGCCGTTTTGTACCTAAGCGTAGCAAATTCACGTTCTGTCTACGATTCAAGGAATCTGATAGATGCAATTATAATTCTTTTAAATATCCTTTAGTGATAACAAAAGATAAATTGATCGATGATTTATGTGTTATGTTTTTCATTGAATATTTGCAAGTTAATTGGAATTGTAATCGCAAAAGGTATTGAAGTAAATTAGTATACGAAGACATGTGCCCTATGCTTTTTAGGAGCTTTCATCATATCTTCCTTAGTTAAAATTTAAAACTGTACTTTTTCTATTTCCAGATCCTTTATGATGTTCTTTTCAAGTTTATTTGTAATCTCTTACGTTACCTTAACACAAAGCCAAGCCTTCAGAATGACGTCTTGGTCTCATCTCATCTTTCAACGTCTTTCATCATCAGAACTGCTTTTTCGCAATCATTGTAAGTATCCTTTTGCCAGCTTGTTCAAATATAAATGTGAAATTAACACAAAATTGCACATTAAACTCGAGTTAGCATTCTGTCATGCCTAACTAAAAAGACAGACTCAGTACAGGGAATGGCACTGGAAGAATTCACGGGATTACTTTAAATATCTCCCGTGATCTCTTAGTGGCATCACTGGTGCGAGTCCGAACAACAACAACAACAAAAAAGAAAAAAACCGAGGAAATGCTAACTCATTGTGTGTGCGCCTCATGCGCAAGTGCAAGTGCATTGAGATGCGAAAAAAGAACTTATAGTTACTCCTAGAAGTGCATCTAGAGAAATGTTAATTATTCGCGAAATTAGTCATGAGAATCAATTTGTAATGTGTTCCGTTCTTTGGTTCGTCTTCATTTCTACTTATTATTTATTTACCAGCGCCTGCGAGGCATGTTGCTAAATGGGTTTTTATAGTTGCCGTTAAATTTTGCGAGTGCCGTTGCAAGGTGTTTGCTCAAATGAATACACTTTAGTTATTTTGTTGCATTGTAATTTGCTTCTTTTTGTGCGTTTCTAGAATGAAGAGCGAAGTGAACTTCCGCAAAACGGCATCTTGTTGTGTGATTCGAATGCGACCAAGTGTGATAGCAGCTAGAGATAGTCCAATTTTTCACAACGAATAGGCTACGATCTGTGAAGATGAAAATGTTAAAGTTGTTGAATAAATTTCAAATTAAAAATGTTGAAATACGTTCGCGTGTTCTGATACTATTACACAACCACGAGATGGTCTATAATAAATTGCAAAAAAAAAAATTAATGTAAAGGGCTCAACACGGAATTGATAAAGGTTTGTATGAAAATAACTAACAATCTACCATCATTAATTTAAAAGAATACAAAACAACGAACGCAGAATATAATAGGGGCATTCACATAGTCATACTTCATGTCGGATTCACAGGTGAGTTAAGGTTGTATAGATGTTTGGATACATGTATATAAGTGTTTCCAAGCTTGTTATCGCTGTGAAGCCCCCCTAGTTTGTAGAAAGCTTTATACATGGACAATCGTTTTGTTTTTGTAGAAATAACAACGAACGAATCATTCAACTCCAACTTTTTTAGGAGGAAATTAAACTATTCACCTTGAATTCAACTTCACGCTTCGTGAACAACACTGGCGACGCTGACGCCATTACAAAAAAAAAAATATACACAAAATTAGAAACAAAATTCCATTGTTACGATGTGAGACAATTGGCGAACGTGAATGTGAAATTGGAAGAAAATTAAATAAAAACATGCCGGCCGGTTTGTATGATCTAGCAATCAAGCAAGTTGTTTTTGCAAAAAAGAAACATTAATTTTATTTGGATTCGTGATAAATTAATCAAATGAGTCGTTGGGATACAACTAATGATGTGATGACTGAATAATGGATCGGAACGTACTCTTCTTTAAAAGTTAGTGAATAGCTTAGCAACATGTTTCCAACAAATTTCGTCACTTACTTAAGATGACCATTACAGCAGATTTATCTATTAAATCAACTCATATCTCTGTTGGGTGCTTTTTGGCACGGTTTTCATGACTGCAAATGTTTAATTCACCAAAAACCACATTCCTTAATCCTGTAAAAACCAAAAGACAGCAAAAAGCAAGTTAATACCTACCTACCCGTGATGCGATATAAATCAACATTTATATCCAATCCAAGTTCGTCCAAATAATTGCAATGACATACAAAAAATATTTCACCTCGCCTCAATGCGATATTCCTTTCAGCAAATTCTCTCTGCATTATGTCCATTCGACTGGCGGTGACATGCCCTGGACATAATACCAATTACCAATTTCAGACCCATATGGTAAATTACTCCGCATTGGACTTGCCTTTGATAATTCGTGCACAGAAAGAAAAAAAAATTCCAACGAAACCGGCCAAGCCGAACCTTAAATGATCTGCAATATGGCATCGCAGATCACTTTTGGCTGGGAACCACCATCACAACAACTCCATGGGGACGAAATTAAGTACCAAGACAACACCAGGTAACATTATGGAAACACTTGTCTCTGGTGATATTTGCGCTGGCAGTTTGGCTTTAGCCAAGGAATTTACGGATTTTCGCGAAAACACGTTTTCTTTTTCGCATAGCGTGCAGCACTGGTCCGTGCCGCGATACGCAATGTAAAGAAACAAAAAATATAATATCTCTTCTTTTGTATCTGGAACATAATATGGTCACTGGCTTGAAGCGCACAATCGCGTTACAGGAAATTTGAGATTCTTCTCTTTTGCAAATCGGATGGTGCCCCTCTGTCCAATGCCTGCACTCTCGGATCGTTGTGAAGTCTCCGATTTGGGAGTGGAGATTTGCATGCCCGAAACAATCGTTGCGGAGTGGACGATTGGTCTAGGAAATTACCTATTTGGAGTTGGCGAAACGATGTCATTAGTTCTTTTTACTTTTTGGTTGTTGTCTTTTATTTTCGTCGGATTTGCAAAGTGTTTTTCTGCGAGAGTCCTTATTAACTTCCTGATTGCGCTTGAAAGTGCACAGTACTGCTTTTGGAATTCCTTTGTTTTTGAACAAGGTGATTACATTGTTCCCCCAATTGGGAGAATTCATGAATGGGCAATCAGCGGCGGCGGCGTTGGTGTGTCCTATGGTTAGTGAACTATTCCCAAAGGGGTCTAGCGATTTATTTTATAAATTGCCTTTTGCTGGCGAACAGAAAAACGCTTGGTGTTAAGAAATCAAATTATTCGCTGGATAGATGTAAAGTTAATTTAATGCGGAACAGCTTGGTACTTGGTGCTTTGGCGTGTTTACTGAACTTCAAGCCTAAATGGCACTTGCACGGATTGAAATCAGTCAAAGCTGTGAAACAAAATTGCTGTCTTGTCTCTCCAGCTTAAAATGCCAAAACCTTAACGAATTTCTCAAACAAACGGCCCCAATAAAAACATCATCCATTCAAGTTCCATCAAATTCTTAACTCAAACTGTTTTGTAGTGGCAATGGCAATAGAGCACAGAACAGAATTTTACGAAATGCTTAAGAGTCCGGAAAACAATTGCAACGTGCTTAAAACGGCATAATGAATGGACGATTCTTCCAGAATAAGATACAAAAACACAACAACAAATTTCTTTATAATATTGCATAACAGGGAGTAATTACTATCATGAGGTAAGCAAACAGTCATGACCATGAAGCCTATTACCAATTGGCAAAAACAAATCACCGCATCCATCCACATCCAACACCTGTTTAGATTGTACAGACTCAACGGATGGTGAATACCTGCACGCTGAATGTTGTACACCTTGGTTTGTTGCAAGATCACATCCTTTCAGCGTGCCATGGAGGACAACAGACGTGGTCAATGTTTGGAATCACTGAACATGCAGTCCGAGTGTGGGTTTTAAAAGGCATAAGCCACCGCATAGTTTCTCGTAGGTAGGTTGCTTTTGCCCAAAGAGACGACAAAATCCAGGCTTGAGTCTGTTTTTGATATTCCTATTAAATCTTCTTCCCTTTCATATCGTTCATCATTTGATTTGGTTGGATTCTCTTGTTGCTGCAGCATTGGGCATATAGACTTATCAGCTTTGGGGCTTAAATAAATGGCTGTCCGCACTTTAGGCAGTCACTAAGGAAGGTTTTATATGTTGAACCTGAAAAAAATTGTGCATAAGGAAGCTGGAATTTGTGTTAATACTAAAATTTTTGGTTGAGTATGATGCAATTGACTTGTTGCCATTATTTAAGGAGTTATTGCGGAAGGTACCATAATAGAAGGAGTCAGCGAGTGAGTAATTTGCAACATGAATGAAGGGAAGGAGTTGAACATTTTATTAAAATTAATTGTAATCATTATGTATTTGTGGTGAAGAATAAAACTCAAATAAACTAAGAAATCTCGTTACTGTATACTGACAATTGTTGTTTTCAGTGCCTAGTAAAATTCATCGACGTTTTTGAAAGTTTAGGAGCGTCCAGAAGACGTTGTTGGTTAGTAAATGAATTTCCGGGCTTAGTCTAAAAAGCATCTACAAGATTTATGGTTGGATCCAATTGGTGACATCATTCTCGGAATAGAATTAAAAAAAGAACAAACAAAATCTGACAACTTATTTATTATCTTTGAATTCGAAAATTAGAACGAAATCTACAATGTTGTTTTAAGACCTCTTTCATTCATTAGAAAATGATTTATAAACCCAAGTCCAAAGTCCACCTTTTGCTGGCCAGTGTACCTTGTGCCATTCATTAACCAACTCTTAAGAGCGAAGAAAAAAATAGAAGGGCTTCCAACAAGAGTTCTTTGTCTTATTTTCCATTTTGAAGCTACAATTCTGTGTCCAGTCCAATGAACTTTAATCTATGATCTTCGTGTGATATCTAGATACACATGTACCTGTTGCAAGTGTTCACTGTATTTGCTACCTACTTGATTTTTTTTTTCATGGAAAACAGACAAAGATGAACCAAGCAGCAAAAAAAAAAAGCTTCTATCTAAAATTTGTATGGCTATGGATGTGTCGTTTCCAACTTCCTTCCCAGTTTGAAACGTCTTTGTCGTCGCAACGTTGTCGTCGTGTTCTTTCCTTTAACAAATTAATGCAGATGTTCATGTTGAAAAATTGTGAGATCTCAGTGTTCAGACTTTAGAGAGGCTTAGAAATTGCAACTAGGGTCTTGAAGACGGGATTCATCCCGGGGGATAAAACACAAATCATTAAACGCTGCACTAAGCGATTTCAAATCGGTACTTTTGTATGCCATCCGGACAGTTGTTGTTTGTTGCAAGTGTTTGATAAGGTTGCCAACTGTTACTTACACATTTCATTTGGCAATGTTTCTCCAAATTCCAGTTTATCTGGCAATTCTGCACACTGCACCATCATATACAAAGCATCATTAGCTTGCAAACTACCTATCTATACATCTGCATCACTCAACCAGATGGCCGCCAAAGTGTGCAGATTTATTTTTTGTTCGGCTTTTGTTTCTGGAACCCCTGGAACTCTCCGAAACAAATGGGAAAATAGTTTATGTCGACATTAAAAGTTTAGACATTTTTTTGCGGTAGTTTGTTTCATTTGTTCACTCATTTAACTCGTCCCGCTAAGGTTTCATGAGATATCAGAGTGCTCTGGGAATGGAATTATGCACTTTGATTGAATTAAGACAATAAAATAGGAGATAAACCTCCAGCCCGCCGGGATAAACTTCATGTGTGGTTGATGTTTTGGTTGGGTGCAATGGGATTTGACGCTTGCACTGGGGTGCAGTTTTTCGTTTTGTTGTCTTGGTTGTACTTGTTGTCTTATGCGAAGGAAATTTCTGTCTATCATTATTTTGAGGGAAATGCATTAAATTGGAGGAGTCGGGATGTCTGTGCACTTTGCAGATGTCCGACGAACATGATGTGTGACGGAGACAATGATGACAATGATAAGGAAAAGCTATGAGTTAAATCGTATCTGTGAATTCATCTGACTATTGTGAGACTATTGAAGAATGGCTGCTTACGGTACCATTCAAGCCCGAAAAGTGTATAGCAGCATTACAACTCGACAAAATAAGAACCGAAGAAGAATTAAGAAAAAGCGAAGTAGATTGGGAAAAAAGAAGTAGATCTAAAGAAAAGTATATTTTATATTGACCCTCGCATTGAGGGACATACATATGAAGACATTAGACAAATACACTACGTAATGAAAATGTGGGAAAATGTTTGGGAATAATTATGATTTTTGCCAATATCTCGGCTACAAGACCTTCAAAAAACTAATACATATCCAATTTCAATGCATTGAGTTCGAATAGACCTTTCTTTTGATAGGTTTTGGAAAAAAAAATTTTTTCCTAAAAAAAATTCTGGAAAGTGAACGTTTTTTGCCGAAAATCTTGAAGAAATCAATTTAGCTAATTGGTTTTCAGTGACTGAAAGAGGCCAAATAGGCATTTGTTTTCGTGCATCATTTGATGTATACTACTTCAGAAAATTCAGAAATCTGGCGGTTTGAAATCGCTGGAAATTTGAAATTTTAAATTGGAAATTTTTTGCCGAAAATCTAATTTCAACATATCTGATAGTTCTCTTTTTTCTGAAACTCAATTCCGACCTCTTCTAACCGAAATATTTGCATCAGAAGATATTCTTTCTATGGGATGGGGTACGGGTGGGGACTGGTGACTTAAACCAAAAACATAGCTAACCAGAACTAGTAAAATTGAGAGACCTGAAATCGCTGTATATAATGGTAGTTATCATGAAAGTTTCATAAAGATATGTTGTTAAGGAGTCTATAGCGGACATTCAAACATACAAACAAAGAAATATCCATACTCATATATAAACTGTAATATTCGGCTTGGTCCGACAATTAAAACTTATTCACTTTTTCAATAAAACACAAATTCACTTTATTCAAATCACTCACACACTTATTTATTCAACACATTCAATTATTACTTTCAAACACCAGTGTCCTTACTTATCGCAGTTTAACAATCTATTGAATTTGCTTCACCACCAAGGGGCTATTTATACTAACCCAAATAGGTTCGAGAAACTACTAGGTTCTTGTACGTGCTGAACGTTATCGATGCTTAACGAGTGTATACACAGTTACTTACAACTACAAATAAAACGTTTGCTACGTAACCATTCAGCTATAAAGCAATATTAGAGTGATTGATATAAATAGTGTTACAATATATACGTATAGTTGTACCGGAAACAAGCCGACCGATCGTATAAAAATGTGTGCTAATACTACTTCTCATGCTACACAGTTAAACCAAGAAAACATCTTACACGTACATTGTTGCATTTCTTTTCTTTTCTGAATCATTTTATTCACATCTTAGGCATTGCAATTGAAATTGAAAATTTTACAAACAACAAAAATAACTGTAAGACATATTTTCGAATTCCCATCGTTTGTTACAGAATGAACATTATTCATAATCTTTAAAGAAGCAAATTAAAATAATAATTTTATTTGTTTTAATGAAAGCTCAAATAAAATAGTTGTAAGACTTTCATTTTGTTGTTGCTGTTTTATTTTTGTGTGAAATTTTGAGATAACCAACTTAATGAATGCAAAATTAGAAGCGGTGGTGTCATGTTTATGTGAGAATGGGGTTACCCTGCCATAAATCAAGTTGTTTTATGAGTTTGTTCACTAAAAAAAAGTCTTTTGTTCTTTGAAGTTTCATTAAAATAGAAAACAAATAGTCAACAGTCTTTCAGATCAGAGTACAAAGTTTGATGGCTTCACATTAGTTCTTGGCGACATCTTTTGTTTTACTGGAATGAGACCAAAATATCCGCATAATTCACAATCAAGGTTAGCTTGAGCACATCTAGTTTGTGTCCATGATAACCCAATACAAAAACCATTTGAATTATACTGTGACTTATTAAGTGGTTTGTGTCGATACTATTGGGACAGTAGAGGCAATAACAAAGTGAACACAGGTTGTATAATCCTTGAATAATTCTGAGCTTCTGAAGAAATTTGATGCAATAGAGCATGGGAGACATTTTGACACTTCAACAAAATCCTATTTCTGCTTTTAAATGAAATTTTAGATGATTCTTAAAAGACGGTTTTGATTAATAAATAAAATAAATGAACAAATAGTTAATTACTTAATCAAGTTATTAAATTGAATTATCGTCTTGTCTTGTTTTCCTCAAAACTCAGACTACTCGGAGGAAGAAGAACCACTTGACACAAAACGATGGACGCTCTTAAAGCTTCAAGCTTTTTCTCACTCAGAATCTTGTCAGTCTAAAGTACACTTCGCATCCTTGAACCAACAAACAGGTGTCTATAGTTGTGTAGGTGAATGAGTTTACAGTAGGTACTTTGAACAGTTACCGAGGAAATAACTTCAATCCGGATGTCCTCTTACAACAAGTGATATTAGATTAAAGGAATCTCAAGTAGGATTCTTCAACTATTCCAGTCATAGTTGTAGTCGTAGTCTTTAAAACCCCTGAAGATGAGGTAGGTATCATTGAAGAACGTCACCGCCGCGCCATCGTCGGTCGTCGCCGTCATCCATTGTCGCATATCCAATGTGGCGTAAAGCTGCCAAAGCATCATCCCTTAAAGGTTCTTTTTGCTAGAGTCAATCTAATGGCCGACTAAGTGTTGGTTGAATGTGGCGACGATGACCGACCATGAATGAGCAAAAGGAATTTGCATTGTATGCTATGCAAGTTCTTCGTTAACTAGACTGATATAGGATGATGAATAATTTGCCTCTGGCACAGTGCTGCTTTATCGTGCTTGTCGGTCGTCCTCGTGAGTGCGGTGTATTTGGAATTTCCAAACAACTCAGTTGGAAAATCGCTCTCGGTTGAAATCCTTTGCTCCTAGAAATGTGTTTTAATGCGTCTCGGTGTGAGTGTTTGTGTGTCAGTAAGAAGTGCTAACAAATTAATTAGGAAAACAGTTTGTGCTCTATAGACCGAAACTCAATTTTGACTTGATCCCTTCAAACTCCAGAGCTCAACAAGAACTAGGAGAACTATAAATCCTCGCTCAAGCTTTAAGCCATAGCTGATAGTTTCGACAAGGTAAGTGGTGTACATGATGGCTTAATTTGGTATTTCGATATGAACCTACAATACCGCATTGTGTCTTTAAGTGGGCGGTTATTGAATATCTTGTCCTTTGTTTGGTACGTGCGGTGTTTTCTCTCTCGAGATTGACGATGGTGATAATGATGATGACGAAAAATTCCTAAAATTTCGTTCGAACTCAAAATGCCTAACATGCATTCACACCTCTCTCGAAATGTTTGTGTTAAACACGTCTGCATTGTAGAGACTGGTTCACTTTGGTCCTTTGGTTTTGAAAAGGTTCTCTCTCTCTCTCTGTTTTGGAGAGAAAAACGATAAAACATAAACCTGTTCAGCGCCAGCACAATCATTAACATTCAAAATATGGGTGTACTCGAACACGAACACCTCCAAACTCATACAACAAAATAACCCAAGTCGATGGCATTTTTCTTCGAAAATTATTCCCTAAAATGAAAAAAATGTAGGGTTATATAGATATGGTCCGCGCTGAGTTGCTTGGTACACTTAGGAATTCAGGAAGGATAAAAGAACTCGATAACGGAGTTATTGGGAATTTTAATGGCGTGCCAGAAGTTCGTTTTAAGAACGAGTTGGAAGAGTAAATTGAGTTTATTTATGGGATGTTCCTACTTGAAATTGGATGTTTAGGTGGAAGCAATTAGCAATTAGTTTTATTTTGTGCTAGTGGTATTTTTTTTAGAATGCTCATTATTTTTTTTTTGCACAGAAATCTGGGAGAATTGAAATTTGGGGCGAAGGTCAAGAGATGTTCCTTAAATGACAGTCAAATGTTTATCATTTGATGATGACTTCGAGGGACGAAAAGACGTAATTCCAACATTTATAAACATCAATTTACGTGCGAAATTATAAAACGTCTAATTGCCCCGGGGAAATGAAAATTCTAACTAATTACATTACACCCCCCCTACCACACCACACTAATGAGTGAAATTAGCTATTTTCGTCTGATTTAATTACTCTGCTTAATTTATTCTCATTACCCGCAGTTATTTTTGAACTAACGCCTTCTCACTGAGAATCGTTTTTCACACATCCCTCGACGAAGTTCTGAACATCGAAGCAATAAATCTTCCCTTAGTTTTCTCGCTTGCACTTTCCCCAAATCCACCACAAATCCTTACAACCACCCAAACAAGACGTAGGTACAACAAAACCATTAAAACGATTTGCTTCAGTTCTCTTATTGGATAAAAACTTACCAACAGATCCGGCTAACAATCTTAATCAAGCATGAAACGAAAAACATAATTGCATCCAACACTCGAGCTTACTGACCAAAAGACCGTAAACAATGTTAACCTTTGGCCATCGATATTGCAAGGTAACTATAAATTGCCACGATGAAAATAAATCGATATCAGGTAGACACATACCTATGCAACGGTTTTTCCAATTTTTATTTATTATTTTTGAATCATTCGTCCTTCTTCGATTCCTTTGGAGAGCAAAAAGTTGTATAGTATACCAGCTTTGGATGGCACCGGAAACCTCTATACTTTTTCAAAGCGAAAGGCGAAAGAGGATAGGATGTAAAATTATATTAAGGGTATCGTGTACATCGAACACTGCAACGGCCACGTGCAAGGGAAAATAGAGGATACTAGGGTTACAGCATCAATTCTCTCTATATTGCTGCTGCCTTCAGCCTGATGGCATACCCTATCTGGTTGAAAATTGAGAAATGTTCGATAATTAAAAACGACAACTTGATATTATTGGCTGTACAAATAGGTGCGGAAGTGGAGAAAGGGCTGGACGGTATAAAACTGAGGTTTGCCACACAACAATGACCGAGCTATTGCCATCGCATCGTATTGCCTGGCAGGACCTTTGGAGCAAAATGTTTTATTAATTTTCCGTCCTCCGTTGTGGCCCCGTTGAGGGTTGAAGAGTTCATCAAAAGTTGCTTTTGTTCGCAAAACTGCAGTTGGAGTGTTTTTATTTATTCTTTGAGTTTTTCTTTCTTATTAGAAGCTTCGGCTTGTTGATTGGAGATGTTTTCTGTTAAACTCATTCACAATGGTTATTTGCATTTGTTGTTCTTCTTTTGGCTGTTGAAGGAATTCTTAAAACAAATTCTGGGGAAATTTTTGCATAAAAAAGAAGAACTGGTTTCAGTTATTTTAGTCTTGGAATGAAAGGAAAATCATGAATAATGCTGGAGAATGACAGTGAAAATTGTGAAAGGAACTGGTGAGTTTTTGGAGAGTTCATAGTCTTAAGAGTGGTACGTTTAAACCCAAAAAGTTGATACACCAACAAATTTAACAGAATTGGTGAAGTCTCAAATTGAATTCGAGCTTAGCAAGAAATACTTTAGAAATTGAAAACTCAATGAAGAAACTCTTAAAAACTATTCAAAATCGAAACAAAAAATGCTGTCACAAAAATTTTGTATTTCAATAAAATTTAAGGCAGCAACATCAAATTTCCTTGGCCAAAAGTTGATACAAAATTTGAAGTTTCCTTCGACACAAAAACGCTACCAATCGGATTCGGATTCCTGCGAAGACAAAAACCAGATCGCAACAAATACTCCTTATCCACCCAAAGATCCACCGGAGAATTACAATCCCACTTCCTTCAAGCATTGTGCATTCAAATTGCCCAAAAACGTCAGTCCTGCGGTGTTTCGTCCTTTACAACGTTACGAGGTTCTTGGACCGCAGGCTTCGAAGAGAAAAATCTACAAGAATCCTGAATATTATGCATATCATCGGTTCTCGCATATCGAATTATTTGTGAATGCTATGCGCCTCCGTTCGGAACGAATTGCACATCCCAAAGAGGGATTAAATGAATGTGAGTCGGATGACGATGATGACTGCGATGAAGATGAGGTGCAACCTTGCAAGAAGGAAAATAAGATTGACAAGAATAAGATAAGATGTGACCCGAAATGTTCGTCAAAAAGTGAGCCAAGAACTTCGTCAAACTGTAAGCCACTTGATAGCAAAAACGGCCAGAAGGCCAGGGGGTCACAAAAAATCGAGTCAAAATATAAGCCCAATGTTTGCAAACCCGAAAACAAGAGGCCAGAAAAGGGAAATGGAAATGAAAAGGGAAAGGGAAAGAAGTTCTAATTATTATGTATATTTTTTTTGAAACTGAAATCCACGAACAAAAATATATATTTTTCTTCTTTTGAAATGTAATGAAATATTGCAGATTTTATTTCGGGCATACATGGCGTATGTGGAACATTTTACTTCGTTCAATTATGAATTTCATGAATGTTGGTTTAAGTGCTTGTATGTTTGCATGGAAATCGTGTGGTTCCATATTCTCTGCTTCAAAGTATCATATTCATTTGTTATCCTGGCGGAGAATATAATATAAACATACGTTGTAACGAATTAAAAATTGAAAAAGCAATTTTGTAGGGGTAAAGTACAAAAGTAATATTTCTTATTTATGTCTTTCACATTCGTTAAAGCGAACATAAAAAAGATATAATGGAGAAACTTGCATCAACGATCATTCTCGTTGAGAGGAAATTATTTTTCCTGTCTTCTTTTTTCGTGTTTCCGATTTTGAAAAGGATATTTTTATGTTGTTAAATGAAATTGAGTTGAGTTCTTTCAAAGGCAATCGTAACGTAGTAGTTGCAATGATGACATTAAATGATATTTTGGAGTTGGTAGTGTCTTGATGAAATAAAAATCTTCTTTCTTTTACGAAATTTCTTTATTGCGATCTTAAACTAGAATTGTAACTATGAACTACGAAATATTAGTTAAGATAAATTGTGAGTTTGAACACATTCTGGGTAGCTTGATTAATCAAAAATAGATACAAGTCTTTTTTTCTTTTAATTACACTAGTTTACAAAAATAAAAAAATCTTTTACCCAAAGATTATTAATACTGAAGTTGGTTTCTATGATCCCACATATTATAAAAGTATATGAAATATATTTTTATCACGTCTAGTTTTCTTACTACATCCTCATTAAATTATTACGCTACCTTGTAACTGGTACTAAGTTAATATTCGCTTTTGTTGTATTAATCGTATAAGTTAGCATTTTGATTGGCTTTAAACTATCTTAAAAGATAGTTTCAATTAAATCCGAATAAATTTTGCTATATTTTTGGTAAAATTTTCCAATTAAAGAGCGGGAGGTATATTCGTGAAAACCGTTAAACGAGTCTTAAATACTTAAAACCATTTTTCCCCAATCTTTCTGATATCAAAGTAAAAAAAGGAATGTTTGTGGGTCCCGAATAAGAAAAGATGAACGTTTTGATGGTCGTTTATCCAGTGTCGAAAAAGATGGCATCATCAAGAATCGACAACAGCGCCCCTATGAATGCCAGGCAGAACTATTCTGATTCTTTTTAAAATACGAGCAAATAACTACTAGCGGCAATAACAGGTTCCACTCAAAATTCAGCCTAGTGCCACTACTAGAGCATTATATACTTTATATTCAAAGTTTGTATTAATTTAAAGCAGCCCAGTAGTACAAATTTCTTGGGCAACCATAAATAAGGAGATAATGAAGACATTTTTTCCGATTTTTAAAAAAATTACCTTTAGATGGGGTTTATAATGTCATTCAAAATTCTGGTTTTTACATTCACAGCTGCATTTTTTCCTGAGAAACTGGGAAGTGTAAGCGATGAATGTGGTAAGCGTTTTCATCGGGATTTGAAGATTTATGAAGAAATCTTCCAAGACTTTTGAGAAAAAAATATCTCAAAAGATTACCGTTAGTGTATATAAAGAGAAACAGGTGCTAATCCGTCCAAAAAAGGATGTTAACTGTGTCATTTTTGATTTTTTTGTTGGTAAGACACAGAAGATTGTTAGAAAAAGCTAAGGTTAATATTTCAAAAACTTGACGTCCTAATTTTTTTCCAACTACAGTTTTTAACATAGGGTTCATTACTATATCATTTAACATAAGTTTCATCTTTGGGTAAAAAACTTTGTAAACTAGTGTTATTAGTACAAAAAGTTAAATTGTCGATAACACAGTGATGGTGCTTTGGGTGCGAGCTGCCTCCTGATGGTCATACAACATCAATATTTGGAGTAATTTCTTACAAAATACATACATAGTTTTTTAATAGTTTCAGGGCTCCTTAAAACTGGTCTTTTAGTACGTGATCTTCTCGATGTGATAAGTGCTTGATTTTTTTTATATCGTTTGCCATTTTGTTCTTTTGTGCTCTTGATTGTGACCTACTAATGTAGCAACATTGATTAAATATTAAAATGTTAGTTACACTTAACTAGTATTAGTATTTTCTATAAATAACAATAGTAAAAATAGAATTGTGTCAACTGGGTTTGTCCTGGTTATTCAAAATGCCGCTTACTGTTTGCCATTGATTTTGGTATCACAAGTTTTGTACGATTGATCGTAGTTATTATTGTGAACTTCTGCCATTTCCGTTGCCGTTTTTGTTGCCATTTGTTCTCTCAATGCTACTTTGTTGAGTTGTGGTCTCACTGCTGCTCAAACTTGATTCAAGATCCTTACGCTTTTCAGAGCTCGAGTTACTGTTTGCATTTTCTCCATTGCTGCTGCTTCCATTCGAAGGTCCACTTCTGGCTCCAATCGAGCTGCTCAAACTTGTAGTGATTGTCGAACTTATACTCTTTCCTGTGTCTAGTGTCAAAATCTGTCCTGCACGAGTTCCAATAGCGTTGTTCAGTCTGGTTATAACCAATGGCGATTGAATGAGCTGAGTTTGGATGGTAGCAGTCGGTGGTCGGCTAATGATGGTCTTGGGTTGAGGCAATCGCTCGATGATAATGGTTCGTCGGTTATTTCTGTCTAAAGCAGCAATGTCCGACGACTTGGCGAATACATTCGATGTTGGTGTGCGAGTGATCAAAGTCGGTGGATGAGTGATCACACTTGAGTGTACAGTTTGTCCCAGTATTTGGGTTGGAAGTTCCTGTGACAAGAGCAGAGCTTGGTTGTTCGATAAACGGTCTTGACTTTGAAGAGTGGTCGTTTGAATTGGCTGCGAAGACTGCTGTTGTTGCTGGATTTGACGTCTTTGTTGGAGTTCTTCCTGCATTTGCTGTTGGAATTGTTCGATGATCTTCTGAGCTTGAGCTCTAGCTTCGGCTTCAGCCTGAGCAGCACTTTCAGCCTGAGCAGCGGCAATTGCTGCAGCTTGAGCTTCAGCAGCCGCACGGGCTTGAGCATTAGCAGCATCGGCTTGTGCTTGAGCTTCAGCTTGAGCTTGGGCAATTGCGGCGTTGGCCTGTGCCTCAGCTTGGGCCTGTGCAGCATTCACACGAGCTTGAGCTTCAGCTTGAGCAACTTCGATGGGCGAGAGTGTGACTGCTTCGGCTACTTGTTTCGATACAACTGCATTGAATCCGTTTATAGAGTCAGCGGTGTATTCGACAATTCGACGAGTGCCATCTGGTTCGACAAGAGAGTACTAAAGTCAAAAAAAATATTACCGTTTAAAACCATTTGATAGGAATGAAGCAATTTTACCTGACCACGAACCAAGTCACCATCTCTTTTCTCTTCCTGCTGCTTGTCGTCGCCTGTCACTGCATCTTTGACGTCGTAGGAGAAACTATATTGCGGGTGATTGTCATAATCCTCTGACGATGTGATTCTAGCCCCGATTGCATTTTCCTGCTGCTGCACAATCTGAGCTGTAGATTGACTTAGGTTAAGCGGATGTAGGGAACGGGCACTTGCATATATCCCGAAAGTAACTAACAAAACTAAAGATGGTATCTGTTTGCAAGAACATAGAGAAATCAAATATCAATCTAAACCCTTTGGCAGAAACATATCGTTTTGGAATTCCATATTCATTTTATTTGTCAATCAAGACATCCACATCTGTGGCCAAGAAAACACAAAAAAAAGGAGTGTACAGCCGAAATGTCTGTTTTTGATTATATTTAATAAATATTTTGTCTGTTTCAGACCACATATTTTAAGAGAGGGGCTATATGATGATGATGATGACGGTGATGGCTTTATCATATTTTTTCTTTGCTCTGCTTCCATTATTCTTCGTCGTCCTTGTTGTTCAAATAATTTATTCAAGAACCTCAAAGGAGTTGGCTCTTTGGCTGATGTGGCAGTTGCCAAGGGGAAGCAATTTCTTTACGAAAACGAGCGTTTTTAACATGCGGCAGTATAAAATATTAAGTCGTTTCCTTTTGTTTGTGGGAATTTCATTTCATTTGGCAGGAAGAAGGAGATCTTCGCTTCCTGAAAGGGTTATGACTCGAAAGTTGTAGTTGATGAGTTCATGAAAATATGTCATTGCTCTTTTTAGCGGTTATAAATGTGACACTTAACGTCAAATGGTGGGTTTTAAGTGGTATTTACTTAAGTTCCGGAATAAGTGAAAAAAGCGATACGTATTTTTTGATGGGTTTGACATTTCAGTGGTTGTACTTTTGTGTAATTATATTTCGAACTGGTTTTTTGTACTTAAAAATGTCATTCAGAGAGAATATACTAAAAATTACTGATACTGAAACACTATTCAGACATTGAAATACTAGAACGAGTGTTCTGTTCGTTTTCAAATCGTTTGTGTACCTCAATCTTTACTTATGAAATTATATATTTATTTTTATGTTTTGCAAATATGTGAAATTGGATAAGCTTTCTCGTTAAATTTGCTGACCACAATTCTCTAACCCTTGAACAGAGTCAGTCCTTTATAAAATTAAAGTCAAAACATACACAGAAGGGCTTGTCAAGCACAAGGATTCCAATACCAAAAAACTGTATTGTGCGGTTGTGGCCCAATCGATTTGGGTACAATTTCTATTCTAACCACATACTATTTCGTCCTTTCTTTCGTTTTAAAAGCTCACATCACCGGTTCTTTGTGGTTTTCAAAAGTCAAAACTGTATTGTTCGTTCTTCATCGTGAATGAAAACAATTTTCTAATTCAAAACCCTTCTCCAAAGCAAATTGAGTTTTTGAATTCCTTATCAAAAGTTTCTCTCTAAAAAAACCACACAAAACCTTTGCCGCAATCACAAAAAAAAAAGAAGCAAAACTTTGACATACGTTTCTAAATGATATTTTTGTACTTCGTTTAACGATTACACAGAAGAAAAAATCATGTGAAAACTTTTGAACAACTGACTATCATTGAGTAGTCACGGAAGTCATGATTTTAAAGCACTTTTGTTGTACACAATATAAATTATATCCTTAAGAAGAGTCCTTTCGAAAGGATTGTCAGCAAACAAACACAACCATCGAACATACCCTTGACATTTTGCGTAATCCTTTTTTTGTCGGCTATCCACTCTATGAAATCACAGTGAGGTACACAACACAATGTACACTCGACTTGAATTAAGTTGCGTCAATCAAACAACAGGAAAAAAAACACACACACAACACCACCGAACAGATCCTTTTTTTTGTTTACTATGCTCCGTGTTGTCAATTCACAAACCACACAATACTCTGGGATGATTGCTCTTAGCACTTTGATGCTATCCGAAGCTGAAGTCATGGAATTTATATGAATTGCTCCCACTTCTTGGGATTTACTTTCAATTACTTACCGATGATGGTCATCGCCATATAGTCATGGTTGTTGGTGGTGCCTCTGGAGAGGTGGTCAGCCCAACCCTTAGTATTGCTGCTGACCGTTTCATGATGATGGGGCATTCACTCGGTTTCGTTCTGTTTGAGTTAGAGGTTCGTTTGGACCTTGGAGACCACATCAAAATCATAATAATAATAAAATGCATGCACAGTGGAATTATGTTAATGCCCAACGTGGGACAGATTTTAATTATGAAACAGATTAGGTTACTCGATGCCAGACGAAAAAGCTTTGTTCGGAGAGTAACTAGCTCTAGTGGCCAGTTGTGGAATTAATTTGCACAGGCTATCGAATATCATTTCGATTCACATCTGTGTCATGTTGGATTGAGATGGTGGTAGTTCAGTAATGCGTGCCCTTGAGACTTAAATTCTTTGGTTTTGTTTTGGTTTGTGAGTTTGGAATTGAAATGAGAAGAACTTGAAGCAACCAGTGGCGTTAGTTTCTGCAACAACAAGTATCTGTCTAAGCAGTTAGCAGATGGTCTAAATTAGAGCTTAATTTGTTGGATAAAATTTCGAATAAAAATATATCGAGTTTCTAATTGCTTGGAGTTGGATTCTATGTTGGTTTTCATTTTTTTCTTATTTCACAATTTAAGAGCATTAAGTTGAGCCGCCGCCAAAGCTATTAAAAAAGTTAAGACTTTATATTAAAGTTTGTCTGTCCTTGCATATTTAACGCACGGTTGAAATCCACTTCGAATAGGTAATCTATTTATTTCAATTACCGCTCTCCAATGAATTCTGCACATTTTCTAAATTTGAATCTAGTATTCCAATGACAAAACAAAATCCCCCAAAGATTTGTATGAATCAGTAAAACATTTCAATTAAAAAAGTGTCCAACTGACAGCAGTGCAACGAAATTATTCAATTAAAACCTACTGTCCGAATGGAATTTTAATAATAGTCTCAATTTTTTATTCCTGCCAACCACACAATTCCCATTTGGTCAAATGACGATTCCAAAAGCTATCTCTATTCCAAACTTAATTCCCGAATTTAATAAATTATTTCGGTGTGCATCCTTTTCATATGTTACATTATTGTTTTTTGTAGCTTTTTTTGACAGCCAATTTTAATTTCTGCAATAATTGAATTGCTACTTCAGCAGGTATAGGTAAGTTCGAAACGCAATTAGATTCCCAAACCGGGAAGGACAATTCTAAATACCATCTAACATCATCAACATTGGTAATATTTGAATTCCACAGTTACAATTAGAATTTGTTGGTTTAAGCTTATGGGATTTCCGGCCATGGTTTTATTTATTTGATTGATTGCAATTTGAGTCTGAAAATTCAAAATTTATTCGTTTTTGGTTTCGGGGAATTCGAAATTATATTTGACATAGGACACGCTTTTGGTCGAGTGTGTGTTTGGGTGACCATGACCTACCGGTATTGACTCCATCATCGTCTACCATTTATGTGGCTGCAGCACTTAATTGAATTCAAGCGACACGAGTTGTCAGATAGTTGTGATTTTGAAAATGACATTCAATTTGTCTGGAGCGTCAATGTTTAATATCTGTTTTCCCCCAAAAATAGAACACAAATTAACTTTTACCTTTTCAATTACATATTTTCAAATTGACTGTCTTGTTGTTGCGTGGCAGAGCCTTTAAAAATAACCTCGAAGTTGGAAAAGGTTGAATCGATAAATCGATGGATTTTCGAGGACTGATTTCGAAGGGAGGTTTAAACTTCGTGACGAAACACTTGTACACAGCTTGTAATTGAATGATTGATTATTCGCACATTAAATTACAAATTGCGTGCCAGTAGCAAATTGTGACGAACGAAGTCATAAAAGAAAACCAACAAAATTTGCAAACATTTTATTTGCGAAATATTGAAATGAGAGAGTATGCAAGTAACTCGGTAGCACGCACGTCTAAGAATGTACTTAAAATTGGTATATATATGTGAATTCACAATACCGGAGAAAGTTGTTGTCTTATGCACAACATACTTCTTATTTTTATGTTTAAATTTTCAAATTGCCCAAACATTTCTCTAAAACAAATTAGGTATGCCCTTGATAAACAACACGTCTAATATTTAGGTTTTCTCATAGGCAATTGCTCGTGCAAAAAATGATTAGCTATCTATCTAATTGTGTCAACTGTGTTAAGGAGGTTGCTATTTTTCCCAATTAGATCTGAGAAGGGTAAATTTTGTCTTTTCTGCTTTGATAATTTTCTTGTTCAAGCCTCTTAATGAACTCCTTGTGTTGTTCCTTTATTATACAATTAACACACAGATGAGCAATTTAGTGAAATCCTACTTCCTACAAAGCAGCTACGTTGATATTTTCTTTATTTTTTCGTGGCGTCACGGTGTCGATATAAATTTTGCATCAAGGAGTCTCATTAAAAGCTCCAGCAAAGATATAATTTGTCTCTGTCTCACTATGTCGTCACATTTATTAAAATGGAAGAAAGACAGAAAAAAGTTCAATGTCTGGGATTAGGGGTTTTTAAATTATTCTTAATTTTTAAATTAAAATTGAAAACTCACACAAACTTTGTTTAAAAATGTCAAATAAACAGACACTTTTTGTTTTCCTTCCATGACCTTGTTAAACTGTGTGTAGGTTTTTAACAGTTTACGAATAGAACAGGGGAAACCAAGTAGTAATTTATTTATGTGTTAGTTTTCCATCCGTTTTGTTTTTCATCCGGGATGAATGCCAAACGAGCAAAAAATATATCCACTGAGTTTGCATGAATTCAGAGTTTTCAATTTCATTTATTTTTACTTTTTTTTTTGGTTTTTCATATTCACTTTCTGATGGTTTTTAAATCAAAAGGATATTTTTATTTAAATAAAAACCTCAAACCATATTTTTGTTTGGTATAATATTTAAAATATTCAGAATTGTTCTATCGATTAACATTTGGAGCAGGATTTAAAATTCTTTTAAAATGTGTATTTACAATTTCCAATTATTCGGGCAATTAACTGCCAATCAGTGAATAATATTAAATATTAAAATTATCACAAATCAGAATCAGTTTATTATAATAAATTGTTTTTACGTTTTTAATTCTTCTGTTTTTCGAAGGACGTTGTTTATTGGCTCTTTAATTTCGTTAAGTGACACAATTGGGATATTGTGATTTTTCCTTTTTTCACTTTATTAATTGGAAATCGCTGTTCGCATTGAATTGTGAATTTTATTGTTTTTTTTTTTAAATTTAAATCGTCGGTCGTTTTAATTGTGACAACACAATAAGATTCCTTCACACTGATAGAGGGAAGACAGAACTTTATTCTCATGCATCATTTGACAGGAGTCTATCCTTGGGAAAAATCAGAGATTTGGCGATTTGAATTAAAATGGTTAATATCTATTGATTTGAAATTGTTTGCGAATAATTGAAATTTTTGCCAATATTTTTGCTACCAGGCTTTCAAAACAGCTGTTATGAGTTACTGTTTTTACGAATAGAGTTTGAATAGACCTTTCTTTTGATGTATCAATCGATGGGTTTTGGAAGAATTTTTGTTCTGCCCAAAATTTTGAATGGATTTCGCTTAAATCAATATATTTCATAGTTCTCAATATTCCGAGCTTACCACTGAAAGCCAAACTCATTTCCGAGCTCTGATTACTTATTCCCGCGGTGTTACCCACGATAGCCGGGGTAAGAATAAGCTCTTGTCATTTTCTAATCGTCTTACTATCACTCCTAACCTAACCTAACCTATCCCACTTGAACCGTACATTTTACCGGGATGAAAAGTAGCCTATCTGCGAGCTTAATTTCATCCAGATCCGTCCAGCCGTTCTGGAGTTAAAGAGCAACAAACATATTAAATGCATCCAAACTTTAACATGCATAATATTCGTGTGATAATGTGTACTCTGATGATGCAGACCAAAACATGCTTACATCTACCATTTCTGCACTTCTTTTTCCATCTATGGGAGCTATAAGTCCATTTATTCAACTACCTTTCCTCGTTCTTGATAACAAGAAAAAGTAGTTCTCCAATCCTTTGCTTGAATCACAGTCACATCTCAAATGTTTTCTTTAGTTACCAAATTTGTCCATATCTTTGTTTTTTTTTTTTGTTTTTCTGTTAGGAAAGCAAATACCTTGCACTCAGTCAAAAAATGCCATTCAAAAGTAAAAATTCAACACCTATACATGCTTGAGAATAATATTGGAAAAGTCAGAAGACATACAAAACACCAGGAAGAAATCTTATTCTCATCGAGACTTTTCTCATCTATGAAAGTGGGTATCTCTGTTCGATATTGGAAAACTTTTTCTAGCATATTTTCAGTTCTGATGATGTCAAATAAAAACGACATAAAGCCTTGGTTCAGGTCGGTTAAACTTGCTTTTAAAGAAGATTGTAGTTGAACGAAGAACTATTTTGCTTCGTTCTCCATGATTCTCATCATTTGGTGTATCCTAAAATTTCTGTTTTTGAAAAATGGTATTCTCCGTCTTTGCATTTTTTCGAACTCATAGCTTTCTAAATACCATTTAGCATCCGACTCCACACATTTTTGAGATTAGAATCCTGGAAAAAGGAAATTTAGCTTCCTGATTTGATTGTTTTATCGCTAAACCCTTACATTCCCCTTTTTCCTTAGCTAACCAAAAAAGTAAAGCAAACAAAAACTACCAATAAGAAAATTCCATTTTGCGCCAAAACTTCTCAAAGAATTTTTTTTTTCCTACATTCATTCCATTCCAGATTCCAAACGAAGGAAACCGAAGAGAAGATCAGGTCAAAAAGCAAGCGAAACTAAGATGGGAACGGTAGTATGTCATCCGTTGAAGTCATCAGCCGTAACCAACGATTTATCGTTGAGATGTCATCGTTGTGCATCAACTTGTCTTCCCAAAGGACTTCTCTGTCACAACGAACGGTAGGTTTTTATTTTCTAGTAGATGCAGATTTGAATTCCATGAATACCAATGACGCCCGTACATTTGTGTGAAATTCTGTTCATTTCTTTTTTTTTCTTTTGACAGATAAATCACCTCCGAATGCAAGCTCGCGGCTGTTATCCCCGGATAGTGCGTACGTGGTCCTTGCGGTAAATTTTACAAAATGCATGTAAAATACAAATTTTGAGGTGTTATCATTTGAGCCATCCAATCGATGAGAGATATTCGTTTAACATTAATTATAATTAAAATTTCAATTGGAGTATTTATTTTTAATCGTTCGTTATTTTTTGTAATATTTTTGGTTCAGCGAACGTGTAAAGTGTGATTATTTTTGAACAGTGCGGTGTGAGGGGGAGGTGTTGAAGTTGCGTTAATGAGATTGTAGATGAATTTGTTTGCCCAGGGGGCGATATCTCATTAACACATTAATTTGAGAGCGAACACAAAATTCAATTTTTTCTTTTGTGTTTACGTTTCTTTTTTAATCGACTATGCGTAGACGCACACGGAAAATGAAGACATCTCTGAGCGAACAACAACAAGATGCCAGGGAGTAGGAAGTCGTAAAAGGTGAGCGAAAGTTCAATTAAGATATTTGTTTTTGTAAACAGAAAAAGTCTTTATTTTGGTCGAGATTCCAAAGAACTTATAGAAAACCGATTTGAATGAAAGAAAATTGTGGCGATAATTGAATAATGGAATTAAAGAAGTAATTAAAGTTGAATAAATGGGCTTTCTTGTTTTGGATTGGCAATTCTTAAAAAGAATTGTCTGAAATAGAATGGATTTGGTTTTGAAAGAACGCATTTTATTCAAAGTCATTGAGCATTATTCCAGGACTTAACTAAATTTCCTACTTGAAATTCTGTCTTAAAAATAAGAAAAAAAAAAACCGAAACCCTGAAATTCTTAATTTGCATGTTTGCAAAGCAATTTACCACTCTCAATGATGAAGTCAACAAAAGGCCATTCAATTGGTATTTCTTATGTCATGGTCCGAAAAGGTCAACCCATCGACTCGGTAACCAAAACACGCTCCATCACAAGACATTTTAGCTTCATTTTATACTCCTCGTTTGAGTATCCTTCGATTTAGATAAATTGATGGCTTACCATAGGAATCCCCATATAAGTCCTAATAGCTCCCATACAATTCGGAAAAAGGGTGTAAAAATCGATATGGTCCATTGTACACCCAACTATACCGTCACTAGATAATGATTATATTGGAATATATTCTCAGGAATTTCGTCGACTCCCCGAAGGTTAACAAAGAGAAATTCCTTTGGATTTTCTATTTTTTTTTTATTTTGTTGTGGTTAGGATAGACTTGTGCGTAATCAATCAAACCAACGACGACGACGATAGACGTCTAAGAGGGATATCGATTTTTTTTTTTCATTTGAGGAGTTTCAGGCTGAATTGGCTTCTATATTTCTTTTCACTATACAAAATGATAGAAGTCAATTATGCCCTTGTCCTTGTCCATGTCCATATCCATGGCCAACATGATTGATGGGTAAACAAACTCAAACATATTCCAACAAAGAACTATTGAATCCCATACTCAATGGAATGGGTGTTTTGAAAGTTTTTTGTTTTGAGAATCTTGATTTTAATGGATGCCTCCTTCACCAAGCCGCTATTCGATTAAAGTGTGTGAATACGAGGAGCTTTTTACTGTTGTGGGTTTGTTTTGATAGATAAAAGGTTAAAGTTTATTTTGTGAAAAAGATTTACCACACGAAAACAGATGTAGAGTAATTTGTTTTCTTTGGAAAACAATATTTCTTTTTGGAGGTATCGATTTGGTGAGGAATGAATTCTTTCAGACTTTCAATCAATCTTGTGAAGAATGTTTGACAGTATATTTGAATAAGAAATCAGATTGTTGTCGCCTTTAAGGCCCATCATTTTGGGGAATAAATTTGTCGGATTTCACTTATTTCCAGGGATGTGGGTGCATTGATTGCAATCAAATATCTTCTGGCACATTTTCCAAAAAGCCTTGAAACAAACTTGTAACAAGTTCCATCAACTGCAAGAGGTTCTTTTGTTGAATTGAGTAGAGTACGTACTTCATAAATTATTCAAAGAAAATCTTCTCAAGGAAATATAATAGTTTCCAAAAATAATCCATAATCTTCTTTCCGTCATTAAAATACATTCTCATCATAATTGAGAGAAAACTTTCTCTAGGCACTGAGTTCAACTTAAGGAACTTACAACTTATTAACTATTAAAAAAGTAACGAGCACAAGATATCAAAATAAAACAATTTCATAACAAATTGAGATTGTAACAATTTTCACTTAAGGAGTATTATCGTATTAAACTTAATTAATTACATTTCACAACACAGTGCCGGTAGCAAACAACTCATTCTCATCTGGGATCGAAGAGAAACAAAACAACAACACAAACTCATACTCCAACTCTACCTCTTCTTCGAAAAAAGAAAATAATTTTGAAACTGAGATTTCTAACTCAAAACTCATAGTTCTAGGGATTTATTTCCTGCATTGTCTCTTAACTACTTTCACCTTGCTCCTATTTCTCCTAGTCCATTGTTGTCTTATTTTCATAGCTTTTGCCTTTGGGTCTTGTTGAAGATTCTTGTTTGAAACACAAACATACCAAAACTGCTCACTATCAATGTCTATGAAAGTTTTTGACTGCAAAAGTACGAGAATACCCTTGAGAATCTTTGTGCGGCAAACAAAACTCATACGCACTCAAATTCCCGATTGAAAACTTATGCTCACATGCTTCCGGAAGACACTTTTGCCTCATTCACCGCTAGCTTTTTGTGAGGAACTGCAAATCTAGGGCAAATAGTGTTGACACTTTGTATTTTCTGACTAAAAAAGGAGAATCTTCCGCTCATGTTCCTAAAAGGAGTTGTTACACTTGTAGATTTTTGCAAAATATTAAATGAATTAAGTAGAAAATTCAAACTAAAAAGTAAAGTGGTAACACTGTTTGGCATACAAAGTTCTTTAAAAAAGAGTAAACAAAGTTTTATATCTTTCTTCAGCATCGTTGGACAAATTGCAGTGTGCCATCCGCAAAACTTATCTAATACAAGAAACAACGATTCAATTCTAGAGAGAAGAAAAGAGTAAGGAGACAGCAGCAAAAAGCAAAAGTTTTCAATACTTTTCCTGGGAGATTGCACGAAGATATTGAACTTGCAGGCACGTATAGAGCAAAAAACTGCGATGAAGTTATTAAGTCATTAAGTGTTTTCGAATTGGATAGTTGCTTCTTTTTTTTTCTTCGAAACAGAGCTCACGGAATAAGCTCAAGGCAAATTGAGCCGAAAAGTGATTTTGCCTCTAGCATACTTAACTTTTTTCTCTCTACATACACCCGAGAAAAAAAGGAATACTTTTGTGGTTGTGAGGCAATAGTTTATGTCGAAAGAAAGGACATTCTGCTGGTTGGTCGTCGTCGATTGTAGATATGTAGTTTGTGTTTACTCTTTGTCGCAACTTCATGACGTTGCAGTATAATGAATAAAAGGATGCTAGACGGTGGCATATTGTATGAGCCACTTCCATAAGAATTTGGCAAAGAAAACTCATGCGAAAAGGAAAAAAGGGAGATACTGCAAAAAGTTGTTAAGAAAAGTTACGTATACGCACCAGTGACCCGGAAAGTTCATGAATTAACTTTAGTATTTGGTTTTGAATACAAAGTTTTCATTTGCATCATTACGTTTAAGAAAGAAGAAGGATGTGTAGAGAAGAAATAGCAAGATCGATTTGAGGTTAAGAACATTTGAATACTTTCTAAGAATGAGACGGCATTTGATGAAAGGAATGTACAATTTCTTATCTGTAATAAAGTTCAAACCAAATTAAAATAACAAAGTGAGACGAAATAGGCCAAGTTTTTGGTAAGTTAAGCGTTTAGTATAATGTTCTTGAAATTTGATAAGAACTTTGATCGTTCTGAATGGTTTTGTTCTCTTTTTTCTTGTTTGGGAACAAGGCTTGTGAAAAGAAAGAATTGTCGTGTTTAAATGTCGAGACGGTCTTCAATTGTGAATCATTAAATTCATACAAATAATTATCATGTTCCATTTCGCCACACGAAGGCAATAACCTAGTTTCACTTAAAGTACAAAAAGACTTCCGTTTCTCAATTTCCCTTTAAGAGATATTAAAAAAAAAAATAAACTCATTTACTTCCCCATCAACTAATTTCTCAATTTATTCAACCCTTTTTTCTGTCTCTTGTTCGCTTGCATAAACACTTCGTGGAACATTTTTTTAATTGCACCAAAATAGACATAATTATATGTATTGTCATTCCATTTCCGCTTTTCCTCAACAATACGAACGAACGAACCAAATTACCACCAACAACTCTATATTCAGCTCTAGGCTAATTTTGCATTGGAAAACGATGAAGAAGTATAAGGCCGACTGAGGGTGAAACGAAAACATTTTGTGTTTTATTTGAGTTAAACGTCCTTTTTGCATGGCTCCTCTTTTATGTAAATTATACTGCAGTTGGAAAAGTTTGTACATTGTTTAAATGACCTTGTAAACGGCCAAATACATTTTTTTTTATATATGGCATGTTCCATTGTCCTTTGGTATTATTATTTCTTTCCCTAAAATGGGGTTGTAACTTTTTTTGCGTTTTTTGTTTTTGTAGAAACACTGTTTTTTCAAGAGGGCAAATAAATGTTACTGCACATGAACACTTTGCATATTAAAAAAGTTTGGAGCATGTAGAGAAAGTAAAACAAACTAACTTCTGCTTTTTGAATGAGAAAAGGTACTGCCAGAGGAATAAACTAGGACAAATATTTTTTACAAGCCGAACGGAAGAAGAAAGGAACTCGAATTGAGAATTTGGCTAGATGTTGGGAGGTGAGTTCTTTATCTTTCGTTAATTCAAATAGATCAAATAAAGCCAAAGTCAATTTTCAGATTCGTGCTGTCCAGCAACATACCAAAACAACGAGTTCTCCAAAAGTTCTTACCCAATTAGCGGCCATCAGAAAACAACAACAGTCCGAGCAACTGCATCTCAATTTCTATAAGCTTGTGAAGAACTCAATTACATACTTCAACTAACCAAGTGCTAGTCTTTCGGTTCATTTTTCAATAAAATTACTTTTAATATTAACTTCGATTTGTGTTGCTTTTTTTTCATTAGTTCCAGCCAACGGAAGGACCTACGTAGAAAATCGAGGTTTCATGTCATTAAAGCCAATGAAAATCCTTAAACATTTTGGTCGTAAATACATTTTGTTCGTATAATTTTCAGTTGAAATTGAAAAAAAAAATGCGCTATAAACATAAAATTTTGTTTGTTTCTTATTTCATATTCTTGATCTTCTCATCTAAGAATGAGAAAGATGACACCATTTCCAAAATGTCTCGACAAAAAGAGAAAGAAAAACAGTACCTAACCACTAACACGAACATAAGTTGCTTCAAGGCGCAGTGGGCAGCAATATCAAAAGACATTTTTCAGTTGATTCATCAAGCTCCCAGGCTTTTCTAGCAGGTATGCGATTCAGAAGAAAGTTTTTTGCTTTTGGCGCTTGAAAAGTCTTCAAAATTATTTCGATTAAGAAGAAATAATTTCAAAAACCCGCAATAGGCGCAAGACCGATTTTATTTAATGCTAAAACACAAGGCGACCAGAATTTTAGGAGGTTATTGTTTCGTTATTTTTTCCATATCCCGCCGATTCTGTGAGAGGGATCTGTTTCGTTTTCAATCCGTCCCTAGCGCATTGGTGTGTGCGTGTTAAGGAGACCTTTATAGCTATATATATTTGGGGAGTATTATCAAGATTGGTTTTCTGCTTGGTTTGACAGATCTTCTGTACACAATACAAACTTATGCAAAAAAATGGTTATCTCAACTTGTAACCAGTTGGCGCTTCAGTCGGATTCCATTTCCATTATACCTGTTAAATTTATATACAAAGGAGGAGACGAAGTATGACAGAAATCATTTTTTCTTTTCTGCACGAGGTTGATTTGGATTTCTATTACTAGAAAGTAATAACTACATTCAACGAAAATAAGATTTCCCTTTCTATTTTTTCTTTTTCATGATCCTTTTGTTGCTTTCTCATTCGTTTTTATGATGGAGATTGGACAAAAACGAAAAGGAGGTATGATGCAATCGGTCTTCTCAGTCCCGTGAGGAGCTACTTTTCAGTCGTTTATTAAAATTGGCTTTTGGCACTGGCACATCCAACGTCAAAAAATTACGATTGTCCCCCTTATTTTCTGATTTTCCCGTAAGACTGTCCCAAAAATTTGTTTTTATTCAGGTTATTTGTACAGTGATTAAGAATCCAAACCGGAATTATAACCAAACCAATGCATCTTTAATTCCATGCATTTTCACATTTGGAAACCAGTACACCTACGCAATCACATCCAATTTCCCCTTTGAAAACCAATGAGATTTCCGAGTTTTTCATCAAAAAATTTCTATTTTACCATTTGAAAACCCTTTTTGATCCAAAAAATTCTAAGCAAAAAAATATATAGTATTTTAGGCGTGTCGTCGGTTCTTTTCTCTTTGGGTTACTTTTGAAAGTGTGTTTATAGACCGGGATATTTCAGCAAAGGATAGTTTTTTAAGTGTCTTAAACTTCACAAATATTTGCTTAGTCTTTGCCTGTCAGAAATGATTAAAACTAATTAACAAAAAATGGATCACTACTTTGTGTTAGAATGGAAACCGTCATGAATAATAAATGCAAGAAGGCTTGTTTTTATGTCTAAAAGAAACTCAGATTTGTTGCCTTTTTTTTTAAACTACATATAGTAGCTGTTGTGTGACCCTAGGTCCCTAGTCATCTGTCCTAGACAAGCATAATATATCACCCTAAAAGTATCCTGCTAGTGGCATTCACCTGATCGTCTTATTAACGTTATCAATTTGAAAGAAATAAAATATTTGAAAACATTACTAGAAAATAGAATTGCAAGGATAATAACATCCATGAAATTTACTACGTGCTAACGAAGCCTGTAAAAATCAAGTACCTTCGACTTGTTTTATTTTATTCGCTCCATGAACAGAAAATTATCAATTTAATTTTTTTGTCGATGATGTCGTTTTCTTGGATTTATTGTTTCCGGGTGATTGAGTCTGACATAAATCAAATACATAAAAAAGAAAACACAATTTTTATCACAGATTGTTTTTTTTGTGGCAAATAAAAAAGGGTTTTTTTATTGTCTCCTCTGAGATGGGACATTAAAATCGATGATATCAATGTCAGACAGAACACTTTGAAAAGGGACCCTAATGGCAAAGAAGGCTGATAAATAATTTCCCTCAAATTGAAATTTAATCTTTCTTACATACATTCCACCGAAAAAAAGAAATACACAAGCAAGCAAGCAAACATAAAATATTATTAATGGATGTAAACGAATTCACCGAGTTCTATTATTTCAGCCAAATATTTGATTATGCAAATAAATTATATTTCGGCATGAATTTACGTCGAAAAACTCACCTTGTGATGGGCGCCAAACAAAAACTTGCATTCCATCAAAATAATCTTTCTAGCAAGCCAAAAATGCCTGTGTAAATAGAATCCAAAACACAAAACACCCAGGTCAATGATTTTGTTATTATCGCCCACATCGACCCGTCTTACACAGTGACCCCTCACAACCGACCGAATGAACCATGCAATTTCATAAATCAAGTTTATTTTATTTTGAAGGTAATTTTGTTACCCGAGGCTTTTGGTTTGTCGGTAGCAACATTTCCGGTTTGTTTACAAAATTCAAGCGGATTATTGGATCGAAACTGTTTTAAACTCGTGTTATTTCAATTCATGGAATCTATTGTATTTCTGGCTGGTCGATGGAGGGATTAAAGATTTTGAAAAATATGCAACGTGTTGATCTTATTAAGCAAATAAACGATTGAAATTTTGGACGGAGAATGAAATTTCGTTTGATGTTATTCTTTTGTATCTGGAAAATGTGAGTTATAGGCTAATCGTGAGGCTGATAAATAATAACTCACCTTAAGGATGACGTAAAATGGTTTTAGAGAGATTTTATGTTTTCAAAGAAAACATTTTAATAGGTAGGAAAATACATGTTCCCATCAGCTGAAGCAAACATTCTTTGATTATTTTTGAGATTCGAATTCTTTGTAGACTTGCTTCTTCCGCCACTTCTACCCTAGCTACCTTAAATTGCCTACAATAAGTTCATTTATAATTTTTCTGCTTGTTCCCTAACCCATGTCACATTTTCCTTCTTCTTTGATTTTTTTTTTATAGAAGTAATGTCTGACATTTTCCCTTGTCCTCACGACAATGGAAAGGTCTTTTTCAGAAATTGACGATTGATTACAAATTTGCATCAAGACCAAATGCGAGGATATGGCATACCCCATTGTACGATTAACTTGAATCAATGAATTATTAGTTTGCAAAGTCAGAACCAAACTTTTTCAATAAATTTTCATCTTTGTTCCAATTTTAAGTCTTAAGGACAAGAAGACAAAAAAAAAAGAGGTGACATCACTCTTTGCTTTAATTAAATCCCTAAAAAAAAACTTAAATTATTTCCTAGCCCAAACAATGTATAATTCAGCAAATGTTACATTAAAAATTCTCTCGAGCTTACTTTCAGACTTTCAGCAACTTGGGTTTGTTTTTTATTACTCATTCAACTCAAGACGAAATTCCATTCACTTAAGTCTTTTTTTAGAGCCCAAAGCATCAAAAACGAAATTGCTCCTTAAAAACCAATCAAATCCATACATTTCCAATTTGTCAGCACATCCATCACGTTCTTCAAAAGTAACAAAGCGAAAATGGAAAAGAAAACAGACCCCCCCTTCGAATCGTAATCATCTGTATGGGGAATGTGTCAAAAATAGAATCAATAAGTCGACACACAAACATTCTCTTTCTTTTTTTCAAAATTCTTATTTTAAAAATCATCAAAAACCACTAAGCAATTTAACTGGAATTGTATTGTTCTTAATTTACTGTTGGATTGGATTTTTTTTTTGCCGCTATACAATGTCATTCTTACTCAATGTCAATGGACTTTAGTCTCTTGTGTGTGTTTGTGTTATTGTGTGGAAAGAAGGACATGCTGCCGGCTTTGGCCTACATTATCAACAAACTGATGTTTATTTTATGTTTTTGTTGACTCAGTGACAAGATAAGTGGTCTCCTGGGGAATAACCCGTATGAAAGGGTTCAAAAAGTAATAATAGATACAATAGTTCGGCAGCAGCAAAAAAAGGGTCAAATCGAGACTACCCCCCAACTACCCGAAACACAACAGTCACGATTTTGGATGCTGCTGCAAGGATGGCCCCAGAAAATCATTCTGCCAAAAATAACAACCATCGAACTTGATTGAATCAAATATCAACAAAAAATGAAGGGATGTCATTGTCGGCCTTAGCCTCAACCAGCAGCAGTATTTCATCCCTTCACTTTCGGATAGGGGTTGTTGCTCAAACAGACGATTACAACAAACGACTACGGAAATTCGGTTTGAAGCAAGTTCGAATCGAACAAACCAAAAAGTAGCCTGATTTGCACTGAGCCAAAATGGAAATAATTTCCAAACACAACCGACCCGACACACACCAGGCGAGAAGGCAGCAGTTGAATTTTAGCCTTTCGACAAACAAGACGGTTGGTTCGTTGTTCGTTTCATCCCTCGGGCGATGATGATTTTTTTAATTTGTCCGAATTGATTTTTCGATTTAATTTGTTTAAACAAAAAATATAAAGTTTATATAAGAAATAAGAGGGAAAAACGAAATAGGGTAGGTGATGATTTTTGACTTCAACACAACCCCCATTAGCAGAGTCTATAAGTGCCGAGGAACTAATGGGAAGCACGTGCTTCCTTTGTGAACAAAACACCAACAAAATTATTTTATTGTCTTTGAAGCCTGTCTGTCTAAAAAAAAGCGCATTCTGTTGGAGGGGATATTCCAAGAACAAAAAAGTCGTACTGGTGGAACAGCATTAAGTGCGTGTTAAGGACACAAAACGATGTGTGATGTGTGAACGACTTCATACACTCGTAGTAATCCTCCTGTCGCCTTTTAAGTGGCTTATTTTTTGTTCTTATCTTGTTTTTTCTCCATTTATTTCCAAGCAGGTCTGTTTTTTTTTTTGTATTGGGGGGCCATTTATTTTGCCTATGGCAATGTGACAACACATGCTTTCGCACTCTCTCTTCTCCAAGGAAGACAAAACATTGATTGTGACCATATTATAGTCATCGTTGACCTTCGCTCAATCATCTCTCTCGCCCATGAGAGGGTATCCTTCAAAATAGTTGTTTTATTGAGGGGTGACTGGCTATGTTAATTTATTTCTGCCGCCCACTGCTTACCGCCTATTCAGCCCGATGGCCGCCCATGAACGCAATGTTTTTCTTTTTTTCGCTTACATAAAATCAATTATTTTTAAATTTTTCATTTATGCATATTTTCTACGACTTATGACACCCACTTTGCTGTTTCCAACCCCGGGCGCGAGTGAAATTCCCCGTCCCTGATAATTGACTTGCCAAGACGCTGTTTTTTTTATCATTTTGTCATCTTCTTTAGCGTTGTCACACTAAAAAAAACACGACAGAAAAAAAAATAAACAAACAACCAATAAGAATGATAAGGGTTTAAACAGCCTCAGGGGGTGAGTGTTATAGTTTCGTCAAAGAGAAAGAGAAAACAGTGCAGCAAGCAAAAAAAAAATAAATAATTATAATTGCCAATTGAAACGTGGCTCGTCCTCATCGTCTGTCAGTAAACATCAAAGACGTTGTCAGTGAGAGTGCAACACAAATAAATAGAGTTTATCCAAAAGCCTGCCAACGTCATTACGTCTTCGTTGTCGTCTTCTTGTCGTCTTTTGGTTTGTTATGAAAAAGTTCAAAAAGCAATTTCGTGAATAAGAAGATACAAAAATAAATATTTTCAAACAAAATAATTTGTTTGTGTACAAGAAAATAAGAATCCAGTGTTACTTCCGTATAACATGTAATTAGCTTGAGTGTGGGTGTCAAATAAAATTTAATAATAAATAAAACGAAAAACCAGATAAAAAAAGGATTTCTTGGAATACATCTACACATACATAGCTTGAGCTACCAACTCGAACCAACAGTGAGGAGGATTTTTATTTTATTTGCACTAGCAACAACAAGGTAAAGAAGGACCCTTCAAGGACTTTGATCTTTGTCGATAGCCAGGCCGTGTTCTTGTAGCCACATCAGTGAGTACCTATTTGAAATTAAAAATTAATTTTATTTTTTTTTATATATTTTTGTTCCGCCAATTTTCTTTTTCCTGTCGATGTAAATGTCAATGTTTCGAATTTGGATTGATTAACTTTTGAACGGCCCAAGAGATGTTGGGATGTTGTTAATTTTTAATTTTGAAATTGTGATTGGGATAAAAGAGAAATATTGGAAAGTTTTGTCTCTGGGGATGGTCAGAGAAGTGAAATAGGTTTGGGATCAGAAGCGAATGAACAGAGGTCAATTATAAAACTTTTATTATAAGGAAATTCACACAAAATTGTGTCTGCTAACAATAAAGACCAAGAGTGATGAAACAGTTTATTTATATTTGGTGGTTTCTTTGTTTATAAACAACAAAAAGTTGGAATAGAAAACAGAAAATTTTGAATGAATACAGTCATGTTTTTAATTTTGTTTCGTTCTATTTTGTTTATTTGTTTGGAGTGAAAATTTCCTACACGCTTTTTGTAAATGTTTTCGAGGTTTTGTTTATTTCTTTTTTTAAACATTTCCATTAAAATAAAGTTTTTAATGTTTTCATGGTGTGATTTTATTTGTATTTTTATCTCTAAAGGCATGTTTTTAATTTTGTTTACTAAGTTTTGTTTACTATAAGTTGAGAACAACTTAACATAATTGTTAATGTTTTGTTTTTGTTTATACTTGCGTCAGAAGACTCATGTTTTATTATAAGGTCATTGATTTAAGACAAAAGTTTCCCACAACGATGCAAAATAAATTAAGTGGAAATTTAATATTTTTGGCATCACAAACACTTTGTTTTCCAAATTTCTTAATAATTTATGATTGTAAAGATGTAAAACTATCTTAAAAGCCACCCAGTTAGGTCACAAATTCCGTCATTTCTTAGTTGTCAGAATTGTCAACACTTTAATCAATCAAAACCAAAACACCTCTAAGCTTGATAAAGAGATAAAACCTTAAACCACCTTGTTAATTCCTGTCAAATTCAGATTCACATCCTGCCCAATCTATGTACAGCATCAAAGCAATTTCCCATCGATGTTATGATTATAATTATTTCACGGATTATACCTCCTTTAAAAATTAGTTTATGTCTGCTTAGTCATTCGGTATTAATGAGACAAAATACACTTTCAAAGGGTTTACTTAAATCCGCCTCCCCAATCTCCAGCCAGACGATAATTTTCATCAATCCGATGAACAATTTTAACCTTAAGCCATTAATCTTCAAAAAAAAAAATGTCTTTTATTTCGAAAATGTAATTAATGAACACGTTGCAACATTTTATTCGCCTTTCAACTAAATTAGTTTCTTAAAAATTAAAAAGAAAAGTTACATAAAAAAGGAATCTCATCATGACGAATACAAATGGTATTTCTTTCTCTGGTGACACAACCGCTAGACACAAAGAATCCTAATAGTTGCATAACTGCATCAAAGACGACCAAGCAGACAAAACAGACCATAACAAAAAGATGCATGACATCGACATGGACAAAAAGTTTTCCTTTCAATTTGTTGGATTTGCAGCACTTGACCGAAGCACAATGCATCTGGTGCTTGCTGCAAAATGTGGTGATGACTTTGACCAAAATGTCCTTCAAAAATTCGTTTTACTATTTGAACTTCCTGTAACCACATCCTTCTTCTCATTAAGCTCTATTTTCTGTGTTTCTGTTTTTTTCTTCTTTTTCTCTTTTATTTTCCTCTCGACGATGACGACGACGAGTTTCCACTTAAGGAGAAAAACACTTTTAAGTATATTTTTAATCGTCGCTACTCCTTGTGGCAATGCCATAGTGAAACAGTTAAGGGCTTTCGTTTTTCTTCTCACACCGATCCCAAGGATAATCCAAAATCTTGAAAAATACTTTCGTGGAAATCAACACCAATCGGAAGGACTTCTATAAGGGAATGATTAAGCGCCAACAAGCAGCATTCGACAGAAGGTCAAGTGTAGATCACGCAAAAAATAAAAACTTACAATTCGCCTTGCACTTGCTAGTCCTTGGGTAAGCGCAAGGAAAACTCTTTTTGTGAGTGTGAAAATAATATGTATAAGGAGCTATTACATGGAGGTCTAAATGGTGCCTGAGTGACTGCAGGAATTAATTAAGAAACAAGCACGTATATTCATAAAGGAAGTCGTTGAAAGCAGGTTTTGTGTAATATGCTCCTGGATTTGTACTAGTAAATTGATTATTTTCGTTTATACTGTTAACACTTTTTCTCATTATCAAATAGATGAATTTCACCAGGAAATCCAATAAACAACTTTTGTAAAATGAGAACAAAATTGTCTATAAAAGATCGACGCCTCTGACTTTTTAGTCTTCATTTTTCTTCTTCAAGCACCTATTTGTTGCTCTCCTAAGGCAAGTTGGTTTGTTGTTGATTTGAACCATACACATTTTCCAAATTTAAACATTCAAAAACATGCTGATAGGAAGAGGAACAGTGGAAACAAATAAACAAGAAAATAACAAGGGCACTGCACAGGGGATCTTTTTAAATAACAATTCGAATATTTAAAACTGTCCACATTTCGTTGCTGGTGAAATTCCTCTTCATTTGCGTCATTTTCTAAATTAGTGTGGACACTTAAGTAAGATGCCAATGATTGTTTCATTATCGGAACTTTTTCAGGCTTTATGCTCCTAAACTCAGTAACTGTGTTTATGTGTGTGTCAAGTTACTGTTTGTCGTATTCTGGGATGTGATCCAATTTTATCACTTAATTTATCTTTATTACCAAAAAGCCATTCCTTTCCAAGCAGAGAGTCGAGTCCAGCTAAGCAGTTTACGAATTACCTTTTTGTCCTTTTTCGTCCTTAAACGATGCTATTCTTGACATAATACACACAGGACACAGTATGTGCCCTGTAGAGCAAAAACTTTAATTTTAGAAAATGTGTTCATTTGGAAGAGAAACTGTGCATAAGCTAAACATCCTGGACAAAGTTGTTTCAAAAGGCTCTCGGTTAAACACAGATGAGGGTAATGAACCAACGACACGAAGAACAGACAGAAAAATATACCATATTCGTTTGCATATTGATAAGAGTCCTAAGGACATATTCTGCCTTTTCAAAAAATAAAACAAAAAACGTACCACCTCACCATTGCTAGGATATGATAGACTCAGTAGAGTTGGGCGACATGTCGACGAGAAAGAGAAAAAAAAAAACAGATGGCAAGGCCACACCGGATATGTCCAAAATAGGGTATAAAATTCGCATAGAAGTATTGTGCTGAGAAATGAAATATGAATATGAGTGCATGCATGCGAAATAAGGATATCCGGGTCATTCATATCTGCGGGCTTTATACGAACGTCACCAGGAAGACTCTGATAACTTAACTAGATACAAAGGGAAAGAAGGACGGACCTAGCAAAAAATGACAAATGAGTTATATGCATTCCAGATGAGGGATAATGTAATTTTGATGTCGCCTTTTCTAAATTTATTCGTAGTTTGCTTTCGTTTCCTCTGAAGAAATGAGAAAAAAAGGAGTAACACTTTTCCCTTTTGTTGTCATTAATTTTGCTTAATGGAGTGCCGGGTTACAAAGGATTTAAGAAATCCTCATTCCTAGTTTTTGTGTAGTAGAGTGACCATTATTCTGTCCAGGGACTTATTGTTGGTAATAATTTTTTTGTTGTCGCAGTCTGGGTCATCAATCATTTCCTTTGATGACAGACGGGTAAGCGAAATGTATATTTCTTGTTGTTGATTCTGATATTGTATCGTGTTCTTTTGTTGTTTGAGCTTCTGGTTGGTTGGATCCTGATCACTATCGTGTTGTGGTTTGGGTAAATAACTGTTTATAACAATGAAGATAGCAAATAAAAGCTAAGTGGACTATTATTGTGTTTAAATGTGGGGATATTGTGTTCGAAAATAAAATGTACTTTTGTTTTATTGGGCGGTTAAGCAGATTCTATTTACATATAAAGAGGGCCTTTAAAAACTCTTTGGAACTTGTGTATTTTATGTATTTCAAAATCAATGTTGACGGGTCAACATTTTACAAAAATCTCACAAGGCCTTATTGAATTTTTGAAATCTTGAAGTAACCACAGCAACAACATTCCACTAGTTTCATCTCCCCATCACACATTTCATGACTCCATTTGGTGGATCTCAGTAATCTAATTGGAATATTTACACAAAGCTGATGAAACAAATCTGCTCGCTTAACTATGTAAGTGTTGATTGAGATCTGAATCCCCCTCAACCGTCAAATTGCGGTAAACACCCGCAAACTAAACACATTCGCAATCATGTTTCCTAAATTAGTTCCTTCATGATGCAGATGTAGTTTGGCGAAACTTTCTCATAAAATTTTCAACTGCATTTCCAGAAGATTTCTACTCTTCTTCTTAAATTGTGAAACATCATCCATAACACAAACACAACAACAGCTATAGTCTCAAGCTCAAGCTCAAGCATCAAAATTCAATGGGGAAAATCCTTGTTGTCACTGACACTGATACGACTTGCGAAAACAGAAATGAAGAGGGTCTTTCTATTCCTCTCTTTATTATTATCGTGCTCTTGGTTTGACGTCAAGTAACCCCTCCCCTTCCCTCCCACTTTATCACTTCTTAAACATAGTTGAGGATATTTTAATCTTGTTTAATGCGACGTTAAGTATTTGGTGTTTGTTTTTTATAAGTCGAACGAAGCACAGGAGTTCCCTTGAAAATTGCATCAGAGCGAAAAATGAGAGAAATTTAAGTTTGAATAATCAAATCTCTCAAATGAAGTTTTGTATAAAGTCGAACAAACAAGATTTGGGAAAGAATTTGGTGTTGTTTTTGTGTCTCATTAGGCAAGGATAACAACAGGACTTGGGAGCTTCAAAGAAATATCAACTCTGCTGTGCATTCGAGAAGAATTTCCCGGAGAATTAATTCTGAAGGACTTCGAACAGAAGGAGCAGTAGGGTGCAAATTTGTTGACCAACAAAATATACCATCAACTTGAAGGATAAACTTTTTACTGAACGATTTCTTCTCACATCACTGTGAGGTTACAATTTCAATCGACCTATTGAACAGTGCTGAACAAGTTTCGTAATAATCCTTTCACTACAGCAACATTGCACAAGAACTAAAACTATTTGTTAAACGATACTGGAATCACGGACGAACTGAAATTGATGATTTTGATGGTTTTCAATTTACGATAGAACAAAATGGAAATGCAAACGTTTTTTATTCTTTCATCAAAAAGGAAAAAAGAAGAAAATACTCTCTTTGAAAAGAATTTGAAGGTTAGGGCAACATGTGTGTATTGAATTCAAAGCACGTTGTTCAATAAAAAGAGTTGTAGATTGTACTCACACATTCAGTTTGGAGCAAATATATTTCGACGTGCTTTTCTTCTATTTGAACATCTGACCAGAGCCAGCAGTTGGTTTAATGGTCTGAAAATTCAATGAGTTAAGTTTTGTTCTTACCTTTTTCCAGAATATCTTCATCAAAGAGACCATAAGATTTGCTGTAAATGTGGTTGAAGCTTTGCATTTTTAATATTTTTGCAAAAATAGGATTCAAGTGAACCTGAACATGATCCTTTTGATTCAATGCAGCATTTGGACTACTCAGACGTGCTACAGTCGGATATTTTAATGGTGATCCTTTTTTGGTATTTGAGTTTTTGAATAAGATGGAAAAAAATATTCCATTTAGAAATAGATACATTCATAATTCTAAAACCAACTTTATTAAGCGGGATGCCTGTTCAAAATATTATAATTAATGCAGGTACCTTACATACTTTTTAACTGTGTCCCTATTCGAACTGCAGACAAATTGACATATAGAAGTTCAAAAAATGTTGAATTAATCGTTCAAACAGACATAAATCTCCATCAATACTAATATAATAAAGTGAGACTTTTGTTTGTTTGTCGGTTGTATGTTTGTAGTCGATAAACTAACAAACAAACAAAAATCTCACTTTATAAATGATAGACAATTGCTGTTCCATGCACTGATTGTGCAGTAGGAGGGTCTGAAAATAAAAGAAATAATTATAAATAGCAAAAAACATTGATTTCAATTTACTTACTCGGAAATTTTGTTTTTAAATTCAGGCAACTGACAGCCGACATCATTTTTTTGAAATGTCTCTCCATTCTCATTTCATTTCATTTCATTTCCTATTCATTCTTTTGTTTTATATTTAAGGCTGAACTCCTACTTAAGCGTTTACACCAAGACAATGTTTACACGCGAATTCTTGGGTAAGACTTTCTGTACAAAAGAAAATTTTAACATCGATATTAAAACAAAGCATAGATTTTAGTTTCCAATCTCTATGCATGTACATTTCGCATTTTGAATATTAGGTACATACATTTCGGTCTCGGTCAAAATTAGGCCTGTGTCGTTCGGGATTGATTCGTTCATTTTTGGTCTCGGTCAAAACCAAAAGTAGAGTTAAGGACTGTTCACGGACAACTGGAAAATTTCAAAATGGGTTTTCGTATGGAAAATAGAAAGTTCTTGATGAAAAACTCGGAAACTCATTGGTTTTTAAAGGGAAAATTGCATGTAATTGTAGGTGCATTGGTTTTCAAATTTAAAACAGGTAAATTTCAAAATCGGTTTTCGAATTGAAAATAGAAAGATCTTTATGAAAAACTCGGAAACCTCATTGGTGTTTAACGGGAAAATTGCATGTAATTGCAGGTGCATTGGTTTTCAAATGGAAAACTGGAAAATTTCAAAATCGGTTTTCGAATTGAAAATAGAAAGATCTTTATGAAAAACTCGGAAACCTCATTGGTTTTTAACGGGAAAATTGCATGTAATTGCAGGTGCATTGGTTTTCAAATGGAAAACTGGAAAATTTCAAAATCGGTTTTCGAATTGAAAATAGAAAGATCTTTATGAAAAACTCGGAAACCTCATTGGTTTTTAACGGGAAAATTGCATGTAATTGCAGGTGCATTGGTTTTCAAAGTGGAAAACTGGAAAATTTCAAAATCGGTTTTCGAATTGAAAATAGAAAGATCTTTATGAAAAACTCGGAAACCTCATTGGTTTTTAACGGGAAAATTGCATGTAATTGCAGGTGCATTGGTTTTCAAATGGAAAACTGGAAAATTTCAAAATCGGTTTTCGAATTGAAAATAGAAAGATCTTTATGAAAAACTCGGAAACCTCATTGGTTTTTAACGGGAAAATTGCATGTAATTGCAGGTGCATTGGTTTTCAAATGGAAAACTGGAAAATTTCAAAATCGGTTTTCGAATTGAAAATAGAAAGATCTTTATGAAAAACTCGGAAACCTCATTGGTTTTTAAAGGGAAAATTGCATGTAATTGCAGGTGCATTGGTTTTCAAATGGAAAACTGGAAAATTTCAAAATCGGTTTTCGAATTGAAAATAGAAAGATCTTTATGAAAAACTCGGAAACCTCATTGGTTTTAACGGGAAAATTGCATGTAATTGCAGGTGCATTGGTTTTCAAATGGAAAACTGGAAAATTTCAAAATCGGTTTTCGAATTGAAAATAGAAAGATCTTTATGAAAAACTCGGAAACCTCATTGGTTTTTAACGGGAAAATTGCATGTAATTGCAGGTGCATTGGTTTTCAAATGGAAAACTGGAAAATTTCAAAATCGGTTTTCGAATTGAAAATAGAAAGATCTTTATGAAAAACTCGGAAACCTCATTGGTTTTTAAAGGGAAAATTGCATTTAATTGCAGGTGCATTGGTTTTCAAATGGAAAACTGGAAAATTTCAAAATCGGTTTTCGAATTGAAAATAGAAAGATCTTTATGAAAAACTCGGAAACCTCATTGGTTTTTAAAGGGAAAATTGCATTTAATTGCAGGTGCATTGGTTTTCAAATGGAAAACTGGAAAATTTCAAAATCGGTTTTCGAATTGAAAATAGAAAGATCTTTATGAAAAACTCGGAAACCTCATTGCTTTTCATAGAAAAAATTATTAATTTTGTATTGTGAATTCGCAAAATTTGCGAGAGCACAAAAATAATAATTATAATTCTAAGGTTGCTCTGAAAGGTGCGAGACGAGGTCGCAGGGTCAGCTAGTTTTTAAATAATTGATTTCAAACACAGTCTGCCCGATTTTTTTCCTCACAAAATTTTTGTACAAAACAAATACTCTAATTAAATATTCATCAAACCAAAATGTCTTCCATTTAATTTGCTATGCACCTCGTGATTACAAAATTATGTACCTTTTTTCTGTCATGCTATCTATCCACTTAGCTTCTTCTCAAAAAAATAATCTGTGAGATTGAGCAGATGTTGAAATATACTCAAAAAGTAAAAAAAAAGAACAAAAAATGTTAAAATTCTAATTTCGTTCAACCTGTCCAGACTACAAAAAATAATGTTCTCCACGACTTTCATCTGCCTAAGAACGGCAATGTCGGTAAGGTAGATTATACGTTTTATCCCAAAAGATTTATAACGTCTACCGGTTGAAGGAAAACACAAGCTCTCTCTCCTCAGGCAATTCACAACAGCTTGAAGATATTATTTATGCGCGATTTTATGGCAACACTTATAAATTTAAACCTTCATAAGAGTTGAAGGCGAAGATGGCGTGTGGGTGGCATTTAGTCAAACCAGCCTTCATACAATAATTATATGTAAGAAAGGTAATTCGAATTATTTCATTTCCTTTGAAAAAAAGAAGTTTAATTTAAGGCCCCTCTCTCAGGCTCTCCCACAGAGCCACATCGTGTCGTCCTCAAACCTCTTGATATGCCAGCCATACGAAGAAAGAACGTGTCATTAACTCAAGTTCCTTCCTTACCTCAAGTCTTAACTCAGCCTCCTTCGTTCTTTATCCGTCTTCGCACTAACAGGCACATAAAATAACCTTGATCTCGTTTAATTTTAAATTACATTTTAAAGACACACACACACACTTGACAAGTATCCTTGAATGCCTTCTACCGCTGCTTCTACTGTCGACGACGACCGACAACGCGCGCCGCCGCTGCCGCCACAACGGTTTATCCTTCAACAACAACAAAGCAGATGACGAAAGAAGAAAGAACACGAACAATTTGCAAGAAAGTTATTTCACAGATTTTAAGAATGTTCTTTTCAGTTCACGCAAATTGAATGCCTAGGAAACGACACAAAAAAGGAATGCAACCCTTTTAAAGGACTCGAGACAGATAGTCGCCAGTCGTGTCGAGAGCATTTTCTTCTTTGTACTGTTGTTTTTTTTTTTTTTTTTTTTTTTTTTTTTTTTTTTTTTTTTTTTTTTTTTGTACAGGATAAAGGATTAAGGCAAAGTGGAAACCCAAAATGTTTTCCTTTTTGATTTAATTTTTTTTCCTCGTGCAAGTAAGACTGTCAAACGCAGAAAAAAGGAAGCGATTAAATTAGCACGATATAACTTATGCAGGACTTTTCGAATGTGTAACTCCGGAAGGCTTATGGTTTTTGGGCTTGTGCATTATAGGGTAGAACTTAAGAAATGTTGTCAAACTTTTTTGAACTTTCGGGGATATGGTCTTTTGGTCTTAGCTTAATTCTAATCGTAGTCCTGGCATGTTTAATTCATGTCCCTTGATGGTAATATAGGAGGTTTGAGTTAAGTCCATTAACTTGAATAACGTAGTTATCCATTAGTGGAGCACTCCTTAAGATAACTATGGCTGGCATAAGTACAAGGTGTTCCACTTATAGAATTACCTAACCGGGAAGACAGAAAAAAATGTTTATTTAAATAAACTGTTTTTGTTTCAAACTACCTGGAGCAGACCTAATTCCTGAAAGCAATTATTTTGTCCAGCTATAACAAAACTGAAACACCCTCTTCGAAAATAACATGATATAATTCGGATGATCTTTTGCCAGTGCAACACTTAAGAACCACCATTTACAAAGACACCGTTGTCATCGCTAAGGTCCTTTATGAAAAGACGTTAGACTAAATGGCTCTTGTCATTTGAATAATATCCTCCCTTAAGGATTCAGACTCTGGGTCAGGTTAACGACACTCTTTCCATCTCATGAAATTATTCCAAAGAAAAGAAGAATAAAAATGAATAGAACAAAAATTACCATCACTTAAGGAAAAGAAAGCAAATGACAACTTCCAAAGTGACTGACTACTTTATCACCTGCGTGTATGATTCAAGGACCTTCCAAGCCATTTAGCTCATCATTCTAATCGAAAGAATGAGAGCGAATTCTTCACACCATCACAATTCCCATTCCAATTCGGTGACATTCTCATCATCATCGTCTAACACGACGACGACGTCATTGGTATCAACAAACACCAGCCGAACGTCTTCAAACTGATCGAAGATTTATATTTCAAATTCATCGGATACTTCACGAATTTGCACATAATTTTCCAGCCAGAAAAGCTTAGGTCTGCCATGGAACTGATAGAAGAGAGCATCGCTGTAAGTAATGACACCACTCTGACGGAGACGGTGCTGCCGAAGAAACGAACAGGATAATGGGAATATTTTCTTCAATTTTTTTTTTCCAGCATGAAGAGGAATAGGGAAAGTAGGAGGATTCAAATCGCGTGTGTAATTTGTGTGAATTTTCTGGTACGAGTGTCCTTGTCTCTTTGTGGATACTGGTTAATGGTTTTCTTTGTTGTTGTTAGCAATGGCGCAGGAAGTGGAAGGTAGATGATGGCGGTTATGGTTGTTCCATTGAAGAATGCCGAATGTGGAGTACTTTGGGTTGAAATTCCAAATGGAAATGATAGGGATTTCTGTGTGGGAGCATTTGGAAGCCGGTCATTAAATTCTTCGGGTTGGATGGTATCTTTGTGTTCTTTGAATATTTTCGCTTTTTCAAGGAATTTGTTCCGCTTTCAAATGAAACGCTATTGACTTGTTAACGATGGCGAAATTGAAAGATTCCGGAGAGGCGGAGAGAATGACGTTTATGGGAATCAATTTAATGATTATTGTAACGAGACGAAGTCGTCAAAAAAGAGCTTAAATTGTCTCTTGAAATCCTTGTTAAGTGCTCTATCAAGTGGAATTTATTAAAACTTCAAAAAACAAATGTGACGTCAAAAATTGAAATGTTGGTCTCTCCGACATACAACCTCTACTGAAAAGTTTTTGAAATAAAAACGTCCTTATCTAAAAGCAAGAAGAGGACATTTCTAAAACTCAGTTAAAAATCTAAACTTTAAATCTTAATCCTCTTGAAATATTCAAAATGTGGTCTAATTTGCTTTCTGAAGTAGATAATCCTTTAAGCTCATCGTCTTTATCGTCAATTTGTCATTATCGTCTTATTCGACGTCAGCCGTCGTCATTCCTATTCTCCAAATTCTTTATTTGCATACGTCTCTCTTTTGCTTTTCTATTTGCAATGAATCCGTTAAGCCCCACAGCTGATTGATTCTATCAAGCAGAATTAAACTAATTGGATATCATTTTTTATTTCAATTTTCAATTGCACTCACGATTCTATTTTAAAGTGAAAAAATAAACGTCTGGCTGTTAAACTAAAAGCTTTTTAATTAAGAAAAGAATGAGCAAAACTAAAACTGATTTTGGGTTTTCTAATAATGAGCCAAATGACTGTGATTGGGAAAATAGCTGACATCAACAAAATGAAAATTAATTCCTCGTCAGAAATTGACAAAAATTCCAGACACACTTGAGAAAACCTCGTTAATCGAATGTCACTTACTCACACAAGAAATCTCTGAAGCTCAAACTTGATTAAGTGACATTCAATAAGACACAGCGAATGTGAGTCTTCAGGGAAATGTGTCAGAGCAGTAAGCAGTCTCCTGACATCATCAGTTTCAGCATCACATGCAGTTGAAGGTACATAAAATTCACTCTTGGCCCGACATCATAGCATCCTTGAAAGGTTTGACTCAATTAGATACGAAACCAACCGGATGTGTGTACTCTCTGACATCGGCCATGAACATGAACATCGATTTTGCAGCTAGTGTAATTGAATTTGTCAGGGCAAGCGGTTGCAGCATGTCGTTTCTTCCCTCATATTCGTTCATCACCTCGCCCCCATCTCACTATAAAATGACAATTTTCTAGTTGTTTTAATGCAGTTAGACTTTTACACAGTGCAATCGCATCCTTGGCTTCATCGTTTCTGTCACCGTCATCGTGTCGTGGTGCTTTAGTTTTAACGGTTCTTTTATTTTGACATAATTCAAACGGAAGCCGGAAAAAGAAACGAAAACGAGAAAAACTTCTCATCCTTTTGAACCTTGTGGTTGTTAAAAGTTCACCAAATGGCAGTGAGTATAAAACAGAGATAAGTGATATCCGCATCCTCATCAGACATTCAACCGCGTTTGAGAGCTAATCAGCAGAAAAGTGGGAGCGTAGAGTGTTTGAGTTGTAATAAAACAAAAACTGTCAGGAGATTGCTTTGACGTAGAAGACCACATATAATAAAATTTCGATGATACATCATGACGAAGTTGATCCTGATGGTTATGCTGACGTGACAAGGTCGTTTCACACACGTCGGAACAAGGATCATCCATTTTTTATTGTTTCCACTCCCACACATTCCATTCTCTCAGTCACAGTCGTCATTCTGTGCTAGTCTCAAGTGTTTTTCAATGCGGAAGGAGTCCTGTTTTCCACCCACTTCCGTGAAAATTGTTTATTCACAATCAATTTATCAAATTGCGGAGTAACCTATTCACTCAGTTTCTATTCTTTTTGAGTGAGTTTTCATTTCTTTTTGCTTTTGCATACTACTTGTCACTCCGCGAAATATGTACATTTCTGTTTGTTTGTATGTCCTGTCGGTTGGATGTGGGTCGAAAGGATATAAATACGCGGTTGGTATTCAACCGGAAATATAGTGTTTCTATAAACATGAGGATGCTAAGTTATTTGTATTCATCCATCAACCATCGTTAAGTATTCGGTGTTGCTTTTCAAACGATGAGTGATGCAGCGCATATTTTTCGCGCACTAAAATTTATTCACCGAAATGTCTCGTCACACCATTGAAGGATTAAAATGAATATTGTGTCGGCGACAATGCGACAGCACTTTTAATATTTATAACATGAGTGTATGCAATATTTTTTTAACGTTCAATTTTATCGGTTTGCGAACACGTCGTCTTGCAATCATATAATTTTATTACAGGTTTATACAAAATTTAATTTTCTTTTTAGTAGAAAATTACCCACACTTCGGATAACATTAATTTGGTCACCTTCCAACATAAATCTCACTTTGCGAACTGAACAAATATTGCCAATCGATTACAATCTCGACAAATTGAAACCCTTAGCATCAAATTATATCCTAAAAATAAGCCCGGATATAATTTGCCTCAGTGTTGAATGCCTTCCGTTAAGCTATATTTGTTTTTTTTTGTGCTATCGATTTTTCATAAATCTGTCTACCTTAATTCGATTTCCGAAAACAAAGTGGCAGTTCAATAAACCATCTCACCTCTTTGCTGCGCAACAACCTCGCCATTCGGTAACGTTAAAAATTGTTCTCTTTTATGGGATATGTTGATCAGACTTTGAAAGTTAAGCAAGGAGTTGACTCTGTAGGTTTATGAAATGAATCAAATGTAATTTAATTATTTTTATTATTTAAGTTTGAGTTGTACAGAAAGTCATGTTCAGAATGCCAATATTCGATTCGCATAGAAATGAAATCGTATCTAGAGCACGGTGACTGAAAATAACCTCACGCATAATGAAAAATTCAAGGATATAATTCCAATTATTGACTGATGCATGACGTTATTTCGCGTATATCTGCCGCTGCACGGTGGCATTAATGCATCTTTTATTGCTTCCCTGCTAGGTTGACATCAAACAATTTCACATTCAAGAAATACACATATACCGCCTACAAACACATCATCATCATCATCATCCAATTGTCCTTATAAATATTTAAAATGCAATCAGAAGCTCCTCATGCTTGTGCCACAAATTTATGCAAATTCACCCAGTTCATTCCTTTTTACGAGCATATTTCTGCCACAGAAAGTCAGACAAAACTGGATAACTGCCGCCCACAATTTCAATCCATTTCGAGCTTACCAATCAGTCAGTCGGAGAGCAAGAAAAGACAGATACAAAAATGTGAATGAGCATTCCCTAAAGTAAATGACATTAGCAAACGTTTTTTTCTTCTATTTGGATCTCCTCAAGGGATGGCACTCGAAATTATTCACACACTCACGTCAAAGGAGCCATACTTTGACGAAAGTTTTTGTAGGTTTTTTCAATATAATTTTGTATAATTCTTGAATTTCCACGTTCAATTTTCTTTTTTTATTTTTAATGATTTTTGTTTGTTTCCATAACCGTCATCACGAATTCATAAATTTTTAATAAAACAACAAAACCATTTACATCTTTCTGTTTTTTGTGTTGACATAATTTTTAAGCAGGAGAAAAATTACTGTATACAATCGGAAAGATAAAGCAAACAGGAAACACTCCGACACACACCGGATATATACATCTTAAGCTAACAGTTTGCAAGAATAAAAATGATATCCGCTGCACAACACGGAAGACGGAAATGTTCATTGCTCAGTCTTCCAGAACGCTGACCATTTTCAAGTAAACATACGAGTAGAAAACATGGATTTCTTTTGGGTTGTTGGTCCATATCAGGCGGTGTGCTTATGCGTCCTTTATGTACGTACATTTCTTGTCATGTATGATTTTTCTTTTGGTTTTCCTGTTCAATTCACAATCAAAGACTCTGTGAGTTGTGTTTTAACTGCACGTGAATTGTGCAAACGAGCTTATTAATAACTTGTTGATTTGAAATGAGTGGATATAATTGTCATTATAAGGACTTAGAAGTCTTATCGAAACCCTCCTCGTTTTTCTTTGTGGAAAACTAATGAACTGAAAGTTGATATCATGAGCAAAATTGTGATTAATATCGATTAGAAATTGCGGGAAAATTTTAGCGAATAATTTTTGCCAATATCTGGGCTACCAAACCTTCAAAAAACTTGAAACCCATTTTGATGAACAGAGTTCGACCAGACCTTTCGTTTGATGTATTGATTTTTTTTTTTTTTCTGTAAAAAATTTTGGCAAGGGGTTAGCCCATAATTTTTTGCCGAAAATCTTAAAGAAATCGGTTTCAACATATTTGATAGTTCTCATTTTTCTGAGCCTACCGGGTGGAAGCCAAACTCAATTCCAACCTCTGGTTACCGAGATATTTGCATCTGAAGATATTCTTTCTATGGGATGGAATATGGCTGAGGACTAAAAAAAAAAAAAAAATGTTTTTTGATCATAACTCGGTAACCAGAGGTCGTAGATAGTTTTTGTTTTCAGTGACAGGAAAAGAAACAATTTACGTGAACACCTGGCGTAGAGCCCTTAATTCACGGTGGATCTTATCCACACTGTCTTTGGAACAGTTTGTGTCATTTGTAAATTTTTTAGTTTTCATAAATTTCAATTTTAGCTACCCTCCCCTGTAGTTTATGATTTTAATTCATTCTCAATCATTAACTCAAGTACCAATTTGGTCACCCATAAAATTCACCATACTAGTTGATGTTTTTCTATCTATATAAATGAGTCCAGAAACGATTAACTCAGTTAACGAGAACGAATCTCTCGACAACTACAGCCACTCTGAAAATCCCACAAGGGGGCCTACCGCGACTGTAGCACCAGTGTTTTCAAAAGACCTGGTAGTCTTTCTTTTGATTTTATGTACTCCTATGAATAAATTCACGTACACTTTTCCTAAGGGATATTTTCAGCTTCTTTGATTTTATGGCTCAACAGGAACACTGGTGTCCATTGTCATGCAGTCTCTTGCCGGTTACAGCCGCGATGAGCAAAGCTTGAAGACTGCATGACTCATTGCCATGCACCTCCACCATAATTGAAAGGATCAATATTCATTCTGTGCCTTTCTATCATTTTATCAAGTACAGTCTCATTAATCATTATATTCATCAATTCTTATATGATCATGATACATGTACAATGAAGCGTATGTTCATTCGAAAGACCGAAGTCATGTTTCCACCCTGCACCATTTGTGGAGGTTGAACTTTTCCGCACTTGAGCAGCAAAGAATATATACTAGAGTTTACAAACCTTTTCTAAATTCCTCACCCACTCTTCGCAGGGCAAGGTTTTCAGTGACAGAAAGAAGGTAAATATGCCTTTGTTTTCGTGCATCATTGATGTGGCGATTTGGAATCGCTGGAAATTTTCTGAAAGCAGAAACTGAAAGAAATGATTTTTTGAGTATAACTTTATAACCAAGTACTAAACATAGTATTAGCTCTCAATGGCTGACAGAATACTAATGGGAAATATCGATTTGTAATTGGGTGAAAATGTTTGCGAGTATTCAACATTTTTGCCAATATCTCTGCTAGCAGACCTTCAAAAACTTGAAACATTTCGATGCATAGAGTTCGACCAGACCATTCTTCTGATGTATCATTCGATGGGTTTTGGAAGAATTTTTTTTTTCTGTCCAAATTTTGGCAAGGCCTATCCTAAGTTTATTACTGAAAGCTTATTACTGAAAGCTAATTTCAATTCCAAGCTCTGATTGCTAAAATATTTGCATCAGAAGTTATCCTTTCTAAGCGATGATATATTGCTTAGGAGTAAATAAGAAAAGATGTTTTTTTAATCATAATTCGGTAACCAAACCTCGCCGCAGTTTTGGTCAGTGACTGATAGAAAGCAAATAGACCTTTGGCCTTCACAAAGGCTTCTTGGGGAAATTGAGAGAACTGAAATTTGAATGTTACTTCCGTCTGAAAAAAAACCGAATTACTCATATAAATTTCATAAAATTCGAGGGAATTTAAAGCAGTTTATTCAAAACCAACAAAACAACAAATTTAATAAATTCAACGATTCAACACTCGTAAAAAGCCTTAATTAAATTAAAAATTCTACGAAAGCCATTCACCTGAAATAATCCAATACAATACAAATTTTTCACGCCAAATTGCCGGCAGTAAAATTTTGCAACTATTTGCTCAAACGTTGATAAGTGGCCCCTTAATATTGCTTCAAATAACATTTTTGTATATAAGTAAAGTAGGTAAAACGAAATTGCCCTTGTTCCGTTTTAATTTCATATTCAAATCAAATATATTATGCACACCTCCTTTCATTTGTTATTACAAGTATCTTCTTCTCATACTCGACTGACAGACCTTTGAATCACCTTTTTCTTTCGTCTCTAAGAACATAAATTCCAGGACTTATCCTCGGAGAGGAATATATTTCAAAACGTATATACATATTCCCAAATTGCATAAGTTTTTTTTTCTCAATTTTTATTCATTTCTTTCAGAGAGTTAGAGACACGGAGGCAGGGTTAGAACCTCAGTTTTAAAATTTCGTAGCGAATTTGAAAAAAAAGTGGAGCAAATGCAAAATTTTCGGAGTAGATTTGTAACAAGAAGAAGATCTTTACCTTTCAGGGAAATTTCTCTAATAAATGTCCATTTAGCTGTATTCCTGTATTTTTTTTTATAATTAACGCGCACTCAAGAGCTTTTTTCATTACCCTTTATATGCCAAGAGCACAGTACGAGTATTAGGGAAGGCAGGATGTCAAAGGAGATGTCGGTGATTATTGGTTTTGAATTCTTGAATATTGCAATGGCTGGGGAAGACAGAGTGTGGAAGCGAGTTCCACATGCGCGTAGTACGGCTAAAGAACGATTCTATGTACATGACTGTAAGTCCGAAGTTGGGCTCAAGGGTGAACTGTAGGCATTCCTGGAGTCATGGGTATTACGGTGGGATATTTTAAGGGGAGGAATGCAACTAGCTATTTCACTAGAGCATATACCGTTGAAGTAACGGTAAAATAGATTGAGGCATGTGACATTTCGCCGATGTAAACAACTCCCTTCTTTTTGTAAAATGCAAGTTGCTGAAATGAACAACATCACGACCCTGGTCACATCGCAGTTCGTAGTGCTGTCGTATTTTTGAAATTTTTCCCAAGCTTCATACTTTTTTCTTATTAAATAAATAAATTCGAAGTGGGTATATTCATTTCTTCAATACACTAGTGGCGGTTTTAACTGGAATCTGAAAAAAAGCATTCTGGTTTTAAAATCAGAAGAAATTCTGTTCTTTTCAGCATCAGAACTGTCACTTTTGCCCAATTGAACGCATTCAGAATGCTTTTTTGAACTTCCAGATTGCCAATTAAAAACGCCACAGGTCTGTTTAATGAATCTGTTCCGCACAGAAAAGATCCACAAAGTAAACGTTTGTGTGTTCCATGAGAAAAAACCTTGCCCCAACTTGCTCTACAATCTGTAATTTTGTGTTCCATGAAGTTGTTCAGCTTAGTTAAGTACAATTTTTTCTGCAGGTAAGTTTTTGGTGGTGCAGCTTTGTGAAAACTCTCATACATATGTCAAAATTTCAAAAGCCAAATTATTTTTATTTTTTTTTCAATCAAACATTTTTTTTGTATCTCGATGAACGAGTTTCCGAGGAAATTAAAATATTACTACTACGCCAAGTAAAAATTACTCCTAAAAATCTAATAAGCTATTCATTATTATGAAAATTTTATTCTTTTTGATTTGACTTGGAATATTTATTTAACAGCTGATTTTATTCTGTCAAAAAGATTAAACAGGGAGCTGATCTTTTCTGTTCTAACTTGTTCTGACAGTTTTCATTTACTTGTGCTGTTCTGTGCTGTACTGATCTCTCTTTTCTTAATTAAACAGTACTACAAAGTACTTATAAACCTCGTAAGTAGCTGGAATTTTTGACATATGTGATATGTATTCCAGTTCTCGGTATTCTACCCATTAAATTGAATAATTCCATCATGAATCTCACGTCGCGTCGTTGGTTGCCCATAACCCATCGGTATAACCTCTTCAATGTTCAATAAAAGGGAAACAACGTCTTGAATTGATTAAGATTAGTTCAGGAACAACAATTTTATTTGATTAAATTTTCAACAAACAACGCTATGCTATATACAGGTATACATGTTATTAACATGTAGTTTAGGTTAACAATTTTTTTTCTTGTGGAAAAAGTGGAGCAAATCTTGAAAAATCGGAGCGTCGGAGTAGATTTTTATTTTTCCCTAAAAGTGGAGCAAATTTGCTCCGATCGGAGCAAGGTTCTAACGCTGCACGGAGGTTAGAGATAATAAGAGACCCCTTCTAAGGTACCATCATCAACTTTTGAAGTTGGTTTTATTTTTTGCAAAACAAGGACTTTTATTCCTTTTATTATACTTTTTTTTTTTAGGGAAGAGTGGAAAGGGAAAAAAATTGCAACCTTTTTCTGTTTGAATCCTTGCGTGAGGTCGTAAAAACTCTTTTTACAATTGGGGAAGCATAAAAGTGTGTCAAAGTGGGGGCACACGATGCGTGACAAAAGGCACACTCAGCTCTCTGTATCTGCCATTTCGGGTGTATACTATTTCTAAAAATGCCAAAGCACTCTTCTCTTGGTTGAATACCACTTCGTACTATCCAGCAACAAAGTGAATATTTACCATTTTTTTTTTTTTTCATTTTCGTTTTCGCAGTCCCAATTCGGCAGGCAACTCATGCTAACAGATGTGCTATTCCTATTGTCTGCGTGTTTGAACGAACGATGGGGACATTTTTGAACGAAATCGCTTAAATTCTCATAAAAAATAAAATGACGAGAAGAGAATATTACGGTGACCTTGTTCTTCAACCACCAGAGCCATACCACTTTCACCCACAATATCAACAGTCCCCCTCCCACAAAAAAACAAACAACAGAAACACTACCACAATTCTGCTGAATCACCTAAAACGGTTTTCGGAACCCAATTCATTATGATGGTAGTGGAAACGTTGTAGTGGCAGGCCCTTAGGGATCAACAACTATACGGCACGAACCAAAAAAAGGGGCGAATGTGAGGACATTTGAATTTTTGGCAAATTGATTATGAGATGACGAGGATGCCAAGGACAAAGAAAAGAACCAAACAAAATGAGCATAACTCTCACAAATGCTCCATGATTCGGTTTATTGAATTTTGTCGGACATTTATTGGAAGTCATGTAAATATTGGCCAATAAGTTGAGTGGGGAAATGAGAGCGGGTTGGAAATGTCAAATTTTCAGATGAGAAAAGCAAATGAATAATTTATGGACGGCAAATTGGACACAAAACTTGTTGCCCGGAACGAGAGGAGTGAAATTTTTGAACAACATTATTGAAGTTTTTATTCGGGAAGGAACATTTAGGTCTGTCAAGAATTTCGTATTGAATTTTTTATGACTTAATACCAAACGTTATTAGTCTTTATCGTTCTTTTTCGTCCTGAATATTAAACGGACTTATTTCGTCTTCTTTTTTCAACAGGGTTCGTTATTCGTTTTAGTTTTTGAGTTGGTTCACGAGTGCAAACAATGTTCTCCATAAACTTAAATCTCGCTAGTGTCCGTAGCTTAGTGGTTAGGTGCGTTGGCTGCTAAGCAGAACGTCGTGGGTTCGAGTCCTACCTGGGCCCATAATATTTATTTCATCTTTCACGGGCACTGCCTCCTACGAAGAACTGACAAAAGTTTCAAGAGTATCATCTGTCATGAAAAAGTGCTTCTCAACTCTGCCGTTCGGAATCGGCGTTAAATTGTAGGTCCCCTCAATTCTTCACACGCACCTAGAGAATTGTTGATGAGAGTAAGCCACTTAGGCCTTGGCTCTTCAAGAGCTGTCACGCCACTCTATTTTTTATTTTTTAAACTTAAATCTCACCTGGTCACACTCACCTCATTTTATTAACAATATTTCAATTTCTCTTTATAAATATTACTTTACTTTGTTTGTTTGACAAAAAGAAAAACCCATTTTTCTTCGTCCTCTCAACAAACTCATCGATCAATTATGAAAATCAACTGTAGCACTTTGTACTGATTGGAAGGGATGCATAACAAGGAACAGGACGACACAGATGAAGCGATGGCAATGGCGATGACGGTACACTACAGTTGCCGTTACCTAGCTGTATGCAGCACGAGCGCAACGGCAAAGTGCAGATGCAAAATTTGTGCTTTTGGGAATTGTGTTTGGTGTGTGTCGATTGAATTGAAACCGAAGTGGATCGATGGGAGGTAAAACGGGAGACTCTAGACTAGAACAAGCAAATTGAGAGTGTGACTCAAGGAGGAAGAGAGACAACTTGTGAATGACGTTTACAAAAGTCTGTTATTGAGTTAAGTGCACCAGATATGATGGATGGATTATTTAAGTTTTTGAATAGTTTTTTTTTTTTTATTTCGTGTGTTTGTTCTTGATCCCATTTTTCGATTTGCTGTTGTTAATGTGAATCATTCAATTAAAGTGATGTGGACTTTGAAAAATTCTTATTTTATATTGATTTTTCCTAGAATCGTGTTTTTGAGTCCTAAAACACATAAATCAAACAATAATCTTAAAAGAGCGACATTTTCATTTCAATTTAAAGATAAAATCGAATTTTTTCTATTTTCCAAACGTGACTTTAGGGCAAAATAAATTTGTCTAGAAATACAAATGACAAACGTTTTGAGGCGGATAGGAAATAATATGCCCAAATATTGTGTCAATAATGATTTATTGTTTCCTCAATTTTTTTCCTGTTTAAGATTTATCTTGCTGTTCTCGTCGTCTTGGTATTTAATCTTCTCACGTTTATTTATTTATTTCTCGAAGTTTTAAATTTGGAAGGACCCTTTAAAGGCCTTAAAATATTTTCATGAAAAATTGGTACATTTTTGGTACCTAAAAATACAGTTGTTTCAACATGTATTCAATTTCACTCAATATTGGATTCCTCTTCTGGGAAATCTGCAAAATATGTCTTTGATATTCCTTGAACGTGATGAATTTTTATGTGATTCTATGATTTTCCTTCTTTCATTGTTTTTGTATTGAAAAATAAAACCTGGATTCCTCTGTCCTAGAGCGGCAGCCTGATACAATTACTCTAAAAGAAATGTCCACTACTAGAGGAACTTAGAAGAAATGTCAGTTGCAAACTGAGAAGTTAAAAGAAGGGGCTCTTGGGTGACTTGTTGAGTAAAAATTCAATTAATTTCTGAAAATATTGTACTTCATATTTTAAACCAATTATTCCTTTTCTTTTCAGGTACGGATAAAAGAATTTAACAAGATTCTTCATCAGCTTTTTCTTGGAGGTAAGATTCTTCTTCTTAACACCTTTTTCAATTTGTGTCAGAATTCATAAGGTTAAAACTTTGGTAAACAAAACAGAATACAATTTGAGACGATGTTTAAGACTTCGATAAACTAATTTGCAAAAAAACTATATCCTTGTGAATGAACATAAGTTTCATTCTTAAATGTCTCAATTATTTTCAATTGAAACCATAAAAAATTCACTATCGTATTTCAGCCAGCATCAGCAGTCAAAAAGTCAGAAGATTCTCTTTAATTATCCATTTAACTTTTGCGCGACAGTACAAAATGGCCCCAAAGCAGATTGACATTCATTTCACTGAAATCATAATTTCCTTGCAAGCAAGCAGAATAATATTATTTTGAGGCAGGACCAAAAAGGAATGGGATGGCTTCTTCGGTACTTACATAAGAAAGTTGATTCTTTTCTTTTTGAAAGAGGGTCTGACTGCCAGACAGCAGAATTGCCATTTAAATTTCTCTTGAAATCCGTATTATGGTTCGAGGAAATAAACATCAAGAGTGAGGGAGGAGATCAAATTTAGTCACAAGATCCGGAAGTGAATGTACAAGACCACACACTCATACCATAAAAAACAGTCTGTTTTTCCACATTAAAAATATGTGTATTATATTTTGTCATTCCATCGGATCAATGGAAAAGACTTCTGCTGACTGACAATGTGGGTGATGTCCTTGCGACTCGGGAATACTATATTTTTTAACGAGTTTCTGTTAAGGACCGCCAAAGTTAGGATTGCCGTTGTTCAATAAAAGAATCTTATTACTTTTTGATGTAAATCGGTTTTATTTCTGGATTCTTATCTTGTTAAATTTTGATTTGATTTTAAATCGAATGAAGACTGCAATTGATTCAATCAGCAAAATTATTTTGCCCGAAAACCATTTTTGTTAGAGAAATAAACATTGAAATGAAGAAGTGTGAGAAACGATTTTAAAGCATAAAAATTCTCCATTAACTCCTTTTTGCTGCAACCCCAAAGCGTAAATCTTTTAGCAGCACTTAACTCGCAAAGGACCAGACGACCTCGAAAATCGAAAACCTTAAGTGAAACATTATCCAGCAGCATCATAAATATTCCAAAATTTTACCATCCTGCGTTCATTAATCTGTTACTTCCTCCAGCAATGGTTTGAGTCCTTTTTTCTAAAGCGATGTCTTTATCGTCCAAGAATATTAATTCATTCACAATGAAATATATGAAACTTTTTTGGCAGTGAGAAGTTTCCCAAGTTTCAATAAATTCAAGCAAAAACAGAAGAAAAAATCATTCTTGACCCAGGTTCTCCGCCATGATGGTGATAATGATGACGATGATAAATTGAATTGCTTTTGTAGTTGTCAGGACTCCTACGGCGCGCGCGGCGGTGTCCTCATTGTTCTCAAATTACATCGTACTCTTCTTTAATGGCAAACTTTTTGAGTGCAATTTCCGATTAATCCATCCCTTTTTTTATTCGCCATCAGCCATGTCTCATCGGAGGTTTCCTAATTAAAGTCAGTTTGGAATTAACATTTTAATTGAAGGCAAAACTAATGACTGACTGCCAAGCGGGTGGTCTTGTGAGATACTGGTTATCAGCTCCGCTGCAAAAAGCGATTACAAAAGAGTAAAAAGAAACCTAGGAAGAGTTTGGGAAACTTTCACCTTGATGGAAGAGGCTATAGGAGTATCTTGAGAGTCGAGTGCAAAAAGGATTCTCTGGGAATATCCTAATGTGTGAATAATTCATGAGGATAATGAGGATGCCGTCGACGATTAGCGTGGCGTGATGTTTAATCGACTAATTTAAGTGTTCTCAGTTGGTTGAGATTTAAGAATCTACCGACTCTCAGTAGCCTGAAAGCCAGAATCAGCAGAATGGTAGGTACCGCATGTTTGATGTTTTTAGAGAAGCAAGAAATCTACTTAATTAGGGAAAACTAAGCAAACAAATTCTTTGTTTTTCCTGAATGAATTCCCCTGAAACTTTCCAATTTTGGATTTTATTTTAAATTAAAATTTGACCAGCTCATTTTTCTATCTAGATTATGGTAATGGAAAAAAACGATTATCCTTGCTTCTATTGTGCATCTTGTGTCCTAATTACCAAATCCTTCCATCCTCTTGCTTACCAATTTTTAGCTCATAGGTCAATTAAGTATTTGTTCAAATTGCTATGAAGCCTTGGAAGGCAAATGGGATCATCGGTTATAGTCTCCGTATAAAAGATTGGACGTACAATAAGGGAACAAATACAAGAAACACAGTTTTACCCTCTCAACACGAAAAAATACCCTAAAGTTTGACAGCCCACCTATAAACTTAAAATTGAAGTACCTCAATAAATCGATTTTCTTCAACATTTTATTGCCATCACTAACTATCTCATCTTATCTCGAGCTCGACATGACATTCTGACGGAGGTGTCCTGAAAATCCCATTAAGAAAGTTTTCCATATACAGAAAACTTATTCAACTATGCTGTTTGGAACACTTTAATCCATACTCTTTTCCTTCATCCTTTTGCTGAAATTCAGAACTAATCCAAGGTGAAAATTACATTAAAACATTTATGAATGTTTGGAATCCAAGAAAGGGAAAAAAATACTCAAATATTCGAATGAAATATGGTCCTTGTAACTCGACGACGACTCGTTCCTTAACACCGAAATGCGCACTAACTCAGGCAATATATGGATTGTGTATTATTATTTATTAACCTAGACGGAACTAAAACAGCTTTTGGCTGCCTACTTCAGGCTCTGCTTTTATTGCTTACGCTCACAGCTGTTTGTATTCATGTGGACATTATAAGGCTTCACCGCTATGCCACAATAATTTTCTGTTTCCTTACCAAACACAGAGGGAAAATACGCAACCATAAATCCTAGTTTATCCGACTCATCTAAAATGACCGCATTTAATTTGTTCCGAACGTTTTGTTACCACGATATTCCGAGTGACTGTGGTGGCGAAGCGATACCTTTGGATGGGAGTATGTTATATATATGGCGTTAAAGCGAAACACACAACAGCTACACACAGAAGGGTATAAAACTTGACTCCCGAAAATTTAAGCATCTAGACTAGGTGGATAATTCATTTGTCATTTTTGTAAGCCACACAAGTGTCTAACAGTCTAACTCGACCTGAGAGATGCAGTCTGCAAAAACATTGGTAAGGGCAATCAAAAGTTTGTTCTTCTACAAAACGACCAGTAAAAAGTGTGGTTTTAAATGGAAATAGGCGATGAGGCTTTTGGTGAGGTCTCTTTGTGAATTGCAATTGCGCAATGCAGTTCGAAAGGGGATTAATTGAGACTATGCGAAGTACAAATTTTATATTTTGTTTCCAAACCAAAAATATTTGAATTTGAAATGTTTAAAATCATTTATATCAGAAGTGGGATGTTGAAGTCGATGAAACGTCCACCATAAACAACTAATATTTTGTCAAATCGTTCATAGTTACCCTGGAAATGTCAACATGTGTATGTGAAACAGTCAACATGTAAACAAGCCCTTTCTCAACAAACGTAAATCTTTGTTTGGCTCCAATTCTGTATAGCCTCTTGACAATAGACCACTAGTTTTCACCCGACTCATGAATAACCATCCTCATCATCATTAATGTATCATTATTTGCCACAGAGCACAGGCAGAAGACTTTAAACAAACCAATGAACACACAACGCCAAACACACACACGTTTCGAGTACGATAAGCGAACTCAACCTTATGTTTTGAAAATTGAATAATTAATTATTGTAATAAATGTCATGTCAATTGGGGGTTGAGGATATGAAAACAAAATTAAGTGTGTTTACAACAGTTTTTCGCTTTTGCGTGTTTGTGAGTTGGGTGGCGGCATTATTGGTTAAATATTTGGTTTAACCTTTTTCCATGTATTCACGACATTTTAAAGAGTATGGTTTCATTTCATAATCACAATTTTTAGTTATTGATCATTCTATTCTTGAATTTTTAAGGATTTTTATTCCTAAATGGGCAACTGCTAATATAAAAGGGGATAAGACCTCGAAAGCATTATCTTTGGAAATTTAGTAACCTCTCGTTTGAATCTTTGCAAACCAGTCTAAAAAGTCAAAAGGCAAACAGTTCAATGGCAACTTTAACCCGTTCACGGTCGATGGACCAATGCTAATAAAAGAAATTTATATAAAAGGAAATTTCTTAATGAATTCGTCCTACAGACCTTATTAAGGGAAAATACATTTCTATTATATTTCCTTTTTGAATTGAATTAGCTAATTTATTAAAAAATCTAACTTGAAATACTTTCTAATGCATACCTGTGTCTTTTTAAAAAAAATCTTTTGGAGATTGAATGAAACCACTAAGACATTTCTTTGTTTTCCATTTTTCCATTCAGAGAGTCTCCATAAATAGCTAGGAAATGGATAGAAAACGAAAAATTAAATAGCTTTAAGTTGAGTGCTCCTTCCGGCGATCTAAAAAGAATGAGAAAAGCTGAAGAGGAAATAGAACAGCTCGTGTCATGAAAGTGCATTTGTTGAGTTTCATTTCTTGCGTATCTTTAATTATATTAAAAAAAAAAAAAACATTAATTTATTATACTCCTATCCTACAATTATATTTTGAACAACAATGCTTAGCAAACTTGCTTTTCCTAATCTTTTAATCTTTATCTTCCTCAGCCAAACATAGGCTTATTTGAATCATGATAATAAAAGTTGATGTTGCAAAGAAAAACGAAAAACAAATTGGCCAGTCCTCTGTCCAGTATTTAATATCCTTTGAGTCCACCCTCTCTTGTTTGTTCGTTTAGATTCCAACTCCGATACGTTATCTTCATACTATACATTTGCCTAAATGAATTCGTTGACACAGGTCAACAGTTAAAGACAGCTTTTACTGATATCCTTACACTATGTTGTCAACACCCAAGGTTACAGTCACACAATCACGATAACAATCATACCACTGTTGATATGAAGTGTCGGACATCATAGTGAGATAAGGACTCGCAAGGGAGTAGAAAGGACACGAACTGTTGGTCCAATTAAAATGTAATGGGATACAAGAAAGGCAGATTTGGGTCAAAGTAGTGAATTCTATACTAAAATGGACGAACAGCGAACTAATAGGAGTAATAGTTTTTCGAATATGTTTTTTCTTTGTGGGTTTATCCTTCATTTACTTTTAATTGCTTTCTATCTTCAATTTTATTTGTGTTTTTCATATGTTTAAGAAATTTTGATTTTTAATTTCTATCTTGCAAGAATCTTGTTAACCTCTTTTCGCAACTCATTTTAAAGGACTTATTTTCAAACCCAACCAAAATTCTTTTGATAGCTGATTTGTTAGAAGCTGTACGTCCTTGTTGATAAATTTTTTAGACCTTATTTAAAAATCGAAAAAAGAAAATTAAAAAAAAAGTTTTTCTTACACATTTGAGCACAACTGTAGTGTCCAATAAAAATAAGCTTTATTATGGTAAAAAAGCTTTCACTTATAAAACGAAAGGCTTTCTCAAAGAAAGTTTCAAAAAGCTGACATTCACATTAAGCACAACACTTTCGACTTAAGAGACCATGTTAATGTTATTCTCTTATTCACCACACCACCAACAAATCAAAACCAACCTTCGAAGAAAGAAAGCTTTTTCTCTCATTCTTCTGGTTATCAGAGTTCAGAGCAAAGATAAGCCTTATCAAAACATTTTTACTAAGTTCCTGTGTTAAGGAAACCTCTGTACACATTTTCATTTCAAGGGTTAAGGTTAACTCATGTGTATGGTTTTTTTTGTCCCTGTTTCTCACCACACCTATTTTTAGAATTCTCATCATGCCTAACCTCAAACTCAGGCACTTAAATTTTATCCAACCCAGACATTTATGTCCTTTTTTGGTCAGGTAATTACAGTGGAAAGGGCTTAAATTAAAAGGAACTCTTGTTTTCATAACAAATCCTCTTTGGAAGACAATCCCCAAAAGCCTCATTGCTAGCGGGTGGGTCCTTGTTTGTATATTTAAATAATTTATTATTGTTTGGGTCTTGTAATTTTTTTTAAGGATGTTTATTTTTGAATGTAATCAGTAAAAAGTTTTCCAAAGTCAAACAAAAGAGCTTTACCCCACACGTTAAATCGTTACCGAGAGAAAGAGAGAGGGAGGTGAAAGAGAAAAAGTATAAGAGAGTTAAAACAAAAATGTATTTTCAAGTTCGAAAATCGTCCTTATTTTAAAAACTGTGTTTTCCCTTTTACATGTTTCCAAGTTCTGACATCAGTCAACCCAGCACTGGCAGACACCAGGGCTTCTTCCGCGTGTGATTCGACATTCGAGTCTGGTGCGGGCGCAAATACACACATACACATACATGCGTGTCCGCTTGTCAAGTTAGCTAGAGATTTATATTGTGTTGACTCTGGGGCAATTCTCACGGTTTAGTTGTTTTGTCAGGATCAAGGAGACTTGGTCGGTGTGTGCTAGAGTCGGTGTCAGTGTCGTTTTTTGGTCGATTATATATGCCCAAAGCGCGCCGTTCGCCGGGACACTTTTAATATTCTGGTGTACCTTTTTCTGTGCAAGCTAATTAAGCGGTGTTTATTCTAGTTTATTTCTTTTTTTCGTATTTTGTAGAGGTCCTCCTTGAAGAGTACCTGTCTTCTCCATCTCGATCTCGAGTGATGCAAGGCGATATGGGAAGCGAGTGGAAAGAGTGATTGAGTGAAGCTTAAGAGGAATATAAATAAATTTATATAAAAATGTAATTAGTGTAAATCAAAGCAAAGAGAGACCGAAAAAGTGAAATACGTTCGTGAAGTGTTTTCCACACAAATGGTATCCTAAATAAACATTATTTCTTTACTTTTTTACCGAAAATTAAACTGCAAGCAATCGTTCAATACAGTCGTCAAAACTCGTAGCTTACCTGTTGCCAAAAAGAAAGATTGCCCAAATCGAGTTGTCAGGAAAAGTTTGAAAGGATTTATGATTTTCTGCTTATCATCTCCAGAGCAATGTTTTGACTGCTCGAACTTTTAATCCTTTTTCTTTATCAACTCTCTGAAATGGGATCAAAAGTTGTTTTCCTTCCTTTCTTTTTTTTTTGCTAAGAAACGAAAACTCATTTATCCAACTTTGTTGCGAGGAAAAGATACTTTTGGTTGGTGTGTTTTATCCTTCATTCAATCAACATCATCATCATTAGTCCCATCACCGTATATTGCCTTCTTCTGAGGAACATCCGTTAATTTAAGAACACAACATTAAAAGAAAGCCCAGACTATATATATGAATACCTTTCTCGGATGTGAAGAAATGTACGAAAAGAAAACAAACGAATTTGTTGGTATTAATAAAGACTGTGCTGGATAATCCTGTGATTGATAAACGGACTCAAGAGCTAAGCCATGGTTCTTTGTCTCAAACTGGCTTTTGAAATTCTTCTGGTAACTGCAAAAGGGGGGATGATAATATGTTTGATGAAAAAAGGGGGAGAGAGAAAAAATGAATAAGAAAATGAATCTGAAGAGATAAATTTTTATGATTGAAAAAATAAATGAAATACTTTGTCATTTGGATGAGGGGCTCAGTCTTTTTATGATCCTAACGACGTTTCTTTCTTTATTTTTTGGGTAATGTCTTGGGAATTTTTAAAACGTCTTTGAAAAATTCAAAAGTGTGCTTTTTGTCAGTCTTGGGAGTGGAATTTTGTTGAAAACTTGATGGAGAACTGAGTAGGAAAAAAACCATAAATCGAATGTCTTAAAATATTTGTGGTTTTGAAGATAATTGGTGGCATTTTTCTTTGAAACTCACGTGGTACTTAACTTTTGTCTTAAGGATGCTTGCTGGGATTACTATTACACTGTCTCAAGAAGCTGTTAAAGATCCGATTTCAGAACTCTGGATTTTCCTAAAAGGCGCAATTGCTTTTTGCCTTTTGCCAATCAAAAAAAGAAATGGGACTCTCAACCCACTTCATGTCTCAAGAAACGACAGATTGACAGACTATCAGAATTTCCACAGATCCTTTCTCGACTTCTTAACTATTTAAAAGGTTTTTTCTGATTCATATTTTTAAATGATTAATTTCATTACTGATACTGAATTTTTAGTAAAATCAATTTGTATCCTTGAAAGTTAAAGCCTTTGAAGGTTTCCAGTTCACATGTTGTCAGGATATTATACTGTGCAATATGTGTATGTGGTGTAATTTATTTGTCCTTAACTGTCCTATTATTCCCTTTATTTGTTTCTTATGTTAATGACCTTACTATTTCATGTTGGGAAGTTTTTAATGTTTAAGTAATTATTTACTTTCATTCATCCTCCCCCATTATTAGTTTCGGGTAAGTTGTAATAGGATTAAATAATTGCTCCATTTGCTTTTGTGAGAATGTTAATGGAAGACAGTTTATTTATTTATGTTCTTTTTTTTTTTGAAAAGTTCATTTTTGATTTTTGTTTTGAACTTATGCTTTCGTGTCAAAATTACGGGGCGGAAATGCATCGAACATCCTGTGAAAGTAAAAGTCGACTAAACCTTACAAAAGCATATTTTTAGATATTCCTAATTTGTGACAATGTATCAAAGTTGATATTTTCGTTTTCGCTACGAAAAAATTCCTTAACTATGTCAGTACTTGTCTGTGACATTTTTCTTTTTCAACTTCCCTTTCAGGACAGATTTTCTTAATTTCCTACCGTCTCCTTATCATTCTCTATCCCAATGGAATTTACCATTTCCTCAAGGAAGCACGTTTTCCGATGTCAATAAAATCACTCGCAGGCATATTCCACCCGAACGGCTGTTTCCTATCATCAACTCCATAATTTGACCGAAATATTCTCCGCTACGCCAGTGTAACACGTGTTTTTTACTTCAAAAGAAATTTAATTGCAGCAAACATTTTTGTTCTTCCTCATAAAATTGTATTACCATTTTTGTTCTTACTTTTAATTTCTAAGCTTGAATCTTCATTCTAATTGTTTGACGTTAATTTTTTTTTTTTGTTGAAGTTCCACTTAAACTCTTAACGAGAACAAAAGCAAAACATTGAGTGTTTTTCATGGTCATTACAAAAATCTGTGCTATGTTCTCTAATCCACCATCTTAATGGAGATGGAGTTGATATAACTCGGTAATTCTCAAAAAATGAAAAAAAAAATCATATTTTATGCTTTTTGCCTCAATGGAAAAGCGAGACACCGACGACCGACCGACGCGGGATAATGACAATTGACAATGGACAGGGGCACATGGAAATCGTGAATTATGAATTGTAAAAAAGGCCCTTCCCGCTCTTAAATGTCCTCATAAACTGAGCAAGGTACAAAAATACGACTGCTGAGCTCATAGCAACGAAATGGTTTATTTATTTGTTTTGAATGTTTTCTTTCCTCATAAACCATTAGAAATAAAAAAATGAAATGAGAGGTAATCCGAAAGGACTTAAACCGTGCCTCGTTTATATACCCTCGCGATATATTTCACCGTACAGTCGCTTTAAATATTATTACTTTGAAAAGGATATTTGAAAACAAAAGCTTTTACGAGGGTATTACAATGTTTTGTTCCCTTCCTTAGAATTTCATTCAATTGGAATGACGATGGACCTTTAACGACATGTGTTTTGGTTGGTCATCGTGAGTCCAAAATCTCTGAAAATTTACACACAAATTAAAGGTCATTGGTAGCGTATTGTGAATGAATAATTATTTTTTGATTACCATTATGATCCATTAAAAAAAAAATCATATTTTTAATGATTTGTCCATTAGGAACGCCGCGATAAAGCAACCCTTTCTTTTGTGTTTCAAAATTAACTTTAAATTTGTAAATTGCATGCTAACAAATGAGTTTTCGACCAATGAGTTTTCAACCAAACACATAAATCAGAATTGTATGTGGCATGGAATTTGGATACAATAGAAAAACCAGACAAACAATCCTTTTCTCCATTCACACAAAAATGATAAACTACACTCTAGGAGAAGACGAGTCAAACAACTGTTGCTCACCATTCATCTAGCTTGGAAGTGGAACGGGACACATCATTTTATCATGTCCTATGATGGTAGAAGGACTTTCTTATAGGATTGGATTTGGTGTGGGTGAAGCAGTGGGCATCAGTAAACGAATTGTTGTGTAATTCATTTGATGTGGATGATAAATTGAAAAAGGAGCTTCCGCAAAATGTGTTGGCTGTTTGATGGTTGTATCAAAATCCTTATGCGAATAGAAATTAATATTCTGTGAGTTCTTCCAAAAATATATATGTACACTGCTTATGAAAGATTTGGCGTTGCCTTGATAAATGGAATTTTATACTTTGAACTGGGGTTTCTTTCAAGTTTCCAATCTGTTGTGGTTGTATTTCTCTTCTTTTTTGATTAATTTAATGAATTAAACTTAATTGAATTACAAGCAGAAGAGATTTTCAGGATAATTAAAATAATCCTTTTGCTAAAGCAGATGTGATGTTGCGATGTTTGAGGAAAAAAAATATTTCTTGTGGTTTAGGAAGTTCAAAGAATCAACTCTAATGGATTGGTTCGTTATGAACAAAAATAAAAAATTGTTTGACTTCTATCAAATAAGAATTATGTTCAAAAACTTGATGTTGCACCCTTGTTGATTTCTTTTTAACCCTTTTTAAGCCCACACGGTGAGTTTACCACAAAAGTGACAGAAATACTTTTTTCTTCAAGAAAAGGTTAAGCACCACATCAGACCGTAACTGTCAAGAGTTTTGGAAAATTATTGAAAAAGTTTCCCACATTAGGGTTTTCATTTCTGTGGTCAAAGCCCTTGACAATATGTACATTGTGGTTGTTTAGAAAGAAAACTTCAAGCAAATAATATTTATGAGGCCGATGAAGGTATAAATTTAATATTTCAACTTGTTGGTTCACATAAGATGTGTTGCATATAGAACTATCATTCTAAAACTTTGTTTTCAAGAAGTCAAATTTGAAGGGATGTTTTCTGAATCCATTATTCTTTGAATTATCGTTGTACAAATATCCATTTTTTATTTATTGAAAAAGTAGGACTTGAGCGACCTCAAAACCTGTAAATTGTAAAATCTGGAAAAGTGCAAACCAATTCCATTTACATATATCACTTGAAAAGACTGTTCGATTTTTCAATTTCAAGAACTTCTTGATTATTCATAAAAAAAAAAAAAAAACAAAAAAAAAATAGCAAGTATACGCCACAGTGCCCCTCTTTAAACTAGTTTATTTATTATCAGAAGAAAACGTCTATGTATGTGTCTGTTTTCATAAAAGGCTCTTTCTGAAAAATGTTAGCTCATCTTTTATTTCGATTACCTTAAATTTATTTGGAATTTAAAATTTCACGATCCAAAAGCTAATCCCACAGTTGGACATTGCTGCTTTCGATACAAATATTTTTTCCCGAAAATCCTGCTTTTATGTCAGTCAACCCATATAGTATATTTGCCTTCGTTATCTCGTCTGTCCATCATTATATCCTTTTCATCACACATAAAACTGCAAGAGAGAGCAAAAAGCATGTAGACGGTTTTCTTGAATCAATGATTTTTCATTCTGACTGTATAAATACACTGATCCCATTTTTATTCATTTTTGTAGACTTTTTCACTTTTCTTCTATCTGCTTTTCTTGTAAAAACCCATGAGAAGCAGGATTTTGCTTTCACTTTCAATTCTTTTGCCGTTTTATAACAAATTTATGTTTGCTTATTCATTGCTGGATTTGCTTATTTTTTTGCTTAGCCAGACACATTATCCAACTAGGATAATCGAAAAAAGAATCGAGGAGAGTCTCCTTGGAGAGTCGTTAAATGATACTAGGGTTCGTATTTTTTTTTATGACCAAACCGAATCATCGTTATAATAAATCCGAATCTGCCATAAAGTTTGCTGATAATTTGATTTCTATTAAGGTTAACCACAAAGTTATTCAGTTGGAATAAAGTCATTCAACTTTGATCATGGTGAATTATGCTTATTTCTGCATTCAATCTTTTCACCCTTTTTTTCATTTTTTCCATAAGAATACTTTTGATATCCATAAAGAGGGTGTTTACCCGTTTATTTGACTGTCAAAAAAGTCCTGCTTGAACAAAGAATGTTTCTGTTAATTTATTGTTCTTAAAAGTCCCAATTAACATTCCCGAAATATTTTTCTCACATTTTCCCCCATTCCGAACAAAAACAAAACAACCAAAAAAGACCTTCTTACACAATTTTCAATATTTTTCCTAATTGCTTTTTATTTTACCCCCCATTTAACGCAGTAGCTTTCGATTTCACAGTTCACACATATCCCACATCGACTCCAACACTGAATTTTAAATAAATTGATCCTAATGCCACCAACGCAACGCTCCCATACAGAAACAATTGTGTTCTAATCTGATAAGGGATTACTCCGAAATCTAACATACCTTAGTTACTTCAGTAGCAGCGACGACGCACAGGCGTTCATAAAACACCAAATACCGGCAGGCAAATTGAAATTGAATCGAAGTACCTTATACGGGATGAGGACTTAAAATGCTGCCTGATGATGGCAAACTTTTAAGAGATTTTCAATCGTTTTACTTGAGCGGCATTATCCCAGGGAACAAACAGAAACAACATCAGCCAGGTGTGTTTGTTTTTCAACAAGTTGTCAAAAGAATGCGAATTCATGTGTGTCTGCATGTGAGTGTTATTCCTCCAGATGCTGATATGGCAAATTAAGCTCAAAATAAACGAAATCGATAAACGTTATTAGCGAAACGAAGAGCTTTTGTTTGGTTTGTTTACTTTCCGCTGAATCGATTTATGCTTGAAATAATCAATTCTAATGGGTATACAAATTTTGGAGGCTCATTATTATGGAATAATAATATGAGTATTAATGAGACGTTATGGTTTGATATGGATTATTATGGTTGTAAGTCGAAATGGTAGAAACAAATTGTGATGGTGGGGGAGTTAATATCGTTTTGAGGAGGTTTTGGGTGATTGTTGTGACAGTAATAAAGTGTAATAAACGATATTGGATTTTATGATTTAGAAAATAGACAGAAAAAGTGAGAAAAAAAAAAAAAAAAAAAGAAGGAATAGAACAAGCCCAATTTAGGGCAATCAGTTTAAAGTGAAAACAATATTGCGAATAATTAACATTTTTACCAAAATCTCGGCTAATAAATATGTAACCAATACACTTGTAACCCATTTTGGTGAATTGAAGTGGAGCAGGCCTTCCTATTGATGCACCATTCGAAAGGTTTTGGAAGGATTTTTTTTCTGTCTAAAATTTTAACAAGGGGTTAGCCCATGATATTTTTCAAAAACGAAGAAATCGATTTCGCTAAATTCAACATATTTTATAGTTCTCGTTATTCTGAGGTTATTACTTAAAGCCAGAAGATATTCTTTCTATAGGAAGCGGAAGGAATATGCCATAAGACTAAAACCGAAAACAGCAATTTGTTGATCATAATTGGTATCCAGACCTCGAAGATTATTTTCGTTGAAAGTGACTGATAAAAGGCAAATAGACATCAGTTGATATAGACTACCTGGAAAATTACAGATATCTAGCGATTTGAAATCGCTGGAAGTTTTCTGAAGGCAGAAATCGAAAGAAATAATAACCTTATATCCGATCGTTGACTTTTGAATTGGTTCACTAAACCAAAATAATGTCATGTCTCGAAACTTAAAAAATTTAAGTTTTCACTAGAGATAACTTTTCCCATGTCTGATCCTTGAGATGTTTATGTTGGCCGTAAAATTTATCTTCTACTTATCTTTCTTTGGAAGGACACGTCTCGCTATTGAAATAACAACAACAAGAAAAATCCATAAAAACTATGTTTGCTCCATAAATGGTCATCACAAGGACAATTAAATTTAAGCATCTACGTCTACGTGTGTTAAAATGCCCCATAAAACTGTCAGCAAGTGGAATTTTTCAACTCCATAAAAATTCTTTAAAAAATACTACCCAGTATTCCACACGACTCACATTAACTGTCGGTATAACTGTGGGATACAACGCTATCAACCACTATATTATAATGAAATAACTCAGCTCTCAATTTCACTCCTTAATCTCATTTCCACCATCATCGCATCCTTTTTATATAAAAAAACCAATTATATCGAACGCAGTTTTCCGTCCGTCAATCCTCTTAACACAGTCACAACAAAAAACCGCACACTTTTATTTTTTTAAGTAAAAATAAGCCACAGCCAATCTGGTTTTATCCATAAAGTCGAAGGGAAAAAATGGCCGCTTTTGAGTCTACGACAAACAATTTACAAACTCCATAGTACAAACCCATAACCATAGTCAAGGTAAAGTGTTTCGCCGATAATAATAATTTTAACCTTCCAAGGCTACATTTCTATAAAATTGTACTAGATCTACTAAATAGTATAGTTCCATGATGTACGACGGATGGATGACCGACTCTCATAAACACATACACAAACACACATTCCGAGAAAATAAAAAGTACCTTTCGAGTTTCCACCTGACCTCTTGCCTTGAATATTCTGCCCGTAAACTTTTTTTTATCTGCCGCGTCACACCTCTGACTCTGACTGAGCTGAGTGCAATCCAAGTGAGTGTCAGGACGAGAGGTTGAATGACGATGGTGAGGATTCATTCTCGTTGTTGCTGTTGCGTCGTTCGTAGTTCTCAGAAAATTGAAAATAAAGGAAAAAACAAGGATGTTTCCATTAAAGAAAAGTTCTCATTTTCCATAGCTGCAGTCGGTTGCTTGTAATTTTCTGGGTTTTTTTCTATTTCCTGCATTTAGAAGCATCCTCTCTGCTTTCACACCCACCCTAACCGTTTGTTCTCAATGTATATTATTATCTCGCTTTTCTAGCAACAAATGTTAGAATGTGATTGTGTGTGTCTCCAAGGTAAATCTGGGTTAATGAATACCAACCAACTTCAGGACATCTCGTCCACGTCTTCAACGTCCAAGTTGTGTGTGTCTTTATTTTAATGATGTATCCTTCCATGTCTAATTGATTTATTTTTCAAGCTGAATGGAACAGCATCAAAATTAACTTACACCTGTTGTTTGGGGTTTCTTGTTGATGTTGATGCAGATGGATAGTTTGTCAGGATAATACTTTATCCGATAAACAAACTCCAAGCGACACAAACAAACACAATCCTGAAAGGAAAAACAAACAACAATGACCCGCTATGGTCGAGTTAAGTTTGCTTATTGCATAGTCAACTTTAATGCCCTCAGGACAGAACGTTTTTCTTTTTCAAGCAGAATACAAAAAATTGAAGGAATCAAGTTTCTTTGGAAATCCTTTTGTTTGCTTGTTTATGTTGGCCAATAGAAACATGATCGGAGAACAGAATCGTTAAAGTTTCTATTTTGAGATTTTTTTTCAACTCGAGCAACAAGAGGAGATAAAATCACTATTGCAAGAGCTTTATGTGCATTTCCTCCGTTCTTCCCGATGGACAGTTTCACACAAAGTAGCAATATATAGATCCTGGACAGGGATTTCAGTGTTCAATTTCTTGTTTTCTTTTTTTTTTTTGGGGAATGCAAGGCAAACTTGCAGAATTACGTTCTTTGAAATGACGTTGAGTTTTATAGCATGACTTTTGTTTCTGTAGTCATTCGTCTCATCGGATTTATGATTTTTTTATTTCACTTTCCTCTGGGATTTAAGAAGACAGTGAAGGGACGAGATTTGCACTTTTAAGCATGAAATAATTTAAATCCTTTTTCTAGATTCATAATGCAGGTAATATTGACTCTTATCCATCCAATAACCGGTTTTAAAAATATGATCTTCTCAAATCAGTATGTTCCACCTTGATCACGGTTTTCCTCTTCTGTAGCTTCTATCAAGAAGCACTGTTGACCATTCGCAGTTATTGTGGTATTTCCTTTAAGCTAAAAACTGTCAATCTGCTTCAATCTGACATCTCGCTGTCATGTTTCCTGCAGCGATCAGAACAAATTGAGAATTTTCATAAAAATAATCATTGCTTACAATCTAGTAGTTCTTTTCAAGGACATTCCCAGCTCTCAATTAAAACAAAAACACTGAGATGTGTTTTTTAAATGTCCATTTCGTTGTTCATCGAATTTTGAAACCTGTGCAGCTTCTCTTTCACTGTACTAAGCCCTTCCTGTAGAGCTTCACAAAAATAGACTTAAGAAACTCCATTGTTCAAAATCATTTCAAAAGGTTGTATAAACCTGCTTTCGTCATGAATATGAACAACAATTAAGAATTTAAATCCTTCAAATAATTTCGTGCTCCAATTTGCAGTCATAATAATTAACTTGTCCTTCCTTCCATCTCTTTTGTTCCCCAAATTACGTCCTTCTGCTTTCAACTATGTCCATTTTTTTCCTTTAAAATAGTATTAGTTTTTATTCCGTCGAAAAAATCTGCTTCCATTACAAAATGCTTCATTTGCTTCCATTCAAAAACACATTTCAAAACACGTGCACACGATTTTAATCCATCACTACGACTACACTACAACCATGTTTTTCTAGTATACGCACTAAAATTGCCATATTTTTCTCTTGCTCCTACTGTTGTTCTGTTTTTTTTTTTTTTTTTGTTTTTATGTTGTCTGTTCGTCCTTCTGAAAATATCACAGAAAATCGAAAACAAAAGAATTTGAAAAGAGATAACCAACAAAAAAAAAGAAAGCTGCAAAAAACGGAAACCAGCAAGCAGCAACAACGAACTTTATTTTAGTTGAAATTTTCACGTGAACGGTTTTTATGCACAGAAATTATCGTCTACAAAGGTTCGTTTATTTTTCTCGCTGTTGCTTGGTTCGTTGCTTTGGTTCTCGTTCGTCTATTATCATCCATCAGCATCATCATTCGAACCCATTGGAACTCAGTTAAATCGATGGAAAAATATCGGAGATTGATAACACACTTCAGTGAAAAAAAGGATAACAGTCTACCCAATACCTACGCTACTTTAAAATTGAACACACAATTTTTTTTAGAAAGTAATTTTTTTATGTTGAGCTGAGCCGTCATCAGAATCATCATTAGAAGCGATTTTGACCTTCTTTCATTTGGTTGTTGGTAGGGTATCGATTTTTGTGCTCCTCGAGTTTGGTTTATTTTTAGGTTTACAGTGTTGAACTTGGAACTTACAAAGTAGATGGGCATGGCTTTCTGTGAGGAACACATTTATCTCATTGATTGTGTTATATCCGCTTATTGGAAGCATCCTTGTTGATGATGAATTCGTCCAACTTGGCTCCTCTGAGAGCTACATTGAAAACAATAACAACCCAAAAGTTGATTTTGCAAAAAATAATGAAACAAGATTGTTTCCTTAAGGACTTTCTTTTTTTCTTCTCTTTTTGTAATAAACAGTCAAGAAAGGTCCTTCCTGCCTTTCGGTATTCTGTCTTCATTAATGTCCTTTTGCCAACCTCTACAAGGATTCAGGATTTAAATTGATTTAAATTTGATTTTTTTTTATTCGTTTTACTGAATGGGAAACATGATGGCCCTTGCAGTTCCTTGGAGAGTTCAATATTGATTTCTGTTTGTAAAATACTTAAAAGTTTGAATGTCCTTTTTTGCCGGAGTAAAAACCAAATAAATCTGTTATGAAAATGTCTTAGGGATGTAGACACTTTCGTTCTTGCGTGCGAACTGTTAGCAGACTAATCGTTTTGATGCTCTTTTCGTCAGAATATAAAATTTTCGATTTTCAAAATTGTAAAGACATTTTGTAATAATTTTATAAATGAAAAATGTTGTCACTTTAAATCTCAATTAAAATTACATCAATTTGTTGAATACACTGCAGGACGATGTCTTCGAAAATATAGGCTCCTAATAGCTTGTCACATATTTTAAAATGTATCGGAAACTACACATGTATGAATCTTCAAGCTGGAAAAACATGAAGAAAATGTATCGATTGATGATGCAGTTCCATCATCAAATCAATTTCCTTACCCCTGTCGTCCTTTCAAACTCGTAGGTACTGTTGTATTTTTGTTGTTTGCCGTATGGCTTTTTGAAGGATGCAAAAGGACCTTACCCAAATGTGTTTGTCGTTATGCAATTACGTGTTCCGGAGGCAAATATCCATCATCATATTATGAAAATTCGACGAATGGGTATGTCAAAGTTCAGGCGAGATACTGTGACGAGTGAAATGCACCCCCGGATCCGTTTTGCATGTTTGTATAACACTCGTACGTACTTCTGAACGCAATGATACAGAATACTTGGGGAAACGGAAATTTACAGTTGAGTACCAATAGGGTTGTATTATTGGAGTTGTGGTATTTTTTGAGGACTGAAGAGAAGAGGTAATTTCTACAGGAAGTTGCGTTTGAAGGACTAGAGTTTGTTAGCGTACTAGTGGTTGAAATTTGTGTGATTTGTGTTTTTGAAAGTCAAGGAGAAAAGAGATATATTGCTTTTTGGTTTCGAATTATTTCAGGAAAACAAAATGGCCGTTTAGTTTCCTTAACGATTTTTTCTGAGCATAAAAATAAGCTAATAGGAGGGTCCATGACTCAAAATGTTCGAGTCGTGTCGATTTCTACTGTTAAAACTTTCGGTCGGAAATTGAATTTGAATTGATTTGTATATTATACCCTGCCCTCAAAAATAACAAAAGATATCAAAAATACCTCCAATTCCTTAAATTCAAAGTCCCCTACTTAACAATTCATTTCTTTCCATAACTCTGGACACACAAATTTCTTTTGACCTTCCCTTTCAACAGTAATTGACTTCCTTGCTCGAAAATAAGGGATCCTTCATTTATTTTCCCAGGGTTCAGTCAATTGTTTACTGGTTATCGATTTTCAGATCAGCAAAGGCTTGAGCCAAAGAGATTACACAAAATACGTTACGCCTTATAAGAAGCCAGAAGGGAACTACCTAAATCATGTGAATGAAATTTTGAGGAAGTCGCAACCCAAGTTGAACCCTTTTTAAAATGAATCTTTCTAACCCTCTTCCCCTGCAACAAAATTTGAGCTCGAATGAACCCAATAAAATTGCTTTTATGGAGTTATCCTCGTTTTTCCTATTTAAAGAAACATTTAATGGTTCAAAAATAGTATGGGTTCTATTTTTATCATCAGCTTACTGCAAACATATTTAACCAATGAAAAGAGTAAATCTTAATAATTGCATTCCACTCTGCCAAGGTTGAAAAGACCAACTTTTCCCAGAACTCTTTGAAACGACTGTATTGAACGACTTCCTTGCAATTTTACCATCATCTCACACAAATCATTAACATCAGATCACAATCCATGCAAGAACGAAAACGCTACAGAATCATTAAAATTATTCTACAAAATGATTTTGTGATACATAATGCCAATGACAAACACAAAAAGTAAATAAAGTCAACCAATTCAGTTTAGCAAGAAAGAGAAAAAATTAAAGTTACACAAAAAGAAGATATAAATCGAAGAAAAGTCAAAGTCAAAGTGAAAAGCAATAAAAATAAATTCAAAAAAGTATGTCCAACCCACCGTCAAGGATATCCTCATCCCAATACATTCGACGGAATGGATCCAATACAACATCAGCATCGGCTGGTGGAAGTCCAACGGCAGCAGCAACTGGCAGTGCTGCTGCCATTAGTGGTTCAACTTCGACAGCATCCTGCCCAGGATCACCCATGCGCCGGGTATCTGCCATCAAAAGTAGCGCCATGGATTTTGCCTCGAAGTTCTTCAACAAATGCAAAGCTGCCACATTCACAGTCGACGGAGCTACGTATACTATAGGTAAGGTTAGATATTTAATTCGCTGATATTTTATAACCTTACTCTGCGGGAACTTTGTACCTGTTTACCTCGAAAATAGCAAGGGCTTATGATGGGATGAGGGTGGATAGATGCTAGAAAGGAATCCAGTTGAGGATGTCCCATTAAAAATTTCTTCGGTCTCTACTTCAAGGAGGCTATAGCAAGAATCTACTCGTTGTTTATTAGAGACGCAGAGAATGTGTTTTAATAATTTAGAGAAATTGTAAATTCACATTCCTCCGAATTCCGAATACAGACAGACACATTGGCTTCTTATAGAAAATTGAGAAAGTTTGTTATAGTTTTTTAGGTTGGAGATGGTGGTGTCTTTCAGGTGCACAGGGTGATCAAGAGATAATGGTTAAAGTTGCAAAGTTATTAAATGGCAAACTGCGGATTACTTATAAGTAGCGACACTGTTTGCAGGTAAGTACTTTACTTGAGAGAAATGGGGAGCATGATCACTTCTGGTGGGGTAAGTTGGTTTCTGTCAGTATTTTTAAGTAGACCAACTGTGACTCATTTAAAATCCAGTCATAAAATTGTAAAAACGAAAATCAGCTACTATTTATAAAGCTATCAAACAATGTTTTATGGCTTGCAAATCAAAATTTTGATGAAAAGTTTAATACCTGTAATTTTTTTGAAATTGAATTTTAAGCAATTCTAGCAACTTTCCTTCTTGAAATATCTGATGTTACAAGGGATACCTTAAACTCATATTTTGTTTTAAATACTTTCAATTTCACGCTATGAGTTTTACTAACAAAAACTTAATGACTTAAGAAATACATAAATAAATATTATGGCCGTCATAAAATTTGACATAAAGCATTTTTATTATCGTCAAGATTGGAAGTTGAAATATTCAAAAAATGTTATAAGATTGCTTGAATTTGTATTGAAATTGTATTGTTCGGCAGTTTTTAAAGTACTTTAAATTTTCGAATTTATTTTTCATAAAAATTTTATTTTTCACGTTAAGACGAGGTCGGAGAAAGCTAAGAGGAAACACCATCTTAGCGACCAATTATCAGCGAGTAGCTATACTCAGCATTAGCTGCCATTTAAAATGTTCTGCGCATTGCTCCGGAATCCCTTTGCATTCAGTAATCAAATTTTCCCTTTTGCAACTATTTCAATTTCACTTTTTCCAACTTCTATAACGCTATTATGAGAGAAATCTCAAGCTGAAAGTCGAAATATGTTTGCATGTAATTCTAAGCAAAATTTAAGTAATTCAGTATTCAAATGTCGTCTTCCCTTTTTTTGGCTGTAATCATCAAAATTCAAACCTTGTCCTACATCCAAGGAAAAATTTAAAGTAATAAGAAACAGCAACAGTCTCCCGGTGTACCTGTTTGTTTGTGGATATCAACCGAAATTTACATTTCAAAAGTATATGTCAAAAACACTCGACACATTTTCGTGTGTTTGTTCGTGTGTACGGTTCCCGCATCGCTTAAGGACATTCACTCAGATCTTCTGCAGAAGGTGGAAAAAGCATTAATTTTGCATTCATGCACCAAGTATCACCAACTGAAATTATCATCATCACCGCACCGCCATCAGTGTCTCTTATGTGTACCACATATCAAATCCAAGGAGTTTTTGGCCCCCTTGAGGTGCCACACAATTTTTGGGGCATGGAAGAAAAGTAAACACTTACTCCCACACGCAGCAAATCCGCAAGATTATCAATGCAAACGGATATTAAAATGTAAGTTCTGTCACACATACTAAGTTGCAAATTTAATTTCGGACGCACTCTGGTGACGTGCCAACGATTATTTCACTTTGATTGTGACCCTGAGTACGGGACTTCTGGGTTGGAGAGTTTAATGTAAAAAGTTGCTAGGAATGCGGTTAGAGTGGCATGAGAAATATTCTGCGCGAGGCATTAACTTGGAAAAAAGTTTCTATCATGCCAGAAACCAAAATGGAAAAACAAATTGTTGAGCGCTAGTATGCGAGTGCCATCAGCTGGCGTTTTGTTGTGAGTTATTCGCTCTGTTGCAGGATGAAAGTTTTATTTTCCCAACAAAAACAACCAAAAAAAGATTTTCATTGAAATCAAAATAAAATCGTACAATCCCTGTTGAAATGCGAACAAATTTTAAGCTGGATAAAAGTTACCTTCACACACACCTACTCATGGAAATTGTAAAATAAATAAATAACATCAAAAATGTAGCGTAATGCAGCAAAAGTTCATTATATTTCACGGTTAAGTGGCATTATTGCAATAACGGTAATGCAATTTAATTGAATTTTTGAGATTTAAAAAAATTTAAACCACTTCAACAACTTTGTCAACAGTGATCACATGAATGCTGAGAGGTAGGAAGCTTACATTCGAACTGTACCTAGACCTACTCAGTGCTAATTAATGTGAAGATCAAATTTATATGACAAGTGACAAGAGTCCTTAAAAAACTCGTCCTCTAGCAAGTTTTCATTTCATTTTCAAAATCAGATATTTTCCTTTAACTGCGTTTTTAACTTTCTGTGAACATAAACATCCTTTTCAAGAGGTTCTTTCAAAGGACTTGCAACAGAGTCCTTATTGCCATTACGATATCAATCATTTCCTTTGGATAAAAAATAACGACCCTGTAAACGACTTTTTCTTTCAATTAAAATTTCATAATTATGTACCAAAACGAGGACATGAAAAAGAAAGAAAGTTGTTAGAAAAATTGTTTACAACAAAGAGAAACCCTAGGAAAAGCGACCCACAAAAGCAACAGACTACCAGACAGCCATTTCAATATCCCATTTATTCCTCAAATAACTACCTTCTCACACTAAAGTTGTTGACAGTTGGTTCTTTAGAGAGAAATAAAAACCAATCTATGTCCCGCATCCCTTCGATTCAATGAGATTACAGAAAATCGATAAGAATCATCGTCTATCGATGAGTATCTCTGCCTACAGTGAGTGTCTCTACTCCTGGCTGCTACTTTTCATGAATAAAAACCAACAAAAACTATGTACACCCACACATTCACATACACAATAATAATTGTGTCACACCGCTTAAGCTGTTCTTTGTTGGGCGCCATCATCAATTGAACAGGATATCGGATGTTCTTCCTTTTGTTGGTGCGTCAGCGTCATGGCAGCTAGCTCACTTACTTCCAACGATCAAGGTTTTAAGCTCTTCCAAGCAATACAAAAGCCTCAACCAATATTTCAGACAAAACAAAAAAGAAATCCTTGTAATCTATATTTATAGGGTAAATGTACGTAATTCTCTTCTTTTTTGTGTTTCGAACACACACTATTATTGTGCTAGTCTATTTGTTCACAATTAAAGTATAATACTGGTGTATATCTTTGCGTGGTGGAGCAGTGCATTGGAAACATACGGTACGTGCGGAAAAACCTTTTGCAAATATTGACAACACAAATAATTTATACACCATTTTTCGGTTAAAAAGAGAATTCAGGAACACATAGTCGCTAAATTTTGCGAAATATTCCCGTTCCCATGTTGTGATTGTGTAAATATCAACTTACAGAAAAACTTGCTGTTTGTAGGAATGGCCGGGGGAATAATGCACACAGCGAGACCCGACATGGAATTTCACCGCAAATAACGAAAATAACAGTTGAACAAATAGTAAATCCTTTAGCTGGAAACGTGATCTGCGGATGGTTATTTTGGATTTTTTTTCTTTCCATTTTGCTTTTGTAGTTTGTTGAGAAGCGCTGGTGTTTATATTTTTGTCTGGAAGTGTATTTTCAGCGCACCAGAGGAGGTGCAACTTAAATTGTTTTCTTTTTCTCTTTTGGATGTTTCAAATAACAATTTCGCTGCCATTAACAAGGAATTATACAATGAAATAATAAGGTGTTGCCTTTTAAGGAAATCAATGACAATTTCAAATTAAGGCAAAGAAAACAAGTTACCAGAGTTGTTGCGTGATATTGCTTGTTTCTCAATTCCTAAGCCTAATTCTGATATTTCATCTACTTTTTGCTTTACTTCTTTTCCAATATTTCTTCGTGTCTTCTTCTTCATATTTTTCCTTTTATACTCGCTATCTTTTATTCCTTACCTTTTTTTCTCCTTTTTGTCTATTTCTCATTTAAATCTTCAATCTCAACTAGTTTTTTCACCCCACTACCGATTGCCTTTCCACTTGTTGGAATCACGTTTTCTATACATTTTATGAAATCTGAACATATCCTTAATGTCATCTAATAGTTGGTTTCTCGGCAAAAAGGATACAGAAGAGATTTGATAACTGTATCAACACACAACATATTGATCGTCGGTAATTTGAATTTGATTATTCGAGAATATCCCATGTTTACCAAATTGCGGCTTAACTATGCCTCGATAAAGAATGAATATTATTAGATTTGGTAATTCGGAGTAAAGATTGGGCTTATCCTGTCGGCTGTATTAGGCTTTGGGCATAAAATTGTCTACCAAATAAAGTGTGCAGACGTGGCCCTTAATTTCCTTAATTTGCATAATTTTTTGTTTGATATGATTTTTCTTTTTTCTGATGGAGAAAAATTCATGAATAGAAATTGTTGAATATAATTTAGTTTGTCTGGATTTTGTGAAGAAAATTTTTTAAAGGAAAATGTATTATTCGTTGTTATATGCTAAGTCAATGGCACTTAGTAAATAAATCAGTTTTTGTTTTTTTTTTTCTTGTGGTTGCCTGAGGGTGGAGATTTGATTGGAGAATGAAACACAAAACATAAGGTGGAAAAAGTTTCTGTTTATTCTCTAAATAAATTACGTTTTTGTGATTTTCATATTTGGAAGAGGATCATTTTAATTTAAAATTTTAATAAATTATAATCCAAAAATGGTGTTCTAGAACATTTTGATGTGGCAAAATTATGGGAAGGGTGATGTAAGACCTTCTATTTTCAGTTTTAACTCAAGTACACAAACTTTTGGGAGAAATATGTCAAAACAACCTCAAACCTCGAACTTAAATAATCCAATTTAAATATAAACTCAAAAAAGATTAAATTATGTATTGAAATAGTTTCAACTTCCGAGTTTAACCCACAACAACAAAATTAAATATTAACTTTAACCTTCTCCCAAATAACAGCTAAAGGCAACGAAAATCCAATTCAACATTTAATCACCTAAAAGTTTAAAACGCAGAATTAAATGTTTAAATAGAACATTAATTGAATTTCACCCATCACCTGCCAAATTAATTAACATAATTTATTTACAACCTAAGTTTGTAATATGATTTCAAAAATCTAGCCTCTCATAGCCATTTAACGCGCTATTGTTATAACACAACTAGAAGCGTTGATTTCCCCCTTTTATTAACTTACTAACCCCATCTCTAACCCCCATGGCTCGTATAGTTTCCCTTCGGAATAAATTAATTTTCCTCATTCTCAAAATTTTGTCTTAACTTGCTTCGCCTATTCATACATTAATATTGTTGTCTTTTTGCGGAAAACAACTACAATCGACACGTATTTAAGCGGTAGGCAGGAACAAGGCGAACTTTAGGGTCTATTTCATAATTTGTAAGCAAATGTAACCTGATACTTTCTTTAAAGTTTAACCTTAATAAGAAAAAAACTTAAAAGGGTGAAAACCCAAAATTTTGTCAGACAAACTTTAGTTTGAAAACTTTTTTACAGGAAAGTCGTTGTCTGTTCTTAAATTATCACAGATTATAAAAGCCTTTAAGTCAATTTCTATATCCCTTAAAGACCTTTATTTACTTGTAGACATTTAGAGGTCAATAGTCGAAAAAGGTCCCTCACATTCTATAACTGTACTTGTGTTTAAATTTGCAGCCAGGATCAATAAAAGTCGATACGTTAATGAACGAAGCGCACATCCTCCGTAGCAATTTTGTGCCCACCTTGAACTAAAATAGAATTTTATGAAAATGTGTTTCTATGCTCTGGTGAATGTCATGGCATCGAATCGACATTTCCGCTTAAAATAAGAATTTCCAATCACGTAAGACACTTTGGACTGAGCTACACCACAGCTATGCCACAACAAAAAACCGCACACTTTTATTTTTTTAAGTAAAAATAAACCACAGCCAATCTGGTTTGATCCATAAAGTCGAAGGGAAAAAATGGCCGCTTTTGAGTCTACGACAAACAATTTACAAACTCCATAGTACAAACCCCATAACCATAGTCAGGGTCAAGTGTTTCGCCGATAATAATAATTTTAACCTTCCAAGGCTGCATTTTCTATAAAATTGTACTAAATCTACTAAATAGCATAGTTCCATGATGTACGACGGATGGATGACCGACTCTCATAAACACATACACAAACACATATTCCGAGAAAATAAAAAGTACCTTTCGAGTTTCCACCTGACCTCTTGCCTTGAATATTCTGCCCGTAAACTTTTTTTTATCTGCCGCGTCACACCTCTGACTCTGACTGAGCTGAGTGCAATCCAAGTGAGTGTCAGGACGAGAGGTTGAATGACGATGGTGAGGATTCATTCTCGTTGTTGCTGTTGCATCGTTCGTAGTTCTCAGAAAATTGAAAATAATGGAAAAAACAAGGATGTTTCCATTAAAGAAAGTTCTCATTTTCCATAGCTGCAGTCGGTTGCTTGTAATTTTCTGGGTTTTTTTCTATTTCCTGCATTTAGAAGCATCCTCTCTGCTTTCACACCCACCCTAACCGTTTGTTCTCAATGTATATTATGATCTCGCTTTTCTAACAACAAATGTTAGAATGTGATTGTGTGTGTCTCCAAGGTAAATCTGGTTAATGAAAACCAACCAACTTCAGGACATCTCGTCCACGTCTTCAACGTCCAAGTTGTGTGTGCCTTTATTTTAATGATGCATCCTTCCATGTCTGATGATTTATTTTTCAAGCTGAATGGAACAGCATCAAAATTAACTTACACCTGTTGTTTGGGGTTTCTTGTTGATGTTGATGCAGATGGATAGTTTGTCAGGATAATACTTTATCCGATAAACAAACTCCAAGCGACACAAACAAACACAATCCTGAAAGGAAAAACAAACAACAATGACCCGCTATGGTCGAGTTAAGTTTGCTTATTGCATAGTCAACTTTAATGCCCTCAGGACCGAACGTTTTTCTTTTTCAAGCAGAATACAAAAAATTGAAGGAATCAAGTTTCTTTGGAAATCCTTTGTTTGCTTGTTTATGTTGGCCAATAGAAACATGATCGGAGAACAGAATCGTTAAAGTTTCTTTTTTGAGATTTTTTTTTTCAACTCGAGCAACAAGAGGAGATAAAATCACTATTGCAAGAGCTTTATGTGCATTTCCTCCGTTCTTCCAGATGGACAGTTTCACACAAAGTAGCAATGTATAGATCCTGGACAGGGATTTCAGTGTTCAATTTCTTGTTTCTTTTTTTTCTTGGGAATGCAAGGGCAAACTTTGCAGAATTACGTTCTTTGAAATGACGTTGAGTTTTATAGCATGACTTTTGTTTCTGTATCATTCGTCTCATCGGATTTATGATTTTTGTATTTCACTTTCCTCTGGGATTTAAGAAGACAGTGAAGGGACGAGATTTGCACTTTTAAGCATGAAATAATTTAAATCTTTTTTTTGATTCAGAATGCAGGTAATATTGACTCTTATCCATCCAATAACCAGTTTTAAAAATATGATCTTCTCAAATCAGTATGTTCCACCTTGGTCACGGTTTTCCTCTACTGTGGCTTCTTTCAAGAAGCACTGTTGAGCATTCGCAGTTATTGTCGTTTTTCCTTTAAGCTAAAAACTGTCAATCTGCTTCAATCTGACATCTCGCTGTCATGTTTCCTGCAGCGCTCAGAACAAATTGAGAATTTTCATAAAAATAATCATTGCTTACAGTCTAGTAGTTATTTTCAGGGACATTTCCAGCTCTCAATTAAAACAAAAACACTGAGATGTGTTTTTTAAATGTCCATTTCGTTGTTCATCAATTTTGAAACCTGTGCAGCTTCTCTTTCACTGTACTAAGCCCTTCCTGTAGAGCTTCACAAAAACAGACTTAAGAAACTCCATTGTTCAAAATCATTTCAACAGATTGTATAAACCTGCTTTCGTCATGAATATGAACAACAATTAAGAATTTAAAATCCTTCAAATAATTTCGTGCTCCAATTTGCAGTCATAATAATTAACTTGCCTTCCTTCCATCTCTTTTGTTCCCCAATTACGTCCTTCTGCTTTCCATTATGTCCATTTTTTTCCCTTTAAAATAGTATTAGTTTTAATTCCGTCGAAAAAATCTGCTTCCATTACAAAATGCTTCATTTGCTTCCATTCAAAAACACATTTCAAAACACGTGCACACGATTTTAATCCATCACTACGACTACACTACAACCATGTTTTTCTAGTATACGCACTAAAATTGCCATATTTTTCTCTTGCTCCTACTGTTGTTCTGTTTTTTTTTTTATATGTTGTCTGTTCGTCCTTCTGAAAATATCACAGAAAATCGAAAACAAAAGAATTTCAAAAGAGATAACCAACAAAAAAAAAAGGAAAGCTGCAAAAAACGGAAACCAGCAAGCAGCAACAACGAACTTTATTTTAGTTGAAATTTTCACGTGAACGGTTTTTATGCACAGAAATTATCGTCTACAAAGGTTCGTTTATTTTTCTCGCTGTTGCTTGGTTCGTTGCTTTGGTTCTCGTTCGTCTATTACCATCCATCAGCATCATCATTCAAACCCATTGGAACTCAGTTAAATCGATGGAAAAATATCGGAGATTGATAATACACTTCAGTGAAAAAAAGGATAAGTCTACCCAATACCTACGCTACTTTAAAATTGAACACACAATTTTTTTAGAAAGTAATTTTTTTATGTTGAGCTGAGCCGTCATCAGAATCATCATTAGAAGCGATTTTGACCTTCTTTCATTTGGTTGTTGGTAGGGTATCGATTTTTGTGCTCCTCGAGTTTGGTTTATTTTTGGGTTTACAGTGTTGAACTTGGAACTTACAAAGTAGATGGGCATGGCTTTCTGTGAGGAATACATTTATCTCATTGATTGTGTTATATCCGCTTATTGGAAACATCCTTGTTGATGATGAATTCGTCCAACTTGGCTCCTCTGAGAGCTACATTGAAAACAATAACAACCCAAAAGTTGATTTTGCAAAAAATAATGAAACAAGATTGTTTCCTTAAGGACTTTCTTTTTTTCTTCTCTTTTTGTAATAAACAGTCAAGAAAGGTCCTTCCTGCCTTTCGGTATTCTGTCTTCATTAATGTCCTTTTGCCAACCTCTACAAGGATTCAGGATTTAAATTGATTTAAAATTTGATTTTTTTTTCTTATTCGTTTTACTAAATGGGAGACATGATGGCCCTTGAAGTTCCTTGGAGAGTTCAATATTGATTTCTGTTTGTAAAATACTTAAAAGTTTGAATGTCCTTTTTGCCGGAGTAAAAACCAAATAAATCTGTTATGAAAATGTCTTAGGGATGTAGACACTTTCGTCCTTGCGTGCGAACTGTTACCAGACTAATCGTTTTGATGCTCTTTTCGTCAGAATATAAAATTTTCGATTTTAAAATTGTTAAGACATTTTCCAGTAATTTTATAAATGAAAAATTTTGTCACTTTAAATCTCAATTAGAATTACATCAATTTGTTGAATACACTGCAGGACGATGTCTTCGAAAATATAAGCTCCTAATTGCATGTCACATATTTTAAAATGTATCGGAAACTACACATGTATGAATCTTCAAGCTGGAAAAACATGAAGAAAATGTATCGATTGATGATGCAGTTCCATCATCAAATCAATTTCCTTACCCCTGTCGTCCTTTCAAACTCGTAGGTACTGTTGTATTTTTGTTGTTTGCCGTATGGCTTTTTGAAGGATGCAAAAGGACCTTACCCAAATGTGTTTGTCGTTATGCAATTACGTGTTCCGGAGGCAAATATCCATCATCATATTATGAAAATTCGACGAATGGGTATGTCAAAGTTCAGGCGAGATACTGTGACGAGCGAAATGCACCCCCGGATCCGTTTTGCATGTTTGTATAACACTCGTACGTACTTCTGAACGCAATGATACAGAATACTTGGGGAAATTTACAGTTGAGTACCAATAGGGTTGTATTATTGGAGTTGTGGTATTTTTTGAGGACTGAAGAGAAGATGTAATTTCTACAGGAAGTTGCGTTTGAAGGACTAGACTTTGTTAGCGTACTAGTGGTTGAAATTTGTGTGATTTGTGTGTTTTTGAAAGTCAAGGAGAAAAGAGAAATATTGATTTTGGTTTCGAATTATTTCAGGAAAACAAAATGGCCGTTTAGTTTCCTTAACGATTTTTTCTGAGCATAAAAATAAGTTAATAGGAGGGTCCATGACTCAAAATGTTCGAGTCGTGTCAATTTCTACTGTTAAAACTTTCGGTCGGAAATTGAATTTGAATTGATTTGTATATTATACCCTGCCCTCAAAAATAACAAAAAATATCAAAAATACCTCCAATTCCTTAAATTCAAAGTTCCCTACTTAACAATTCATTTCTTTCCATAGCTCTGGACACAACAATTTCTTTTGACCTTCCCTTTCAACAGTAATTGACTTCCTTGCTCGAAAATAAGGGATCCTTCATTTATTTTCCCAGGGTTCAGTCAATTGTTTACTGGTTATCGATTTTCAGATCAGCAAAGGCTTGAGCCAAAGAGATTACACAAAATACGTTCTGCCTGATAAAAAGCCAGAGGGAACTACCTAAATCATGTGAATGAAATTTTGAGGAAGTCGCAAACCAAATTGAACCCTTTTTAAAATGAATCTTTTTAACCCTCTTCCCCTGCAACAAAATTTGATTGCTCGAATGAACCAAATAAAATTGCTTTTATGGAGTCTCGTTTTTCCTATTTAAAGAAACATTTTATGGTTCGAAAATAGTATGCGGTTTATTTTTATCATCAGCTTACTGCAAACATATTTAACCAATGAAAAGAGTAAATCTTAATAATTGCATTCCACTCTGCCAAGGTTGAAAAGACCAACTTTTCCCAGAACTCTTTGAAACGACTGTATTGAACGACTTCCTTGCAATTTTACCATCATCTCACACAAATCATTAACATCAGATCACAATCCATGCAAGAACGAAAACGCTAGAGAATCATTAAAATTATTCTACAAAATGATTTTGTGATACATAATGCCAAAGACAAACACAAAAAGTAAATAAAGTCAACCAATTCAGTTTAGCAAGAAAGAGAAAAATTAAAGTTACACAAAAAGAAGATATAAATCGAAGAAAAGTCAAAGTCAAAGTGAAAAGCAATAAAAATAAATTCAAAAAAGTATGTCCAACCCACCGTCAAGGATATCCTCACCCCAATACATTCGACGGAATGGATCCAATACAACATCAGCATCGGCTGGTGGAAGTCCAACGGCAGCAGCAACTGGCAGTGCCGCTGCCATTAGTGGTTCAACTTCGACAGCATCCTGCCCAGGATCACCCATGCGCCGGGTATCTGCCATCAAAAGTACCGCCATGGATTTTGCCTCGAAGTTCTTTAACAAATGCAAAGCTGCCACATTCACAGTCGACGGAGCTACGTATACTATAGGTAAGGTTAGATATTTAATTCGCTGATATTTTATAACCTTACTCTGCGGGAACTTTGTACCTGTTTACCTCGAAAATAGCAAGGGCTTATGATGGTATGAGGGTGGATAGATGCTAGAAAGGAATCCAGTTGAGGATGTCCCATTAAAAATTTCTTCGGTCTCTACTTCAAGGAGGCTATAGCAAGAATCTACTCGTTGTTTATTATTATGTGGAGATGAAGGAGGTGCAGAGAATGTGTTTTAATAATTTAGAGAAATTGTAAATTCACATTCCTCCGAATTCCGAATACAGACAGACACATTGGCTTCTTATAGAAAATTGAGAAAGTTTGTTATAGTTTTTTAGGTTGGAGATGGTGGTGTCTTTCAGGTGCACAGGGTGATCAAGAGATAATGGTTAAAGTTGCAAAGTTATTAAATGGCAAACTGCGGATTACTTATAAGTAGCGACACTGTTTGCAGGTAAGTACTTTACTTGGGAGCAATGGGGAACATGATATCTTCTGGTGGGGTAAGTTGGTTTCTGTCAGTATTTTTAAGTAGACCAACTGTGACTCATTTAAAATCCAGTCATAAAATTGTAAAAACGAAAATCAGCTACTATTTATAAAGCTATCAAACAATGTTTTATGGCTTGCAAATCAAAATTTTGATGAAAAGTTTAATACCTGTAATTTTTTTGAAATTGAACATTAAGCAATTCTAGCAACTTTCCTTCTTGAAATATCTGATGTTACAAGGGATACCTTAAACTCATATTTTGTTTTAAATACTTTCAATTTCACGCTATGAGTTTTACTAACAAAAACTTAATGACTTAAGAAATACATAAATAAATATTATGGCCGTCATAAAATTTGACATAAAGCATTTTTATTATCGTCAAGATTCGAAGTTGAAAGATTCCATAAATGTTATAAGATTGCTTGAATTTGTATTAAAATTGTATTGTTCGGCAGTTTTTCAAGTACTTTCGAGTAATTTTTTTTCAAGTTTTCAAGTAATTTTCGAATTAATTTTTCATAAAAACGAGCTCTGAAAATTGAAAACATTTCTTTTTTCACTATAAGACGAGGTTGAAGAAAGCTTAGGGGAAACACCTTCTTCGCGACCAATTATCAGCGAGTAGCTATACTCAGCATTAGCTGCCATTTAAAATGTTCTACGCATTGCTCCAGAATCCCTTTGCATCCAGTAATCAAATTTTCCCTCTTGCAAATATTTCAATTTCACTTTTTGCAACTTCTATAACGCTATGAGAGAAATCTCAAGCTGAAAGTCGAAATATGTTTGCATGTAATTCTAAGCAAAATTTAAGTAATTCAGTATTCAAATGTCGTCTTCCTTTTTTTTGGCTGTAATCATCAAAATTCAAACCTTGTCCTACATCCAAGGAAAAATGTAAAGTAATAAGAAACAGCAACAGTCTCCCGGTGCACCTGTTCGTTTGTGGATATCAACCGAAATTTACATTTCAAAAGTATATGTCAAAAACACTCGACACATTTTCGTGTGTTTGTTCGTGTGTACGGTTCCCGCATCGCTTAAGGACATTCACTCAGATCTTCTGCAGAAGGAGGAAAAAGCATTAATTTTGCATTCATGCACCAAGTATCACCAACTGAAATTATCATCATCACCGCACCGTCATCATTGTCTCTTATGTGTACCACATATCAAATCCAAGGAGTGTTTGGCCCCCTTGAGGTGCCACAAAATTTTGGGGCATGGAAGAAAAGTAAACACTTACTCCCACACGCAGCAAATCCGTAAGATTATCAATGCAAACGGATATTAAAATGTAAGTTCTATCACACATACTAAGTTGCAAATTTAATTTCGGACGCACTCTGGTGACGTGCCAACGATTATTTCACTCTGATTGTGACCCTGAGTACGGGACTTCTGGGTTGGAGAGTTTAATGTAAAAAGTTGCTAGGAATGCGGTTAGAGTGGCATGAGAAATATTCTGCTCGAGGCATTAACTTGGAAAAAAGTTTCTATCATGCCAGAAACCAAAATGGAAAAACAAATTGTTGAGCGCTAGTCTGCGAGTGCCATCAGCTGGCGTTTTGTTGTGAGTTATTCGCTCTGTTGCAGGATGAAAGTTTTATTTTCTCAAAAAAACAACCAAAAAAAGATTTTCATTGAAATCAAAATAAAATCGTACAACCCCTGTTGAAATGCGAACAAATTTTAAGCTGGATAAAAGTTACCTTCACACACACCTACACATGGAAATTGTAAAATAAATAAATACTGGTAGAAATAACATCAAACATGTAGCGTAATGCAGCAAAAGTTCATTATATTTCACGGTTAAGTGGCATTATTGCAATAACGGTAATGCAATTTAATTGAATTTTTGAGATTTAAAAAAATTTAAGCCACTTCAACAACTTTGTCAACAGTGATCACATGAATGCTGAGAGGTAGGAAACTTACGTTCGAACTGTACCTAGACCTACTCAGTGCTAATTAATGTGAAGATCAAATTTATATGACAAGTGACAAGAGTCCTTAAAAAACTCGTCCTCCCTCTATTTTTTGTCGCATTCACTAGCAAGTTTTTATTTCATTTTCAAAATCAGATATTTTCCTTTAACTGCGTTTTTAACTTTCTGTGAACATAAACATCCTTTTCGAGAGGTACTTTCAAAGGACTCACAACAGAATCCTTATTGCCATTAAGATATCAATCATTTCCTTTGGATAAAAAATAACGACCCTGTAAACGACTTTTTCTTTCAATTAAAATTTCATAATTATGTACCAAAACGAGGACATGAAAAAGAAAGAAAGTTGTTAGAAAAATTGTTACAACAAAGAGAAATCCTAGGAAAAGCGACCCACAAAAGCAACAGACTACCAGACAGCCATTTCAATATCCCATTTATTCCTCAAATAACTACCTTCTCACACTAAAGTTGTTGACAGTTGGTTCTTTAGAGAGAAATAAAAACCAATCTATGTCCCGCATCCCTTCGATTCAATGAGATTACAGAAAATCGATAAGAATCATCGTCTATCGATGAGTATCTCTGCCTACAGAGAGTGTCTCTACTCCTGGCTGCTACTTTTCATGAATAAAAACCAACAAAAACTATGTACACCCACACATTCACATACACAATAATAATTGTGTCACACCGCTTAAGCTGTTCTTTGTTGGGCGCCATCATCAATTGAACAGGATATCGGATGTTCTTCCTTTGTTGGTGCGTCAGCGTCATGGCAGCTAGCTCACTTTCTTCCAACGATCAAGGTTTTAAGCTCTTCCAAGCAATACAAAAGCCTCAACCAATATTTCAGACAAAACAAAAAAGAAATCCTTGTAATCTATATTTATAGGGTAAATGTACGTAATTCTCTTCTTTTTTGTGTTTCGAACACACACTATTATTGTGCTAGTCTATTTGTTCACAATTAAAGTATAATACTGGTGTTATATCTTTGCGTGGTGGAGCAGTGCATTGGAAACATACGGTACGTGCGGAAAAACCTTTTGCAAATATTGACAACACAAATAATTTATACACCATTTTTCGGTTAAAAAGAGAATTCAGGAACACATAGTCGCTAAATTTTGCGAAATATTCCCGTTCCCATGTTGTGATTGTGTAAATATCAACTTACAGAAAAACTTGCTGTTTGTAGGAATGTCCGGGGGAATAATGCACACAGCGAGACCCGACATGGAATTTCACCGCAAATAGCGAAAATAACAGTTGAACAAATAGTAAATCCTTTAGCTGGAAACGTGATCTGCGGATGGTTATTTTGGATTTTTTTTTCTTTCGATTCTGCTTTTGTAGTTTGTTGAGAAGCGCTGGTGTTTATATTTTTGTCTGGAAGTGTATTTCAGCGCACCAGAGGAGGTGCAACTTTAATTGTTTTCTTTTTCTCTTTTGGATGTTTCAAATAACAATTTCGCTGCCATAAACGAGGAATTACACAATGAAATAATGAGGTGTTGTCTTTTAAGGAAATCAAGGACAATTTCAAATTAAGGCAAATAAAACAAGTTACCAGAGTTGTTGCGTGATATTGCTTGTTTCTCAATTCCTTAGCCTAATTCTGATATTTCATCTACTTTTTGCTTTACTTATTTTCCAATATTTCTTCGTGTCTTCTTCTTCATATTTTTCCTTTTATACTCGCTATCTTTTTTTCTCCTTTTTGTCTATTTCTCATTTAAATCTTCAATCTCAACTAGTTTTTTTACCCCACTATCGATTGCCTTTCCACTTGTTGGAATCACGTTTTCTATACATTTTATGAAAACTGAACATGTCCTTAATGTCATCTAATAGTTGGTTTCTCGGCAAAAAGGATACAGAAGAGATTTGATAACTGTATCAACACACAACATATTGATCGTCGGTAATTTGAATTTGATTATTCGAGAATATCCCATGTTTACCAAATTGCGGCTTAACTATGCCTCGATAAAGAATGAATATTATTAGATTTGGTAATTCGGAACAAAGATTGGACTTATCCTGTCGGCTGTATTAGGCTTTGGGCATAAAATTGTCTACCAAATAAAGTGTGCAGACGTGGCCCTTAATTTCCTTAATTTGCATAATTTTTTGTTTGATATGATTTTTCCTTTTTTCTGATGGAGAAAAATTCATGAATAGAAATTGTTGAATATAATTTAGTTTGTCTGGATTTTGTGAAGAAAATTTTTTAAAGGAAAATGTATTATTCGTTGTTATATGCTAAGTCAATGGCACTTAGTAAATAAATCAGTTTTTTGTTTTTTTTTTTTTTTTCTTGTGGTTGCCTGAGGGTGGAGATTTGATTGGAGAATGAAACACAAAACGTAAGGTGGAAAAAGTTTCTGTTTATTCTCTAAATAAAATACGTTTTTGTGATTTTCATATTTGGAAGAGGATCATTTTAATTTAAAATTTTAATAAATTATAATCCAAAAATGGTGTTCTAGAACATTTTGATGTGGCAAAATTATGGGAAGGGTGATGTAAGACCTTCTATTTTCAGTTTTAACTCAAGTACACAAACTTTTCGGAGAAATATGTCAAAACAACCTCAAACCTCGAACTTAAATAATCCAATTTAAATATAAACTCAAAAAAGATTAAATTATGTATTGAAATAGTTTCAACTTCCGAGTTTAACCCACAACAACAAAATTAAATATTAACTTTAATTTTCTCCCAAATAACAGCTAAAGGCAACGAAAATCCAATTCAACATTTAATCACCTAAAACTTTAAAACGCAGAATTAAATGTTTAAATAGAACATTAATTGAATTTCACCCATCACCTGCCAAATTAATTAACATAATTTATTTACAACCTAAGTTTGTAATATGATTTCAAAAACCTAGCCTCTTATAGCCATTTAACGCGCTATTGTTATAACACAACTAGAAGTGTTGATTTCCCCCTTTTATTAACTTACTAACCCCATCACTAACCCCCATGGCTCGTGTAGTTTCCCTTCGGAATAAATTAATTTTCCTCATTCTCAAAATTTTGTCTTAACTTGCTTCGCCTATTCATACATTAATATTGTTGTCTTTTTGCGGAAAACAACTACAATCGACACGTATTTAAGTGGTAGGCAGGAACAAGGCGAACTTTAGGGTCTATTTCATAATTTGTAAGCAAATGTAACCTGATACTTTCTTTAAAGTTTAACCTTAATTAGAAAAAAAAACTAAAAAGGGTGAAAACCCAAAATTTTGTCAGACAAACTTTAGTTTGAAAACTTTTTTACAGGAAAGTCGTTGTCTGCTCTTAAATGTTCACAGATTATAAAAGAGTTTAAGTCAATTTCTATATCCCCTATTCCCCTTAAGGACCTTAATTTACTTGTAGACATTTAGAGGTCAATAGTCGAAAAAGGTCCCTCACATTCTATAACTGTACTTGTGTTTAAATTTGCAGCCAGGATCAATAAAAGACGATACGTTAATGAACGAAGCGCACATCCTCCGTAGCAATTTTATGCCCACCTTGAACTAAAATAGAATTTTATGAAAATGTGTTTCTATGCTGTGGTGAATGTCATGGCATCGAATCGACATTTCCGCTTAAAATAAGAATTTCCAATCACGTAAGACACTTTGGGCTGAGCTACACCACAGCTATCTATAACATTTTATTTTTATTTCCTTGAGACATATAGAGTGTTCCTTTATTATTCCATCTTTGTTGCTAGAATCCTTTGAAACGAGAAAAGAGAAATATTGAATCGGTAAAAATAATAATAATTCTATTTGATTGGAAGAAATAAATTAGGAGAGCTTAAGCGCCTGTAAGCCTTTGAGTATTTGGGTCTATGCTCAAAATCCTAGCATAAATGGAAAAAAAATGGTATGAGTTCGATAGTTTGGTGTGGGATGCGAGTTTTGGAATTGCGATACGTGATATCATTAAAGGAGTTCTCAGCAAACTTGATGGTAATCAAACAATGGGAAGTAGTAATTAAGTTTTGGGTTTGATGGGTTCGAAGAACTTATATGGGTTTTATGTATTCAAAAGGACACTGGTGATTTCAGCCTCAATTTCTTGAATCAACTTATAGAGAAAAACATTTCTTTCTTCATCTAATAGACTCATATCTCAACGTTTCCCTGCAAACAAACAAGAAACACAGAAAAATTCTTGGCAGTAGTTAAATCAGCAGGAGAGTTTCAAATTAATTCAAAGGGATTTTCACCTGCTTCCCTATTTTGTTTAAAAAAGTAACCCTGCCTTTCTTTCTTTTTCGTTGTTTTTTTTTTTATACCTCAAATGGGGCTGGTAACTAAACATAATGCGGCAAGTCCCAGGTGTGCTGTAAAACATACATCAACTAGCGTGCCGTCTCTGTTGTCGTCGTGGTTGTCCTTTGCTACCTTTTATTTTTCTGTTCGGAATGTCCTGAGGTGCTTTGACGGGGGCAAAAAAAGAGAAAAACATTACAAAAAACAAGAAGTCCCATGGTAACTTGGTGTTAGTCTTATCGCACACGAAAGAGATTGTAATATACGAGGTTAAATGTGAAGCTCAATTTTCTTTTTTCGCTGTAAGCTCTTTGCCAAGTTCGCGCTGCGGTTTATTTTTCACACCTGGATAAAAGGTGTGTTATATGTTTGTTCATATTCTCTGGAAAAGTATATTCCATTTGGAAAAAAAGGAAAACAAAATAATCCAAAATACACATGAATGAAAAAAGGGAATTAATTATCTCATTGCATGAAGATATGTTGAACGACTTGAAATCCAATTAGGTATAAGGAATTTCAGGAGCTTTGAAATGGAGTTTGATATAAATAGATCGTGGTGGAGATAGTTTGCATATTTAAAAAGTTTTGCTAGTTCTTCACTTCGGAGAAGAAAGTTTTATTTTGTGTTAAAAATAGAGTCAAGTACCAACCGGCGGGATGGTTTTAACTGAGAATTGTGTGGAATCCTTTGAAGTGAAAGTTGGTGCAGGTGCATTTGGGAATGGAAGCAATTTCTTGTTTGCTCTTTTTTCGAGTGTTCTCCGAAACTGACAGACGCTGCATTTTATTTTAATTAAAACCAAAAGGGTTTTATAATTTCAGAGGAATTGCTTAAACTGCGATTGCTGTTAACTGTTTTGATCCTTTGAATTCCTGTAAAGATATTTGTTTACAATCCACAATGCTCAAATTAGAATTATCTTGAGTTATTTTGAAAGACATCGCTTCAAAAGTTAAAAATAAATCATCGAAACGCAATCCAATACAAAAAGTTCAGTGAAGTTTGCTTCCAGCAACATTATATAATTTTCAAAAATCGAAAACCGTCGTCCATCGTCATCATAACTATTGCTTCTATGCAGTTTTGACTTTCATTCTTTTTGATTTTTAAAGAATCCTGTTTCATTCTCTTCTCCCTTTCGATTTTTCAGATCCCATAAATCGTTCAAGTTATCGATTATTCATGTATTTACTCAACAATCGTCCCCATTGTAAGGAGTTTCGTTATGACTTGTCATTTTTCAAACAATTTTTGCCTTCAAGCAGCATCCCGTTTCATCCCTAAGAGACACTTTCAGAAGGATATCCTCAAATTGCATATATTCTCACTTTATCATTTTTCCACTTCAACATGCACAGAAGCGAACTGCAGTTTAGAAAAGTTTACTTCTTAAAATATTCGATGAGTCGACGACTGAACAAAATTCCGTTCTTCATCTTCATGAACATAAATTTGCAAATAAATCTTCTAACTTTATTGCCATTTAGTGCATTGAATTTGAAAATGCTTCGATCTTCTATTTGTGCATTAAATGGAGCAAGTTATGGATTTCAAACTTTTGTCGACCTCTGACATAAGAATTATTGTTCCATAAAAAGGAGGAAAAACATCAGCTATCTTGATGTCAAAAATATGCAAGAAAAGGTTGGTTTTTACGGTTTCCAAAAATGTGCTAAAAACTTAAGGCAACGTGTCATCATTCAGAAACTAAGAACACAATTGCAGTTATTTGCAGGTTGCTGTAATGTCGAAACTGGACTCTTCCTAACATAGTGTTAGTGTCATCTTAGGATATAAAATACTGACTCTTCTTTTTGAAAATTTAACCAATTCAAGCCAAAATCTCTTAAATTCTTATGACAAGAGGAATGCAAAAGTTGGTGAATTTTTATCCTCGTCTGTGTCACGATAGATAATTTGAATTTATAGTAAAAACGTTTTATAGACCTATCGTAAAATTGGATATACCCCCCCTACAACTCTTGAAAAGAAAAGTACGCCTTTTTATTATTCTAGGAAATAAAAGTAGGACTCGAAGGACACTCTTAATGCCACAAGAGTGCACGTTCTAGAAACTTCAACGTTGTCGTCATTGTCTTCGTCAATGCTCTCAGCGTAATTGTCACTGGTCGTCAGGTGTACATCGATGGTACACAGTACCAGTGTATTCCCAGTGCTTCTCGACAAGCAATCATGAGGAGTTTACGGACTAAATTGCCGACAAAAGAACTCTCGGTAATGGGATTAAAATCTACTGTCTGAGAGTAATTAGAAGATGTTGAAAGGACAGCAAGGACGTTATAGGTTTCTACGATAATTAACATGGAAGTAGAGTTTGCTTCAAAATGACATCGACAACGACGAAGACGGCTCCGCCGATATGAACGGACAGAACGTTGCCGGCGAGTCGGCTAGTTGGAACATTTATTTTCGGAACATGCAATTGACTTAGGGAGCTTGTGTGTTCTAAGTGTAATGAAATTTGATTGCTTCTTTGATGGGTCCATCGTTAGATTTAATGCAGTGATAGCATTAGTGATGTTCTTGACAGGGTCTTAAGTAAATTAAGGGAAGATTTTTGCTAAATTGTGGTTGATTCTAGGTCTCTCTGAAAATATGTGACATATTTGGAGGTTTCAAGAAAAGAAACGAGATTTAAAATCCTCTGATAAATTGTAAGAATCAACAGTAACAAATCAAAAGCAAAGATAAGAAATTCATTGAGCAAATTAATTAAGACATAATCGACAAACAAGTACCTTTTCCGCTCGTCTATGAAAAAAAACTCAGCAAATAACGCCTTGTGAAAGAGAACGCTCGTTCTGAATTTAATGATCCCAAAAGAGTGTTTGTTCACAAAAGGCATTTGCACCCAACTAACCTTTCCCCTAAAACATTCGAACGTGATAAAGTGGAAAAGCTTTTCAGTGCCTTGGTAGCCAGTAGCACAAAAAAACACACTTCAACACTTTTACCATTCACACGGTAACGCCACTCCAATTAGAATCCATTTTTGCATTCAAATTCCAAGCGATTATAAAATACACATGTCCATCTCCAGCTGCTTGCACACGAAGAGCTAGCATTGCTAGTCCTGGCAGGCCACAAAAATGGACACTATGGTTGATGGCGGGTGGATGTTATGTGAGGATAACCAAAGTGCTCCAGGGGGTTGGTTTCGTTTTTATTTTGGCTTTTGGCTTTCATGTGTTCTGCCTGGTCGAAAATACTCTTCAAAAAGTTTGTTTATTCAGTAGAATGAATTTAGCTTTTTAACACAATCTCTGTGTAAATTTAAGTGAAAAGGAGAATTAAAATCATTTCAACGATGATGATGTTTTTTTTCCGCAAAGGACAACAAACGACAAGAAAAGACACTAAAAAGCTATTGAAAAGTTGTCTCAAAGAAAAAAAGTAGAAAACAAACTCATTTAGGAAGCGGTAAGGGTATAGAAAAATCCACAAAAAGAACACAAAAGGATGCTTTGTCTCCAAAGACAACGACCAATGTTATAGAGGGACGATCCGATCAACTTTGCCTTCTTCATACATTGTTCTTCCTATATTGTTGCATCGGAAAGTGAAGGGAACCAGCAAGAAAGTTGGAATTAGCAATATCCTTTCCCCAGTAAGAGGACGATGAAATTTACATATTATCAAAAATTCGATTTCCTCCTTTTTTCGATTTGTTTTCAAAGGTTTTTCTTTTTCTGTCACTTTTTGTTTCTGTTTTTGAAAATGTCCTTTTCCCAACCAAAAAAAAAAAAGAAAAACTCAATTAACCCGGGATGTGTCCCTGAAATCGTCAACAGGAGTGTGAAAATCGATAAACTACTTTTCGCATCCCTAGAAGGTTTTTTTTTGAGAAAATTCAAAATTTAAGAAATATATGTACGTACATATCTGGAAAAGAGTTGAATTTTCTTGGTATTTTATCGACTTGAATTTCTTTTGTAAACAAAATATATGTACGGTAGACACAAATTGATTGAAATATCGGAGCTGACAAAAGGATTTCTTACTTCAATGATTTTTAATAAAAACCTCCTTTCAAATGCTCAAATCATTTTCTTTTGGCGGGTGTGTCTTCATTCGTTATTTGACTTGATTATGTGAACAGAGAATCATTCGTTCGTTCCGAAAAAGAACGATGTTCTTTTTCTTTTTTTGGATCAGGATTTTACATATAGATGTGTAAAAGGGAATTTATTTGGTGTGTTATTGATAAGAAACAGAACGAAGGAGTTGGATAGATGACTTAAAGTAAACTAAAGCCTTTTCTTGGGTCTTATTGTCTAAAATTTTCAGAACAACATTTTGTCTGCGACACTTTTTGAATTTTCATTTTTTTGTTTCTTGTCAAAGAACACGTTCGAGAGCTTGCAAATGCAAAATTAAATGTCTTCCAAACTTTGATGTGTAACCAAGATTTTTTGGAAGCATTGTAAAGAGCAAAAGTAAAACGCCTAGACCTAGATTGTCCTTCTTCAATTCCATATTCAGTTTGTTAACATTTTTTTTCCATTTTTCTCTTTCCAGGTAAGCTGATATTTAAGTCATATCAACAATACACTTCAATTTTTCCCTGGTAAGTCAACCGAACATCCAATCAAAATTATTCCTAACCTTGACCCTGGCTGAAAGCTTCAAAATACAACCTCGTGTCGACAAAAAACACGAAAACTTCTGATGTTATGATAAAGGTAATATTCTACAATCTGTCTAAGCTATTGCCACTGAACCTTTGAATAAAACGGCTCATTACCATCGCCATCCATCGCATCGCTCGCCGACGAACACAGACGGCCCTCATTAATTTTATATGCACTAACACGCATTTCGCATTTATGAGGCGAAGGCCCAAAATATATTAACAAGAATCGTTCAAAATTAAAAGGCAGAAGGCATAAATAAATTGTCGGATTTCCTTATCCTGTTTCGTCGTTTTTGATAAATTTTCAAATTTATTCTTCGTCCTCCACTATACAGTATACACACGCAAGCCGGTGTTGCTACGGTATGAGCAAAATTAGATGGAAAATTATGCTCATCTCCAGCTGAGTTTCCGTGACATGTTGGGCCTTTTTCCAATACTCATTTATTTTACATGAGCAAGGACATATGTGCATGTGAATGTAGAAATATTCAATAACCGGCAAATAAGAAGCGGATACAAATGTCCTTAAACAAATTTGTGGAGAAAATTCATCACATATCGGATTGAAATTTCTGTATGGAAAGCACGTTTTCGACTTTGTATTTGAGAGCTGTCAAATTACTTGCGTGGTTTTTCTTCTTGATGGTTATAGCTTGTTAGAACTTCATGTTGTTTTTTTTTTTTGCTGTCAAAATAGAAATGCCAATTGCGTAATTTTTTGCCATATTTTGACATTTCAGATAAATCAAGAGTTTTTGTTTGATGGAACTCAGATGGGTCAGCCTATTTCAGCGACGTAAACAAAGAGATTTGCTACCTCATTCTTTGACATTGATTTTAGACACAGGTCAATGTTCATTTTCTTCTGATTAAGAATCAACCAGACCGAGATAACCTTTAACGCTTGACAGCTTCATGTTTGACTATAGGTAAACAAAAACACGAAATCAAGATGGAAATTCCAATGGTTAAATCTTATCCTTTCAATAGTAGTTAGGGCAGATTGCTAAAAGGAGGCAGAATGAAAAATGATTATGCCAATCGGAAACGAGAAAGCTATTTGTTCTTGTTCCCAAATAAATAATCGAAAAAAGCCCATTTATTTTCAGAAATCAGTTCAAGGAACATTTTATTTGTTTCCCAAGGATTCTTGATTTCCTTCACTCACACGTTCAGCTAATGAACCACTCAAAAGGTAACCTCTACTCTTGAATAAGATTGATTTTTGGGATTTTTTTGTCGAACAACTAACGACATATTATTAGATTTCCAGGCTGCTAAAAACAGTTTTTTTTCTGATTTATCAATTCTACAACTCTTTAAAATTCAATTTAAAAAAAGGATTGAACCGAAAATTGAATAACTCCCAATCGTAGGTAGCTAGTATCATTATTTATTCAGTTTTATCTGGAATATAATGGTCAACATTGGACGCCATATATCCCACATTCACATCCTTTCAATTCATTTATTCATTGTTCGGTCATAAAATATGTACAGTTATACAGCTTCAGGTCAATAAAATGCGTTAGGTTCTATTGTCCTTTATTTTTTTGTATTTCCAAAGCAATTTATACAAACACTCTGACTTTTATTTGATTGCAATGTAAGGAAGAGAAAAAATAGTAATAAATTGATTTTTGTAGTCTACTCCTAAAACATGGCTATTTATAGCTGATTCTGAAACCTATCACAAGTCGTTATGTGTCCTTCAACATGAACTACCTTCAAAAACCAACAAACAGACTTAGACAGAGGAAATGAGAATGTCGTGAGGTATTTCATTACTTTCGGTTATGACTTCTGAATTCTTCATAACTACAGTGATATTATGCTGTTATGTATGTATGAACGGTTTTTTTTTGCCACAGGAAGCCCATAATGATGTGAAAGCTATCTCTTAAGTATTACAAACATGTCCTGTTATAGTTTGCGAAAATTCGAGAAAAAAAGGCTTTACTTAATTTTGTTTCGGGATGGGTGGGACTAATTTTGTCTCGTAAATATTAAAAATATAAGCAACAATCAATAATGAGAGAATGTAACATAACCTCACAAAAAAACCATAATAATGAAGGTCTGGGGGAAAAAATTCGTAACATTTCATTAAAATAGTCGAGTGCGTGTTGAGTAAATATTAGCCTTGGTTTTCGCTCTTTGATAACCTTTGCTAATTTTAACATTAACAATTTTTTTTTTTTGGTTTTTTTTTTTTTAGTCCTTTTGTTGACATACAAATTTTTGTTAAAAATAACTGAACGGAAAGTATTCATTTTTGCCTACAGTTGAACAAAAGCTTAAATAATGATTTCGAAGTGCTCAAAAACCGTGTTTTCGTGGTCATACTTCCTCTCCAAGAAGAGGTCCTTTCTTGTCTAATATCAAAGGCGAAAATCAGTATAGACAGTGGAATATCGACTTTCTAAGGCCTCCTAAGGACGGCACAGAAGACGAAGACCGTTGCTTTGGTAGAAAACAGAGACAGCTACCTATTAAACACAATTAAATGGTTGAGCTGCGTTAATTATAATAAGAAAATGGAACCAGAAATCATGCGTGAGTTCTCCTACGCCTTAATCCTTTAGTTCAAAAAAGCAGTCTTGAATATGAAAAACTTTCAATGCGTTGCTAAGCCTATTTCAATTCTACAACGAGGATGTAATGATGAATTTTTAAATTTGACGAGTCTTTTTGTCACGTAGGAGTTTCCATATTCACATATTTGTCTGTCCCTATACAAGGACAAAGCTTATTGAGAAGTAAATTTCAATAATCCCGTACCCTGGTGAATTTGTGTTGGCATAAATTATTAATATCAAAATACCCACACTGGCCGATTGAAACCTGTCAATTCTATAGCAATAGACGGCAAAGGATTCATGTGGGTGTTACAGCGACAAAAAAGTACATTTTTATTTTATTCGAGTTTGTTATTTCCGGTGCTTTCGATGGGCTCCTGAAACCAAGGTACCAAATAAAATTCGAAAATTTATTACAGACATTTTTGGCCAATGTTTTAGGTATTTTTTTTCTCGTCAGCGTAATGTGTGACTCAATGATTAGATGTTATCACCTCGATTTGAGTTTATTCAATTTTTATTCGTTAGCGTTGTTACTTTCTGGGTGGCCTAGCCTTTTTTTGTGTGTGTCAATTGAAGTGTGAATAATAAAGGGGACGTGGTTGTTGGATACAAAACAAACTTAACGCTTGTCAAACGACCATAGCAAAAGCACGTGGGACTTATCTTTATGGTAGAGCTAGTAGCATGAAAGGTTCGTGGGTGTTATAAGTTAGTTGTTCTGGTGCAAAGATTTTGGAGCTATTTGCGTCAATGTTAAAAATAACATTGAATTATTGTCGAGTTTCATGTGGATTTAAATAAATCTAAATCTGTTTTTTATTCATTTTGAACTAAAAAGAGCCATTGAGGGATTTAAGGATTATATTGATTTTACGGAAATCAGAGTTAATTCTTTGGAAAATAATACATATGCTGGGAGCCATGAATTGCTGAAAGCTATTTTTAAATTCGTTTTTTTTTACCAAATTTCGTTCAAAATGGAAAATAAAAGTGAAGAAAAAATGCACTTAAAATAATTAAAAATAGCAAAATCAAAGAATAACAAAAATAAATCAAAACTAAAAGCCATTTCATTTCAATTCATTCATTTTCAAAACTAGAAATATTCCATTTCCGCCTTTTTCCTTAGAAATAGAAAAATTAAACTTAACAAAAACCCACTTCTGACCAAAGCCAAAAAGGCAGAACAGTTCCATACAAAAAGTTTGATTTCAATTCACATCAATCAAAAAGAAGAACAAAAAAAACACATTGATTCCAATTCCAATACCAAACCATCCCTTAAATTGATTTTGTTCCACCAAAAAAGTCCCTTCTCCAAGCCACATACCGCCCATCGTCATTTCCTGTTCCTAGTTGGCAGTTACAGGAACATTAAATTCTTTTAGAAGCAGAAGGACACAGCAAAGAAAAAAATGAATGTATCCATTCGGAGAGGAAAAAAGTGGCAGCAAGTTGAAGTTTCACAAATCACAAAAGTAATTTATAACCTCAACGCAAAGGCAGCCATCCATGCAGCTGAATAAATATTTACAAAACTCTTTATGTCACTTCTTCTTTAAGCGAGCCCTTCAAATGGTTTTTTCTGCTTATTTTTTATTCGGAGAGAGATCTTGAGAGTTGCGTTAAATGCCCTTATTACCCTTAAATGTTTTTATTTGGAAAAAAATAAATCCTATAAAGCTTTTTTAGCCTTGTCAAAATTTTGTTAGATCATATTTCAAGTTCGAATAAGTTTGCTCATAAACCAAGTTATTATAACCTATGAAAACGCAATTTGTTCTTAGCTGTCAGCGCTTTAGCGGAGAGGAATAAAAAGAAACGATAGAGTCGCACGTTTTTGCTCTCGTTGTCCATACCTTCTTGAAATTAATCAACTAGTAGATAGTGTTTGAACAAACAAACAAACAAACAAATGGTAACCAGATGTCACAGATTATTTTGTTTGCAGTCACTGATAGAGGGCATATAGACCTTTGTTTTTGTGCATCATTTGATATTTGATATTTGATTGATAGATCTGGCAATTCGAAATCGCGGGAAATTTTCTGAAAGCAGGAATTGAAATGAATTAACATTTTTGCTAATATCTCGGATAGCAGGCGTACAAAAAGCTTGAAACTCATTTCGAATAGAGCTCGACCAGACTTTTCATTTGATTTATCGTTCGATGGGTTTTGGAAGAATTTTTTTTTCTGTCCAAAACTTTGGTAGGATATTTTTCGAAAATCATAAAAAAATCGATTTCGTTAAATTCAACATAGTTCATAGTTCTCATTATCCTGAGCTTACCATTCAAAACCAAAGTCAATTCCGAACTCTGGTTGCCGAGATATTTGCATCACTGAATCAAGTATTTAAGTGTGGACATAAGATAACGGTTAGATTTTTGCATATGGCTGCTCGGATATTTTTTGCGTAATCAAGAAATGCTCATTTAATGGTCTCTTAAAAACGTTACTTCCGTCCGAACACAATCCGATTCGTGTTATCTCGCCTATAAAAAAAAAACCTATGCTTGTCATTTTTCTGGAGGAGATCAACTTCAGCGTTCAATCTTATCACCCAAGTTGTTTTTGAAAGCGTTCCTATTTGTGGAATCTATACGGGCAAGCTGAATGCTCATAGTAAACATTTCCTTCTATGCAACCAATAAGTGTCCTTTAAAACCATTCAAAATTCACTTTAATCTCGAGTGAAGGATATAACTTTTTCAAACGATTCTAAATTGGCTCAATTTTCGAAATTTCAGCAATGCTCATTATTTTTTTCAAAAATGTCTGTCTATTAATCTATGAGAGGAAAAAGTTTTAAGCGACTTTCAAATAAGAAAAGCCCCAGGGAATAGATATCACCAATTTTGTGGGAATTTTATTACGTTTCTCTTTTTCTTTCTTTTTTTGCCTTCCATAAACAAGCGAATCCTGTTGATTTTGATCTTTATCGTTCTGGCATAGCACATCATCATGGTCGTAGTCCTCATCATACGATGAACGATGATAATCAAAAACCAACTTTGTGGAACGGTTTCTTGGCATATGTAAGACCTCCTTAACTTGCTTGCTCTCACTGAGAACTTCGAACTTCAATATTCATGTTGCCGTCTCAAATTTGCTAAGTATGAGTATTTTTATGAAAAAATACCAATGGCTTCGCCCTCATATACAATAATAATATGGGAAATAGAAGAGAGCGGTGAAGCTAAATAACATTGCTAAACTTTGAAGCTCTTTTCTTGGTCGTGATTACACTTTAACCTCAATATGCTTACGGCAAGGAATCGGCCGTCCGTCCGTCCATCCGTTGCGTTGACATTTTTGTCGTGTTGCCGTTTTCTCTCTAGATTCTCGGTATTGTCACTGGTTTGATGGCTGAGGGCTCTAGAGAGTCAGAAAAAAAAAATAACGGAGAGGAAGGAAGGACGACGACGAGCAACGTCGATGATGATGGTGATGACGGTGACGAGCAAAGTAAATTACTTTAAGGATAGGCAAGGCACTTGGGTTTATGAATTTTCATGTCCTGACATCATAACACCATCATGACTGGAGTAAGGACGTGTTCCTTCCACGCACTGGCGGAGAATATTGCCATGAATGCTGATGGTGTCGATATCGTGGTTAAAGGAAGATGTTTTGTCAACATTCAGCAACGACGAGAACGATGTTGAAATATTTAGAAAGCTTTGAAATCTTAACATTTAGATGAATTAACGAAAGGATCAAATAGTTTTCCTTGCAGGTATTTTTGATGGAAAAATAAGATAAGATGTAGATTGTGTTGACGGTGGTAATAAGGAAAGTCAACGGTGAAAACAGTTTGCTTTCTCATTACGGTAATGTAATACTTAAGGCGTTTTTTTTTTTATTAAAACTTGATTTATAATGATAACCAAGTGTTTTGAAACAGTCCATGAGATACAAGGATCCCTTTATTACTTTCAAAGCCTTCAAAAATTCGAAAGCCTTGGAAGGGTTAAGGCCATTCGTCTAACATTTTAGAAACTTATTGCTTCATTTCAGAAATAGAGAGCTAATACTTAACTCCAAAAGTTAATTAAATAACATTAGTTTATCTCTGTGTAGATGTCCTTTCCACACATGAATTTGCCCAATTCTCATTTTCAATGAAGCAACCGTACAAAGTAATCAGAAGGTATTAAATTTCAAATGATTTATGAAACAACTCATTACCAGACCTCAATATCCATTGAAAATCGCTGATGAAGGTCGAAAGATCGAAAGATGAAGGACATAACAAATCAAAACGTAATTGCAGTTCGCCTTCGCCTTGTATGATGTTGTCTAGTCTGTAAGTTAAAATGATTACTTGAAGTTCATCACTGAGCATATGTGGTTAACCCAAGAAGCACCATCGCATGTCACACTCTCACTTATCCTCACATAGGTCTTACAATTGTTTTGTCTTTGAATCGATTGCCTTATTTTGTAATTTAAACAACCTCGATTAAAAATTAATTTCCATTTCGAGTTCAGCTCACAGTCATGAGAGCTCCAAAAAGCATGAAACAGAGGCACATACACACGTCCTAGTCGTCGTCACAATGTGTGGCAGTAAACCGCAAAAGTTAAGCTCTATATGGGTTTGGTTGGGTGGACGTGATGTGAGCGCACGTGAAAAGTCATATCCGATTGATGATGAACTTGTATAATTGCACTTTGAAAAACATGTGAAGGGTGTGTTTCTGGGTCTAGAACTGGCTGGGTTTATGAGAAATATAATGTAATATTTTTGATAACATGAGGGCGAAAATCGATGAACAAGTGCTGTGAAACATGGTGGTTTAGAAATTGCATTTTAATGTCTGAATACGTAATTTATCAATTTTAAATGTTTTGTTGGTTTCAGTAACAAGTGAAAAGGCATTAAATATCGTGTTTATTAATGCAGTTTTATCGCGCATCAATTATTTGATATTAGCAAATTTTCAGTTCAATCAACAAAAATCATCGTAAAGTTGAACTTTAAACTTAAAGTTGACTTCACACAAAGAAATATTAAAATTGTTTCAGCATATTTGACAGAAAGTCACATATATACACTTCCCCCATTCTCGCCTCCTACTAGATTTCTGAGAACAAATTCTTCGCAAGCCCTTGATCGACCTCCACCCACTTACAAGCTGTTACAACCACAATCGATTTTGTTTTATTAGACTACACCAAAGCAAAGTGTTTCAAGTTACACACAGAAAAAGAAATACATTCCTCTAAGGGGGTTGCCGGCTGCCGTCAAACATGTACGCATCTTAAGGACGAGCAAAAAAAATTTCCTTCAAATAATTCACAAGCTTTCACACATATACCTTCAAACGAGACGTGCCTATTCATTATATTCTGCCACAATGGAATTTGGATACCTGTAGGCTGTTTTTTTTCGGCCCTTGTGGCATTTGGCAGTATTTTGCTTTTGTTTGAAATATTGAAGTGGAGCAAATCCTTAAAGAAAATAGCATTCCTTGGTCCGGGTGGAATATATATGAACCAAGCCAGCTTCTATATATCCAAAAGCCTTTTTGGCGTTGGCAGTCATGGCAATTCGGGTGTGTAAAATACACAATCAGCATAAAGGATACATCGAGTAGCAAAAAGAACAAAACAAAGAGGCAGGAGATATCTTGAGTGGAACTTTAATGCCTTCGGATAGAAATCGAGAAAAGGTAACAAGGGAATTCTCCCAAAAGAAGTGTCATCGTTTTTTCTTGCACAGCCAATTCTTGTTAATGATGCGAATAAAATCGACAAAAAAAAAACTCTTTAAATAATGTGGGAATGATCACACCTGAGATTGAACTCCAATCACCTGGGAGGGGACTTGTCTTTAAAATTTTTATTTGGTGTTTAAAGGACGAACAGAAAACGTAGGCAAAAACTGTCATGGGTGAAGATAAAAAACAAACTTTTCAAATAAATAAAAATCACTGATTGTCGGTATGGCAGAGCGTGTAATTGTGATTGTGGGTTCTATTTTTTGTTATCAGTTGGCATTCTTGATCCTCAATTGACACAACATCACGATAATAAAGGCGTTCAATTGCAGAGTCAATTTCCTTGGATGGATGCGTGTGCTGTTTAATTATCTCTCCAAACGTGACTCGATGAGGAAATTAAAGTCTCACCGAGGTGAAGACATTGACAGGCGATAATTGTGTTGGATGTCTGGCGTTCGCTTGAATGACTGAAAATGTTTTTGCTGAATGTTGTGGCTTCGTTTTTTTTTTCGAAATTCATAATCCAAAAAAAATATTGAAAGGACGAAATGAGTCTGCTTTGTGCCAGTGGTGTATGAATATGCGTCAGGAAACATATTAAATGAATTTAAAAATCATTGATATCTGATTTAACTGTTCTTGTTCACTATGGCGTATACATGCTATTTGTGAATCCACCCGATTGTGAGGGAATTTTTCATTCATTCATTTTAGTTATAGTCAAATTAATTCCATATCTAAAACCAATTAAAAGTTAATTGACGCTAGACAAATTTATTTTGGTTAAAATAAACCGATTATTATTATTAATAATTATTGACACAAATATGTATACATATATCAAAATCGTATACGTTTTTCGCTTCCGTTGTATAATTATATTTATTTTAATTAGTTCCAACTAATTTTTAACATCGTATTTAAAAACCGAATGCAAAAAACTGTTTCAATTAACATCAGCTCCTCTGAAACATTTCATTAAATTTTTTCGCCGTAAGGATTTAAATCACTTTTATTTTTGTGCGACCGATTTCAATTTATCAAATTTTCACCAAATCATTGGATCTGGAGGTTTTTTCCTCATCATCAGTCACACATCATTTTATTATACTTTGAATACATGTTTGCTGAAATATTTCAACATACAAAACAATATTTGTATCTCCCTACATGTTCTCAAATGAAAGCAAACAACTAGGATATTAGTATCAGGGATGTCGCTTTCAATACTATAGGTATGCCTCCTTGTCCTTCAACAGCTTCACTGTTCTCTTGTAAACCTTTCAATAACAGAAAAAGTTTCTTCACATGCATACATTTTGATATACAAAAATTGTTTCCAGTTTTTATGAATAACTAGCTGACCCTGCAGACTTCGTACTGCCTCAAACCATAGTCGATACCCCTCTTCCACACTTCCCACTACCCTTTAAACGCTACCCGCTTGTTCGTCTACCCATATCCGCAACCCCGTTACGACACTACAGAGTGTGGTAATCAGATTCCATTCAAAATTTGACTTGGGCAAGAAAATTGCTCTTCAGGAGTTTTCCATTTTACCATTTCACAACTAAAGCATTCTAATGATTTTGAGATTTTTGTTTAGTCAATTATTTTTTTGTATTTCAAATTTTCCATTTTTTTTCTTTTAATTTTAAATTTTCCAGTTTTCCATTTGAAGACCACTGCACCTACAATAACATGCAATTTTCCCTTTAAAAACCAATGAGTTTTCCGAGTTTTTCATCAAGAACTTTCTATTTTTCCATTCCAAAAGCCATTTTGAACCAAAAAATTCCAAGCAAAAAAAATATAATTTCCGATCTTTGTTTGGTTTTTACAGTTTTCCCACTCTTCCATGAGGTTTTTCCAATTTTTTTTTTTACAGAAATCATCACTGAATACAACAGTATCAACCATGAAAATTTCACAAATATCTATTGGGCCATTTCGGAGTCTATAAGAGACATACAAACAAACACACATCCATTTTTATATATATAGAGATATATGAAACAAAGTAAAATTAGGAATGAAATTTCATATACTCAAATTATTTCACACTATTCGCTAGGTGCATGCATTGTGATGTTGTTAATATTCAAAATCGATCCTTGATCAATTAATATCATAGAAACTAACATAGAAACTAACTAACTAACGAAATGTTGAATATTTTACAAAAATATGAATGGAATGACCTATCGAGGTGTCATGTGAAAGCTTATTAAAATCCTCACACATTTTGGTCATTAGACTTGCAATCTCCCAATAGATGGCACTGTAATCGCACTGCAAGAATTCAAAACGTTGAAATTTTCATAAAAATTTGAAACTGTAGTGCCATCTGTAGGGCGATTGTGGAACATGTTACAATTACTGCAGTTCTTGATGATCTGTTATCTAAAAAAAAAAAAGAAAGTTGAATAAATCAAATGTAACTCATTATTGAAACAATTCATGAATCAATCTGCAATCAAATTTGACAATGTGTGGATAAAATTAGTTCCCTTTGCGACATCCCTGTGCTCAAACTCTTCGCTTACATCCTTTCTCACTCCTATGAACCCAATTAGTTTTATTTGCATATCAATTTCCTCAGTGTCTCGTTTTTCAGCAGTAGTTGCTTGAAAAGAAAAGATTGAAAATGTGGATGCATACGAAACATGTCATCCATGTGATGTATTTATTCGACATGTCGTCCTTCGACGCTTGAGTTAGATTCCCCATCAATCGGCTTGTGTTGAATCGGCAGCAGAATGTAAAAAAAAGTTATTTTTTAGTCTTTTATTTTCTTTTCTCCCGGTCACCGCATGCCACACATTACACACTCGTCACTAGACTGGTGTAATTAATCGTTATCCTGACTAGCTTCTGGTGCAAAATGCACCATGGATGTTGTCAGATTTCATTCAAGGATTAAATTGAAGAATCGTTGAGGTTCTGGTTGTCAATGAATTTTTGTTATTGTTATCCAGAATTGACAGATTCTTTTGCTCTCGTTTGTGTTTGCAGGATTAAGGATTAAAGCTTTTATTGTTCAATATTTTGCTTCATCCGAGATGATGTACAGAGGGATTAGGATTGCAGATATTGAAATATGGATTCTGTTCTCTTGGTTTTTTTTTTTTTTGCTTGCAAAGGTAGAAGAATAGTAGAAGATTGTTGATTGAAATGTCAAAAATCTTAACACTTTTAAACTTGACAAGCTTAGCTATTTACTTCCAGGCACACGTTTCTTTAAGTATAAGAAAGCTTGATGATTGTGTTTCCACAAAATCATTCCACGTGATAATTTCAATTTCATTTAAAAAAAATATCCATCGAGGAGCCCCAAGCTAAATCTTCAATTAATACATAGCGCTCCCAATCACAGCAACCAAAATCCAATCCTTAATTACAACACCCCAAAAACTATGTTAAACAAACAAAAGTGACCCTCGCCTGACGAACAAAAAAAAAACCCGCAAAAGGAAGTTACAATTTTCCAATTAATTATTTCTATCCTCCCAACAACCATTTCCCATAATATTCCCACAAAATTCTTATATAAGGCATTTCAAAATTATCCTTTGCGATCTGGACCAATTTAATCCTTCAACACACAGAATCATCGTTTCCTGTAGCAACGGGTTCGGGGAGAGTTTTCTACCCGCAACATCCCGATACCGACAGTAGTTATGAATGACGAGTTTATTTCTTGCTTCCTGCTTCTGAAAACTCAAACCAATACTTTTTATTTGAGGTTTAAAATGAAAATTAAATTTGCTTTAAAAAGAAAAGAGGACCACGTGAAATTGCAGGATTAAAACCAAATTTGAGAGAAGTAAAAATCCATAATTGGTTACACAAATAAAATTTCAACCACTGCAAAATCTAATCAAACGCTTGCCAATACGAGCATAACCCAACCCCCAAGCACGTGCGGCCGGCAAGTGTACGCAAGATTTTCAACAAACAAATTAATTAAAATTAATTTTCGAATGGACTTAAAATTGTTTACTCGCAGTTGTTGTTTGAAATCTGCTTTTATTATCAGCTCATCAAAATAAAAAGAGGTCCTAAACCTCCATAAAAAACGATTCAATTAGGAGTTTACACTGTAAACAAAAGTCCATTGGCATCTGACCAGGCAGGGATATTTTGAAGGCTTATTTTATTAAAAATCACAAATTATGTACCATTATGAGCTTTTTTAAAACTTTTTCGACAAACAAGAGCTTAAAAAACAAAGTTGTACAGTGTGCTTTATATTTTGCGATTGCTCTTTAACGAAGAAAAAAGTTCTAAAAGCTTATGTTACAAAAGCAACGATTCATGAAGATGGCGTGCTCAGTTCATCGATTAAAGCCTTCAAAAATTTTATAAAATTGATGAACTTGCACATGAGCTTTTTCATGGACTGTGAACTAACTTATTTAAGCATTAAGTGCATAAACCTTATTTTTTGGTTCAAATCTCAACTAGATTTTGCAAAAATAGTTTTATATGGCTTTCCATTCAAGTCTCATGAATCAGATTTGATTCACAGACGATTTTGTGTTTCGTTATTCCAGCGCTAATGCATCATTTGTGATGGAAATCTTAAATGTTATTAAATCTGAAATATTGGCAAAAATTAAATCTTATGCATCAAATGTGATTCATAGAAGGAGATATTGCTACCTCGTTTTCTTCATGCACAAATGTAGCAAAAAGAAGTTTTTTTTTGCACTTTGAATGCAGAGCATAAAGTAAATTTCATTCAGTAATTTTTTGAATCAGATGTGATTCATGGACTTATGAAGAAAACACCGGATAGAATATGAAAAAAAAATCAAAGAGATTTGATTTCTGATCTCAACATTGAAATCAACATGCCGTTATCAATTACCACCGGCATAATGTCACCAACAGCTGTCAACTTCTACAACTTGCTTGAGATTAATAGCACTAAATTAGTTTTGTATTTCTTAACAAATTATCTCCTAAACGTTAAATGCTACAAAAAACATACTTTAATTTATATCGATCTCTGAAATATCGATTTATCTCCTCTCAACTCTTGTTCAACATTTCATTAAAAAAAAACGTTTAATTTTTGTCTCCTTCTAGGTAAGCATCAAAACACCAAAGCAAAAAAGATCATTTTACGTATAATTGGTAAGTTGCAAAAAAAATATCGATAAATCGCAAAACCGTCAAGATAATCCAAGCCCAAAGCTGGCTTTATAGAAAATCTCTGAAAAATTATTAATTTAATGAGCGTCAGGCCCACAAAACAGAAGCTGATGGCTAAAAACAAAATATCTTATATCAAAAAGTCTCTTTGCCTAATTAACCACAAAGCTACAAGAAAAAACAAAAAAAAAGTACGTGCAACCACGCGCAGTATTCGCACTCGTGTGGATTGATGTTGTGGCTTGAGATGTCAGAAAAAAAAGGTGCGACTGACGTTCGACTGTCGCGCACCTCCAACAAACGGCCAAACACAGATTAATCGATTAAGCCAGCTTCATAACAATCTTCCAATCTTCTCAACAATCCCAAAGTGTCCATTTGAAGATTTGAAAACAAGTCGATGGAAGGGAGAATGGAAGGGAGGACGGCTGGAGCTTCGCACGACTTTGGAGTATGGCGATGTAGTGATAGTGATTGGCAGCTCGAGTGGACAATATTTCTTTCTCTTGTTAGTGTCGCATGTTGAATTCGTGTCCACATCAGTGGCTGACGACGAAAAATACACCACTCGCATGGGTCGTTTCGTTTGGTCTTTTGGGTCGGCTTTTGTTTTTGTTAAATGTTGTTTTTTGCATTTGTTATCCAAAAGTGCCTCAATTTATCACCTAGTGATTTGTACTCTGGCGCTGTTTTTGGGGTTCAGAGCTGCCAAATAAATGTTGAATGTTGTTTTAATTTTGTACAGCCAGCGACGGAGAATATGGCCGTCCTGGTTTGTTTTGGTTCGACTTTGTTTCTGTTTAAGGGAAAATAAAAGTCCAATCACTGCAGGGGACTTTCGGTTTTGGGACTTAATTAAGATTGACAGGGTAGTGCTAGGGACTAATTTTAAATAATTAATGCAACCAATCGATTTGGTTATAAGAATTGTTAATTAAGTGTCCATAAATGTTCGGAAAGTGCTTGGAAAAATGTTTCGTAAGGTTCAATTTTTAATTGACAGTTCTTAGGCTAGTTGCCAGTTCTTGAATAATTAAGTACTGATGAGACATAAGAAAACTAAAAGCACAAGACAGCAAAGCAAGACAAAAAAAAATATTTGACAGAGATGCGAAAACATAAATCAACATTTGAGTGACCCTATAAAAACATCCCCCAAGTGTTTTTGCAAATAAAACACTTGACTTTGCCATATTGAAAGGCACAAGCCTTCACAGTTCACACCGCAGGCAATAAATTTTGTAACTAGAAAGGAGAACAAACACTTAATCCTTTGGACCTATTCGACATGAAGTGGGGTGGGCTTCACGTGTGAGTTTTTCTTCTGTAAGTTCACACTCCAGTCTCAACACCTTTGCCAAAATCCAACTCTTTCTCGCTTGTTGTTGCAACTAGACTGGCATTTTGTAGATCTCATGAAAAGATGCAGTGCAAGTGGTGTTATGGTCGTCATGTTCGTCGTCATCGTCTCTAGTGTAACTAAGTAGCGTATAGAGCTTGCAACAATCTAAATCTATGCAGTGTTCAAATGGCGTACCAAATTATTCAAAGAACTGCGTTGCCCTGAGATTAAATAACTTAAGGCGATTTCAGGTTTTGGGAGGTTTTTCTATTTTTTCTAAGTTTTTTTTTCTCACTGCCCCCTCCTTTTTTCGTAACTGTTTCTCTCAGCTTCGGGAATGAAAAAACAACACTTCAACATTTTTGTGAGAAAAATTTTGTAGAGTTTTCCACAGCTCTCGAGCCAAGTTCGATTAGATTTATTGCCTTCGGCAGTGATGGTGGCACAAAGTGGCCAAGACCATCGATCGATTCAGTCAGATGCAAATAATTCTGAGACAATCGGAGTTCGGTTTGTGCGTTTGTAACTTTTTGTCTGCCTGTTCAGTTGTCAGCGTTCGTCGGGTTGGAATTTGTTTTCGTTTTTAATTTTCCTTTCGTTCTTTCTCTTATCTCGATAATCCTTGAGGATTCAAATTCAGACCCCATTTTAACCTCTTTGTGAATATTTTTATTCTGTTCGATATTGATTGTGATAAATGAGAAAATTGAACATCGAGTGGATATCGACTTAACTGGAGACCACCTGCCTGTACGCAATAAGAGGTAAGTATTGGGAATTTTGTACAAAATTTAATTTGCATATCAAGAGGAATTTAAGAGCAAATAACGTCGAAGTTGTTAAATCAATAATACATCACTCTCTTGAAATTCAAAGTGTTTTTTTAATATTCAAAAAAGATACAGAAACTAATTGAAAACAAATATCCGCCTTAATGTGGAGCTCATTAAAAAATATTCTTTTCTAAATTGAAAATATGAAAAATAAATCATAAAGGTCAAAGTCGTTGAGTAATTGAGAAAAAAGTCCCTTGTCACTTTCGTTTTTTTTCCCTGATTTTCTGCACCTAATTATTTCATCAGTGTTGTTTAAAATTAAACAATCACTTATTTTAATATTCCAAGTGTTATTTCATTCGAGGCACAAAACACCACAATCCAAAATGGAAAGATGTTTCAGTTGTAAGGATCGAGAAAATTGGGATGTTTTCGGTGGCATTATTTAATTAGCTTAACAAATTGAAAATAATTACGCTCACTTTTGTTTGTACGAATATTTCGCCATAATTATGACTTCATCATAAATTTAAGAACATTAGCTTCATGGGTTGTGAGGGAATTACTTTGAAATGTTGAACCCAATTATTGCGGCGCCTTTTTCAATTTTTGGTTACGGAAGATGAAGACTTTTTTTTAGTATAAAATACACGAGGGCCAACATTGTTTTTCTAAATGGAATATTCGCTGAAATCTATTTCAATAAGCAAATTCATAACATCTCCTTGCATACATTCCATTTTTTTTTTGCGAATTCAAAAATGTCTGATTTTAATGTTTCAAAATACCAGTACTGAGCTCAATATTGCTGTTGTACGAAACCAAGAAAATGTATTCCTCACCATTTTTCTTTTGTCAACAATAATCACAAAATAAAATATCAAGGACTGCAAATTATCCTTTTTTGTTCAATAAAATTAGAAGAAAAATGTTTACCAATTGACTTGGTTGAAACTCTGGCCAATAATTTTCAAAATGTGATAAGAAACCTTCAGCACCCGTTTCTTTGAGGTTGGTGAAGTTTTATTTATTTCACCATGCCCCTAGTTCTTATTTATTAGACTGCTATGACTTTTCTTCACAAAACAATAAAATAAGAACGTTCAATGTTCAATGGCTTGGAAGAAGATGAAGAAAAAAAAACATATCGTTGGAGTTGAAAGGTATTGCTCTACCGATTGTAATGAATGAAGATATCTCATGGCTTCTTTGGTGTTTCTCTGCTGTGGAGAGGCGAGTGGACTGTAAATTGCATCGTTTCCATTAAATGAAAGAAACCATTTTTATAGGTTACTATGAAGTCTGGGCCAGTGGAGTCTGAAAAGAAGAAAAATACTTTACGAGGGCGTTATGAAAACAATCGCTAAAAAAGATTGCATGCTGAAAGGAGATGATAACAAAAGCTTTTGCGTTTTTGGTCAAATTGCTAAGAGTTTTTGCTTTTCGTTTTTATTGTTGAAAAGGATTGCTGATTGCCTTGCTAATGCCAGTGATTATTGTTAAGTAAAGTGACTTCTGGATTGTTTATTGTCATGGGAGTGGAACAGAGGCGTCGGTCGTTGGGTTAAAATTGTATGATTTACTTTTGAAGTGTATAGATACCCTTAAATAGAAAACGACAAACATAGAACATAGAATATAGAATTTAAGAATACCTACTTACACTATTGCAAAATACTGGAAATATTGTAAAGTAGTATGTAAGAACGAAATGTAATTAGAGAATAAGAATAATGTAAGATGAAATAAAATCAGTATTAAAAAGACCGCCTTCGAGTTTGGATGTCACAACTGGCGACGAGAAGTTAATAAATAAAAAGAAAAAAATAAAATCCATGGCGTACTTGGGCAGATTGCCATCCTACGATTTTAAGGAGAACGATTGGAATCTTTTTAAGATCCAAATCAACCAATTTTTCATCGCAAATAAGTTGGTCGATGCTGCCGAGGAAACCAGGATGAAAGCCGTGCTGTTGAGTAGCCTGAGTGAGAGAACGCTTCGTTTCCTCAAAGAAATCATGCATCCGAAGGCTCCAGAAGAAGTCTCCACAACAAGAAGCGAAATCATGGGGGCCATGGAAACACATTTCAAACCATCAATTTCGGTGTTTGCGGAGAGACGTAAATTTTACGAGGCTGTGAAACACGACGACGAAACATTTCAAGAATGGGCAGCAAGGCTAAGAGCTCTATCTGTGAACTGCGCTTTCGACACTCATCTTAACGTAGCGTTGAGGGATAGATTTATGATGGGTCTCAGAAGAGGCCCTGAAAAAGATAAACTGTTCCTGGAGAAGGCGAGTGAGCTGACGTTTGCGAAGGCATTGGAAATTGCTTTGTCTGTGGAATGCGTAAAAAGGCAGTATGACGTCACCGAACAAACAATTAAAGAAGAACCAACAAGCGTGTTCAGTATCCGGAGAAGAAGCGGTAAATACATACAACGGACTGGAAGAAACGAAACAGTTGCATCACCTCATCAGTCAACAAGCGGTAAAACTGGTCGCTGCAGTGTGTGTGGTTATACAAACCACAGCGAAAGTCTATGTAGATTCAAAAATTATTCATGTAAAGTATGCAAACAAAAAGGTCATTTAAAGAAAATGTGTCCGAAAAAATTTCATAAATCTGTGAACAAGGAATGTAACTATATAATTAATGACGATTTACCTTTATTCTTTTGCAGTACTAACTCTAATTTAAGTCCTATCACGGCCGAGGTTATTGTGAACGGTAAAAAAATGTGCATGCAGATTGATAGCGGGTCGGCAATTACGGCAATTTCGGAAAGGGATTATAACAAGCATTTTTCAAGCTGTCAGTTGAACAAAACGAGTGTGATGCTTCGTAATTACAATGGCAGTGCTATAACACCTCTCGGATTTTGTAAGCTTAAGGTAATTTATGCCAATAATTGTAAGATTTTAGACATTCATGTCATAAAAAATGGTGGCCCACCGATTCTTGGTAGAAATTGGATGTTCGCGTTTAACGTAGGCATTAAAGAAATTAATTTCATTAATATTAAAGACCAAGAATTAGCAAATGTGCTGTTCAAGCACCGTGAAGTTTTTGACGGAAAGTTAGGCAGGTATAATAAGAAACAAATTTCGTTACAAATTAAGAATGGAGCTTGCCCAAAGTTTTTCAAACCTCGGCGATTGCCTTTTCACATAAGAGAAAAGGTAGAAAGGGCTTTAGATGATTTAGTTCGAATGGGAGTTTATGAGCCGGTTGAGCACAGTGAATGGGGAACTCCGATAGTTCCAATTTTGAAAAAGAATGGTTCAGTGCGCATTTGCGGCGATTATAAGACGACAGTAAATCAGGTAATTGAGGGTGTGCAGCACCAGTTGCCAACGATCGATGAAATTTTTGCGAAATTGCATGGTGGGAAGTCATTTACAAAAATTGATTTATCTTCAGCGTACCAGCAATTAGTTTTGGATGAGCAGTCCAGGGACTTGACCACGATAAGTACAACTAAAGGGTTGTTAAGAAGTACCAGGTTAGTTTACGGAATAGCTCCGGCTGCGGCCATTTTCCAAAGAGAAATGGAGAAGTTGATGATGGATATGGAGGGCGTGGTAGTGTTCATGGACGATTTGCTTATTACAGCAGGTGACAAGGAAACTCATTTGAAAAGATTAGACGTAGTTTTAAATCGGTTGAAAGATGCAGGATTGAAAGTTGCCAAAGAGAAATGTAGTTTTTTTGTAGAATCTGTAAAGTATTTAGGGCATGTCATAGACCAAAAAGGACTGCATAAAGATCCAAAGCGTATTGAAAGCATCATGCAGCTTCCAACTCCCACCTCAGTGAAGGAGCTTCAGTCATTTTTAGGAGTCATAAATTTTTACAGGAGCTTCATGCCAAATTTGGCATCCAAAGCTAGCGACCTCTATGAGCTTTTAAGAAATGACAAAAAATTCGAGT
>CAKKXW010000002.1:98215830-98282429 GCA_920937365.1 Sphaerophoria rueppellii | reverse complement strand
GAGGTTATAATTGTTATTGGTTGACAATCTTTCCGATAGGTTTTGTTCCATCACCTCCTAAGCAATAAAGTAAATAGATATGTCATCTTTCCTATCTGAAGTAAACAATTGTCTTGTTTTCTTTCCAGCCATGGACAAGGTATTAGCATTTGTGCAACTCACTATTATAGGCATACACAATTAGAGTTGTCAACAATCACGTAGCACTCACTTGAAACCAAATAGCATCTTGATAAACCTTAAACCTAACAAGTTTATTTTTAACCCAAAACACTCATTTCTGAATGTTGTCTAGCGTACTAGAAAATCATATCAAAGTTCGATTGAAAACACTTCACATTCGCGTAAACAAAAACATCGTCACATGGAAGCAATAATTGTCCTTGCTGCTTACTCGAAATTTCTGTCTCCAAGTGTTGTCAGTTGACGAAAATTATAGAGAACCCCAGTGACGTACAATTTTGTGATTCAAAATATGATAGTTGTTTGAGTGAAAAAATATCAGTTCGGAAATCTAAGAAACTGAGATAATTCTCGAGTGTTTATGATTTTTTCAAGATCACCAAGGAGTGATACGATAATATTGCAGATTAGTTGTTTATCACTGAACTAGTATAAAAGACCATTGCTTTGATTTAGAAAATCATTCTTAAGAAAGTCATAAGCTTTAACAGTCAGATAACTTGTCAAAGAACACAAACACAAAACAAACAAGATGAAACTATTCGCTATTATTGTTGCTGTTATCCTTGCTTTGATCGCTGCTGCCAATGGAGCTTCAGTTAGGCATCCCTGCCTTTGCACAAGGATGTTGAGCCCAGTATGCGGATCGGACGGTCAAACTTACACCAATGAGTGCGTCCTGAATTGTGCTGCCTTCGAAGAGCAACGTGAACTGGTCGTTTTGAAAAAAGAAGCCTGTTAAATGTTTTAATGTTTAATCTCTTTAATTTTAAGTATTTGTTAAGTTATGTATGTTAAGAAGTAAAATAAAATATTATTTAATCCCATAAATCCGTTTCCGTTTTCTTTAATGAATTGTTTGTATTTTACTTGGCACAAATAATATGTGTCAAAAGTTTGAACATTTTGAACATGTTTAATTAAGCAAGGGAAGAACCCAAAGTGCCCGAAGACCCTTTTATCCGTTTAGCCCCGTTACATAATTCACATTTATTTCTACAAAAAAATAACAGTAAAATAAAATAAAATGTACAAAGTAAGTTGTTTGAAAAAGAAGTCATTCGTCACTTATAGCTTTTCCTTGCAAACTTAGGCATCTAGGTACGGTAATGACAAAAAAAGAGTCAACTCCTAACTGCCAGCAAATATGACAAAACAATGCTAAGGCATTCGAAAAAAAATAGGTCTATCCATGTGTGTGTATCTACTTGTCTTTGTTAGAACCTACTGCCTTAATCACTGCTTTCTGAATTGCAGTGGGTATCAGATCAAAGAACTTATTGTGAGAATGTTTTAAAAATAACAAACAGTAGCTCTTCATTCATAAAAATTTGTCAAGCCTTGCCAAGAAAGTTATCATACATATGCTCCTTTTTAAAAGAAAACAAATCCAACATAAAAAAATTCGGTTTAAAAGAGTTATATTTAATTCAATTTTATTTAAACTTAGGACTAAACAGACTTTTTAATTATTTGATATTCTCAGCAATGTCCTTGTTTTACAACGAACATTTCCATCCCAGGAGGAGTTCGTCCTTCGAATACAGCACAATTAAAAGTACATTCGTTTCCATATGTTTGTCCGTCCGATCCACAAACTGGCAACAACATCTTGTTGCAGAGACAGGGATGCCTCATAGATGCACCACTTACATGAGCTACTAAAACGAGCAAAGCGGCGATTAAAATTGCGAACAACTTCATGTCTTGAAAGTTTTTTTTTTTATTTGCTTTCGTTGAAGTCAATTTATTAATTGATTTTTGCAGTGCATTTGAGTGGCTTTTATAGTCAATCTAGTTATATAAATTTGATTATCAATTATATTTAAATTTATGATTGCTTATGCGCAGCACTAAATTGGTTTCTGATTACAGGCCTGAAACTGAAACCTCTTCAAACCTAAAAAACAAATTAAATATTATGATCATAATCGTGCAATGAATTAATTAAAAAGTATTATCTCTCGATTCGATTAGACAAACATAAGTAGCCATTAGGATCGTCAGGATAATTTTCTGTCGAAAACAAAGATAAATACATTATCAACAGTCTTCGTCAACTATAAAAGTCGAGGATTTGAAAATTTAGACCATTCGTTTTTCAGACTTAACAGACTTAACAAAATGAAACTCTTCGCAATCCTTTTCGCTGTTATCCTCGTCTTGGCTGCTGCTGTTAATGGCGCTGTCAGACCAGCTGGAGGACCCTGCCTTTGCACCTTCAATTTCGACCCAGTTTGTGGATCCGACGGTGTGACTTATGGCAATGAGTGTGAGTTCAATTGCGCTGCCCGAGGAGTTGTTGGTCCCGGAACCTCGGACCTATTCATTGTGAAGAACGAACCTTGTGACGATTTTTTGAATTAAAAGAAAAATAAATTGTTTCAAGTTCTAAGTATTGCCGTTTACTACTTTTATTTTCTGAAATTCAGGGGGTTTTCGAAATTCAATTTCCTGTTTTTCTGTTTGTCATGTTTATCTAAGCAACATGTTCATTAGCTTAACTAGCGCCATTGTGATGAAAAAAAAAAACAATGTTAAATTGATGTAAACAACTCTACAACAAGCTGATCAAATGCAAATAGCAGCTGGCCGGATGGATTGTTAAAAAGAAGTTATCGACCAATTCTTCTATAAAAGCAGAAGAAAGTTTAAGTGATCGATATTTAAATTTTTTCAAAAAGTTTAAGTTTTAAAATGAAATCTTTCATAAGTTTCGTTGTATTATTCGCACTGACCTTTGCTGTTTTAGGAGTATCTGCAAGGAATGTCTGTGCCTGTCCAAGAATATTCAAGCCAGTTTGTGGATCCGACGGACAAACGTATGGCAATGAGTGCACCTTGAAATGTGCGGTTTTCGACAAAAGAAATTCATCCAACGTTGAATTGCAAATGGCGAAAAAGGGAGCTTGTTAGAATCTCAAATTGGAGGCATCAAAAAGACGTTATGTTTTTGAATTTTCTTGAAGCATAAATTTAAATAACTAAAAACTGTAAATAATCTAAATAATTTCAGAATGTGAATACTTAAAAATAAAATTTACAAAAAGAAAATAGAATAAAGCAGAATTTAAGGTAACCAAAAAACAATTTCTTTTTATTTGATTTTGTTCAACGGTATTCGTTTCTCCAGCAAAGCTTTTATACAAATTTTCTTTAAATAAAAATCTTGTTCTGGAGGTGGGTGTGTTTCGTACGGGGAATTTTTTACAACTGGAAATGCTGGCTTGAAATTCCTGTAGTCTGAAATGGATATCGATCAAACTAAGGCTAATCGATTATGAATTCCCATGGGACTTGAGTCAAAACAAATATTTGGCAAGGTTCATCGCCAACTTGCGGTCCTTATTTCAATCATAATAAATAAAGTCTTAAATTAACAATAAGTCTGCGAGATCTTTTTCATTCCATACATCATTACTTTGGAATAGACGTTCTTGCAACCAGAACTTTCTGCGTCTGTCAATCTGGATATCATCCCATCATCCAGAGTCAATTTCAAATTCTTGACTTCGTTTCGTATACATGCGCTGACACCATTCGAATCAAATCTTCGAAATTTAACAACATTGGCATTTTCTGATATCTCCAGAACTTGGAGTTTGTCATCATAGTTTGCCCTCTGCTCGGTCGTGTGTGTCACAATATTGAACACATATTCACTACTAGAACATGCAGCGCTTCCCGTACGAGGAGCCATTTATTATATTTTTGTTCGCTTCCAGATTGTCGATATCAATATTCAGATTATAACCACACTCGGAGAGGTTTTCGACGAACGCCAGAACGCATGTCTTCTGATCATCGGTGCTATACGAAGACCAGACATATAGTTGAATGTTTTCCTGCCAAGGGAGTATTGCCATCAGTTCATCAATGAACAGACTCTTGCCGATTCCGGTAGCACCAGCAATACCGATGACTATGCAAATTTACTCGCATTTTGAAGCTGGAACTCTATCTAAGATAGTGCGGAATCTTGATTAAATGATTCTTGGTAGAATTTAAGCGAAGTTTCTATCGATCGAGGGCAAGCAAGCAGTAATTCTCTTCGCTGTGAACAATGACTTTGTTATGATTTGGGTAGGTTGTGAGGAAATCACTCCAGATCATCGCAGTGTTTATTTGACTGGTATAGGCAGCAATAGCCAAGCTAGCGAGTAGTATGGACGCAACGAAAATTGATAGCTTCAATGTGTTTGGAGAAGCTTTTGATTCAGCTTCGTCGTCTCTTGGCCATTTTCCGAAAATTAAATTTTTGTAGAAAGTGTAGCGAATGACCTTAGCTGATAGTTAACTTTGGAATTTGATAAATAATTTCTTTTAAGAGGTCTTCTCATCTTGTTAGTAGATAAGTTAATCATTTTTTTCTAACAATAATTTGACAGCTAAAACTAATCAAATTAACGATTTGCACAGTTACAGACACGGTTGCCGTTTTAGCGACATTATCACTATATTTAGCGGAATTTTTAAAAGTACAGCGACAAAAAATTATTTAGCTAGATAACTCTAGCTACTTTTTCTAGCTACTTTTTTGCAAAAAACATATTTTGTGCAGAAGATCGAACCGAGTGTGACTCAGGTGACACTATGGCGTTTTTCTTTTTTACTTGTGAGAAGATCTTGGATGTATCAAAGCGAAGCTCTGAGCAGATCGTATTCAATGTTCTCCGATTTAATAAAAAAAAAAAACAAACCTGAGCTGTGAAATCTAATTTTTACTTATTATTTTTTTTAACAATTTTTTATTTACCTACAGTAGATGCGTGATTTACTTTAAAATCAGTTTTTAATTTTGTGTTTAAAATTCGAAAAAAAAAACAAGTGAAGTTGTCTTCGCTCAGCTTTCTGCTCTATTTGCTCGGTCATTTTATCCTGAGCAATTATAGATTTAGCTCAGAGCATGAACGACATCTAGCGACTTTTTTTCTCCGAAATTTTAGCCAAACTGGCGACTTTTATAGGTGAAGCTAGCGACTTTTTATTTCAGCTTGTGGCAACACTGGTTACAGAATACAATTTAACGACTTTTAGATCTGTTCCGGTAGTTAAATTAACGATTGTTTAAGTTAAAGAAACATGTTTCAATTCGCAGCGTTTAACGACTGATTTAAACGGTTCGTATGTTACAGAACAGGGGCACAGTTCTCCTATAAAAGCATCAGCAGAAAGTTTAAGTGATCTATTTTATTTCAATTGTTCAAAAACCTAAAGTAAGAAGATGAAATTTTTCGGAAGTGTTGTTTTCGTAGTCTTATTCGCATTGACCTTTGCTATTTTTGGAGCTTCTGCAAAGGATCACTGTGCCTGTCCGAAAAAATATAAGCCAGTTTGTGGATCCGACGGAAAAACGTATGACAATAAATGCAGCTTAAAGTGTGCAGCTTATGAGATGCTGCATAGGGTGAAGAAGGAAGCTTGTTTGAAAAGACGTGTTGTTGTCGAAACTTCTTGAAGAATGAATTCAAATTAAAAATGTAGGTACTTTTAAAATGTGAATACTTAAAAATAAAATTGACAAAAAGTAAATAAAATAAACGAAAATCTAAACCAAAAAACAATTATTTTTATTCAGTTTTTAAATGAAAACATTTTGTTGACTCGTTAATTTGATGTTGTTGGTATTGTTGTTATTGTTGTTTGTTTAGCAAGCTCCATGGCTAACCATGTGCAAATCCAAACCACCAGGGGCTTGTCTGCTCTCAAAAGCAACACACTCCAATTCACATTCGTTGCTGTAAGTCAAGCCATCGGATCCGCAAACTGGCAAAAATATTCTCGTGCAAATGCAGGGATCTACAGCAGCACCATTGACAGCAACGGCCAAGGCAAGGAGAACAGCGACAAGGATGGCGAACAGTTTCATGTTTTCAAAAATTGTTTTTTGGTCGAAGATAATAGACAATCGTAAACGAGTAAATTGACAAGTGAAAAGTCAGTGCTTTTATACCAAATTTCTTGATCGGTCTTGAGTTATCAGTTGTTGGTCAAATTATAAAACACACTTAAGATATCGGATTTCTATTAAATTGCGAGACTGTCTTTTGCGCTATAGAGACAAAATTATCAATCACGAATTGAAAGTCTGCATGCAAACTGATAGAATCACCTGTGCTCACATGTCTAATCAAAACTTTGACATCTGAAAACAAACAAATTTGGAAACAAAACTTGCTTGAATTCTAATACAAACGTGCTTCGTTTCGACGTCATGGCAAATTTGATAAGTTTTCAATTATGAAACTTAAATTAGTTCGCAACTTTTGCCCAGGATTCACTCATCTCTTTGCATACAAATTAACAAAAAAGACCCCAAAATTATCCTTAGAGTTTCAAATCAAATTATTTTGGGTTTCATTTGGCGTACGAGACATGTTTTAGAAATTGTAGAAATACCTGCTTTACCTTTCATGACAGAAGCATAACCTGCAAAAAAAGTTGATGACAGAAATCAGAGTTAAAGAGTTTTTTTTTTTTTTGCCAAACAACGGAATCTGCTTTTATCTCAAATTTTAAACCGAAGTGCTACTAATGTGGTTTGCATCAAGGACATCATTCTGCTGGTTGAAAGTAAACACTTGCAAATCGTGTGCGCTGTAATGCGATTGTGAGGATTTTTCGTTGGTTGAAAATATTTTCGGGATTAAATATAATTTAGCTGGCTGCTACCTTAAGAGCACTTAAAAGCAAACTTAATTAAGTTTTTCTCTTTCTTTCTGGATGAAAAAAAAGAGTTTTTTGAAATCCTTTGTTTGTCCATTGAACGTCAAATTTATGCAAAATTTGGAATAAGCGACTAACAGAAAATGACGAGGAAAGAATGTACTTTCAGTAAAAGGATTAAAATAGAAAAGTCATTGACGGCAAGGAATTGAATTTTATGAAAAATACTTTTAGAGTTTTTTTTCGTTATGAGCGACACGACAACAACGCTTAACTTAAACATCCAAACAACTTAATAAAGCTGTAGTGTTTGATTTAAACATGAAGCATATCTTTAGGCGTTAATCTTATTTTTACAGCAGTAGCACCCAATAATATGCTATTGAAAGTCTCATTTTAAAGTTAAAACTTCTTTATGTTAATATCCCAAAACTACTTGAGGAAATCCTAAAAAATTGCCACAAGGTGATTTCTCTTCACCTTCGAGTTGAACAGAAACTTTCCTTATACTTTATCATTAATTTCCAATAAAATAACTTTAAGGAATCAAGTCCTCAAGAAGTAAGAAGTCGAATCATACTCGAAGCTCAAAAAACAGGTAAAGGTAGGAAAAGGGATTCTTACATAAATATTTTTCCACGTCGTAGAATCACTAATGATCCTTGTGACTATAAAACAATTTTTCCACAAGACTGGTGGGAAGAGGACTAAAGTGCTGAATATAAAATAAACTCAAACGTGTAAGTTTTCTTCGCTGAAACTTGCAAAAAAAAAACTTGTTTGAAGTCTTCTTGAACAACAACTATCCGTGTTGATGCCTCCGGCGAAATTCCAACACTTCTACCCTCAACACATTTTCAAACGCAGATTTTTTGTAGAATAAATTACACTCCGGTTTGGAGGATGTCCTTGAAGAAAACCAAAGACGAAACTAGCAACGTGGCATTAGACCACTTTCACTGCATGAAATGAGTTCTTAAGATGCCAAGAGGAAATCCTTCGTTTTCATACAAACATCCTTGGGTACCGCTTCATCTTGAAAACCATATTGCTTCATCTTCATTCTCATATCAAAAGAGTGAGAGACAGAGAAAGAGAGGGGAAGGGTGAGCGAATGAAGATAGTTTCTTTTCTCAAAAAAAGGTAAATTTTGAAGATTCGCTGCGCTAAGGAAAATTCAATTAAAATCCTTATGCAGATTAATTATGCCAAGATAAGTCTTATAAGATGATAAATTTGAGTATCCTTATTTTTTAATTCCCCACAAGCAGAGCCGCCACCATATCCTTCCACGAGTCTATGAGTTATATTCGGATGGATGAAAAACACACAAGGCTCTGCAAAATGTTGACGAGTTGGGGTTTTGGTAGTTGGAGAACGCGTGGTTTGAATACCTCCATGTGTGATTTTTGTGATTCGTAATTAGTCCGCATAAAAACAGAGTACAAGGAGCCATATTGAGATATATGATATCCTTTTGAAGTGCTGTAGAGAAAATGTGGGTTGAGCAGAGTTGTGCAAACGTCTGGGAATATTAATTAAGTTGTCAGATTTCAGTAATTGCTCGCAGGACCTTGAATAAAAAACCAACATGGTTGTTTTTGAAACCTTACAAAATAGAGGTAGACACTTTAAATTGTGTTGTTGAAATGATGGTTGGCGTATTTTCTTAAAGCCCTATGGAGAGTCCTTCAGAGTATAAAAAATATCCTTAAAAAATCCAAAGTAAACTCTTGTCAAACTTTATTTAATCACAAAGAGAGTTTTTTTTAACCCCAAATAACCCTTTCATTTGATTTTGTGGTGAGAAAACTTACACCTGATATCCTTTTCCCAAAACTCATTCAACCAAACTTTGTTCAAGCTTCGTTTTTTTATCCAAATGGGCTGGAAGACAAAATTTCAGCCTTGTCAACCCAATTAGTTAAACATACAAACAGAATCCTCCCTTGAAAACCCGCCCACAAAATATCCCATTCAAATAAAAATTCAATTTGCCTTCTCAAGTATCGATTCATACCTGCCATCAAGACCACACAAAATTTTCGTTTCTCCTCAAAGGAAACCATAAAAACTCCTCCTTTTTGTAACTTTTAATCAAATTTAATTTTTGAATTTTTGACCCTAAAAAACGCCTTGACCTTTTGTCCCTTTTGTCATAAGATTTTATACAAAATTCCATTGTCGTTTTGTTATCAGCAACCAAAACTGTCGTTGCCAATAACCCAACACTTACCACAACCTTGCCTTGGACGTCCAGGCGACCAACAGTGGATCGAATGTAAAGGATTTCTAAGGTAAATTGCCATTCCACAGCTTACAAAAAAAAATATGAATACTCCTAAAAAGTGAAAAAGGACCAGAGTGAATCATATGCCATACTCGTCTCAAATAATGGAAATTCCAAAACTTTTTGAGAGGTTCTCAAGGAGTAGAATGTGTCGTTTTCGTCGTCGTCAGGTGCCTTCTTTGTAAGGATCAAAAATTATGGGAGATTTCTTCTTTAAATTCTAATGTGCACGAAAACGTGATCCTTGTTAAGGTCCATGTAATCAAAAGAAATTTCTATTGACAAAATTATGTTTTCCAAGAATTTTTTTTTTGCTAAAGCAATTTAAGGACTGGAATCCTTTTTTTTGGGCAACGTGCTCGGTTTAAAAAGCAGGAATTCTTATAAGGAGAAAGTTTTCTTACACTTGCTTGCAGTTTGCCAATAGGTTTTGATATTGAATATTGTTAAAAGGACAACTTTATTGGGTGTTGATTCAATGATGGGAAATTGCGGTTAAAGTAAGGATAGGTGTTGGAAATGCGTTTATATGTATGTTGAGGTTAAGTGGACTGAATACATTTAAGGGGTGTACTTTGAATGTCCGCTTAGGTCGACCTTTTATATCGAAGAATGTTGACATGATAGTTCATTTTTGAAGAAATTTGATCAGAGAATGAATTTTAGATTTCATGATTGCAATTTTCTTCTTAACTCAATTCTTAATTCCCAAAATTCTTAATTATTCAAATTGAATGAAAAATATACCAACTCCTTTTTGGTATTTATCAATCCCCTGAGATGAATAAATTTTGGTATTTCAATTTTGACTCGACTTCCTCTACCCAGTACCCATGTTACTCTGGAATCCCCAGTGTCCTGTTTTGAAATTCTGCTACGCAAAAAGGTTTGTAATTAATTTCAATAATCCTTGTCACAATTTCCTTTCGACTTCTAATTCCAACCACACAACACCATTGTTGGTCTGGTTAAGCCCTAGATAGGCAGAGAAAGAGGAGAATGGAAAATGGCATGTCATCATAACATCAGCACCACAAGCACTTCATTCGGAACCAAAAAGTAGGCAAAGGCACTTTGCAGCTAAACACAAACACAAAACTCAAAGGCCATAATGGATCAGCCAGCAGTGATACAGAATAGAGAATGAGTTCTTAAAGTCCTTAGAATTACGAGTAGTGATTTTGTTTTTATTCGTTTTTAACTTGCGGCAAAAAGGAAGTAAACATAAAAATACAAATAATAATGTATGCCATATTCTAGAGTGTCTCTTTCTCTCTGTTCTAACACTCGAGTCGGAAAAAGGAGAGGGTTTGATTGCTGGAGCGTATGCTCTGAAGGCATTTCGTCTGATGACATACGAAAAACATTCCAGGATGTAATTTATGTGTGAGTATACCTATAGACATAGTCGAATATGTGATATCATGAAAAAGTCCTTTTGGATTTGGAGCAGTCTTTCGTCTGTCCGCAAGCTTAGCTAATGGCTTTATTATGCGGTCGAACAGAAAAGGATGATGCGAATGTGAACCGAATGCAAAGGAAACAAGTAAAATGTAATTGAAAGGATATTACCATTACTGCGAACATATTCGCTTGGAGGATAGGGCTTTAACAGAGAATAGTTGTTGAAATATTTATGGCTTTGAATGGTTGTGTGGTTGCAGTAGTTGAAGTTGAAAACGATGATGATTCAAATTTTATGAGTTTAGTTTGCCATGTCGAGGGCTTGAGGTAATGAAATTTGTGTGTCACACAGGACGATATGGGAATATTATCGATTTTGAATGAAGGAAAAAGTGGAAGTTTTTTTTGAAACTGGATTTGATTGATAGTTTAGATTTAAGAACATGCTGAAATGGAATATTTTGGAAAAATCAATTTAAATATGAATAGGAAATGAAGTAAACGGAGTTTTAAATGTCAGAAGGATTATGTTGGATTATAAATCTTATTCGAATGGCTTGAGAAGTAGGGGAAGACTGCGTTGCAGAAGGAACACATACACAATCATAAAAGATAGGGAAGTGTGCCAGACTTGAGACTGGGACAAAGCTGTCAAAGGATTTTAAAAAGTATTGTTTATGCGAAGGTCCTGTTCACAACTAGTCGATTTTAGCTGTCGTCAAATACCAACATATTATTTACTACCACGACAAATGAAGATTTAGGACATAATAACTTGAGACTGGCTAGAGACCCAATCAAAATATCGTTTTATGTCAAAATTTATTTGCTATCTAGTCGCAGATAAGAAGTGTTGTTTTAATGACTGTTGTTAATAGTCAATAAATCAAATATTTATTCAATCATAAGTCGATAGTGATCTTATCTGATAAGGTTCCATTCGAACAGGATGATTCAATAGAAAAAATTCTAAACAAAAACCTGAGTGTATTTTGTTATTTTCGTCAGCACAGCAACATTAGAAAATAAAGTAAAGATTGACCTAGATATTTTCCATTCATTGCAAAATGACGCACAATTAATCAAAAATCAGTTCGCTTTTGCAGTTACACATGTTTAACCTCTCACGATTAGAGATAAAACCTATCAGAATCTCAGGTACTAAATACAACAAACAAACACTGGAAAGTTAATCAAAATCATTAATAATAATTTCCCCACAACAGACCATGATTAATAGCCATAATCATAACCATAACCTATTTACTCAAATAGACCCTGATGATGTGCCGAAAATTGCTTCAACTAGCTTAACAACAGAAACTCTAGAGAGTATTTTTCCTCATTTTCATGAAATTAAGTTTAGTGCTTTGCATAAGCGAGCCACTTGGGATGAAATAAAAACTACACTTAACTATTCCCTTAACTTTTTGAGGTTAGAAAATGTATGTCAACTTTTTTAGAAATTAAATGTTTTATGGTGAGAAGAATTTTTAACTTTATCAAGGTCAGAAAGTTTTGCCTTGTGAACTCAAAATAAGTAATAACTGGCTGCATTTTTTCACGTTTAGAATAATAATTGCTGTTTTGTTTAATTTTCAATTCATAGTCACGTTTAGTCGAAAAAGCTTTATGAGCTTATCTTCGACGTCAATCAAGTCAAGCGTCTGTAAATGCTACAAGAGATCAAAAACACTAATGTAGCAGATTAACTGTTCCTTCCGTTATTTTGTAGTTGCAAGTGGCAATGATTTACTTGCTGGCAACAAACAAAACGCAAGGAACGTTTAATGTGCTACATTAGAACTTTTACATTTTTGATCTCTTGTCACATTTACAAACGCTTAAACCCAAATAAAACAAACCAATCAAACCCCATCTTTACTCATCGTTTGGAATGAAATTAGTAGCGAAGTCAATTTTTCAACTTGTAACCTGCTTCAAGTGCAGATTGCAGAACATTAAAATTTCGTTGCGAATGCTACTTTCCAGACAAAATTGGTGTCATTAGCAAACAAAAGAGCAGTCTAACATGCGGTTGTCAGTGCTATTTTCCTTCCGAATATATCTGCACCATCAATCTTTGTGTACAAATTAATTGAAATGGATATTTTCGAGTCCTTTTTGTGACAGTGGGGGACATTTGCCCTCCACAAATGCATTCAAATATAATTAGTCTATGCAACGGTCTAATGTTCCGTAAAAGTGACAAAAGCAAACCGCAACTGCTACTCTTTGAAAACACTTTTGTTGCTAACAATGCGACCACAACCGCTGCACCGCGACTGACGCCATACCCATAATAGTGTTGTTGTTAATGATAGTAGAGGAACTATATGAGTTGGGAACAAGGGCGGAATATTTGCTCTTGTGAAAACTTAATAACTTACGTTGGAAGTTTCAAAATGTCTGTAAAATAATATGAGCTGGGCCTTGAGTTCCATTCAAATTCAAATGCGATCCTGTTGTAATCATGCATTATTATGATTCTAGTGAGATATGGAACTGCACAGGCAATTAAGAAAAGCCATATGAAGGGCTTCATTCTGATGTTTGTGGGTCGACTCTTAGTCGTCGTCGTCGTCGTTGATACCGTGGCAAGAACCTCTTAGAGGGTATTGGTTAAAATTCGGCCCAGTAAATTGCAGTTTTCTTCTAATGGAATTTATGTGTTTAATAACTTTTTCTGGTCGAATGAAATGATCATGCAATTTTAATGACAAAGAAACTTTCAGTTGCTGCAAATTATTTATGGAGGGTTATAGACTCTCTAAAAGACAATGTCATTTAGTATGTTTTATTACACACATAGAAAGCCGTTTTAAGGTTATTTGTAAAGTGCACTTTTCTATTTGATTGCAGCAATCAAGTTTTTTCCACTTCCAGGAATTAAAAAAAATGCATTTTTATAGATTTTCATTTGTTGATAAAATATTATATTCGCTCGCATGTTTAAAACTATGAATTTAAGATCAATCTAGAATTTATTGTTGGTTTATTATAATTTGCTTTGTTTCTTGATACAATAGCATAAATGTATTTTTGTTTAATTGATGTGGTTTTTAATTGCTCCCTTAATGATAAAAGGGCTTATGTGGTTTTAGAAGTCATTTAAATAAATTGCTTCTCTTGAAGTCTGCGATGTCGTGGAGGCATCGGGATCAATTAAAATCCATACATTTATTATTAAAAAAAGAGTCCGAAAGAAGGTAACAAAAAACATGCGTGAAAGAAAGATTTAGTTTTTATTGTTTTTTTCTGAACTTCCATATGGACAAGTTCTATTATTATTCGCTTCTAATTTTTGAATACATATATTAACAAAAAAAAATATTTACGTATATTGTTTATACATTACTTTGTACTTTAATTCTTTGAAAATTCGTTTCATTTAACTCACCTGGAATGAAAAAAAGAAAAGAAAATAGTTAACTTTAACATCATGGAAAAAAATTAAACTTAATATTATTTTCAAGTTGAAGATTGAAGGTTTATAGCAGATCCTTGCCAGAATCCTTATTTTTTTATTTGACATGTCTACATGTCATTTATGGAAACGGACTTTAATCACAAAAATACATAATGTCTAAAAGTCGAACAACATTACTTTGGTGCCTGCAATGAGTCTTTTTATAATTTTTGGTTTTATTTATTTTTTCCAAGAATCAACAATGGTCTAGAACACAATAACGTCATTCTTCTTTTAATCACACGACAAGACATCTGCTATCCCATAAAAAAAACTCATAGACAATGCTTTTCCAAAATGTCACCATTATATACTCAGCGCTAAGGACATCAAATCCAATAATATTCATTTGATGTATTAAAGACAAACCACAGAACGGACATCATTATTTCCAATCATAAAACGATACTCCTAAAACCATTCTATAAAAACTTCAAGGTCCGCTTATGACCTTTCCAAATACTTAAAACGGCTTCAAGTACCTTAATTTCTGACCATTCTTAAGCACCACTCTATGTTTTCTATTTTATTTATCTAATGTCATCAAAATGTTTTAATGAAACCAAAATTCTCTTCAATCTACTGCATTACAGTATTATAGTTAAGTACACACATATGTATACGCACCCTCTTCAAATTATATGAGGCTGATGATGATAATGTTGGAAGACGATGTGTGTCCATTATTCCCAATTCCCCTAATGAGATTAATCCCCCACAATAAGATTAACATTGGCATTAACTTTATTAGGAGCATCATCTGCGAGGCATTTCTTTATTTTTGTCATTAAACATTTCTCAGAAGAACAAAGTACTTTTTTTGACATGTTCATGCTTTTTTTCTTTTGACAGTTTGATGACAAATTAAAAGAAATTTCAAAAGCTTTAGTACAAATGTTCTATGAATTACGAAAATTAACTTTCTTATCGCACTATTTATTTCCCCACCTTATTCAGCACTATTTAAACCCATGAAAGATTTGAAAATTGAGAAAAAAGCTCTCAGTACATTCTACCCGGTCCAATCAATCTGACGCGGTGGTTGCAATTAATGCCGAAAAATTAAGGCAGTTCTGTTTTTATTATTAGAAAAAAACTCTCGTTTTCTCAGAGCTCATTGGACATCATAACGTGTATTCGAAAAAGACGCATTCAAATAATTGTGATTTGTTTTAATTAAGACGAACAGATTTTCACTGTGATTGTGTAATTATTCAATTGTTTGCTATGAAGATGAACGCTTTATGAGACCCGTGCAGCAAAAAAAAAAGATAAAATAAAAACAAACTCACTGTGAGTAGAGAGGTCTATTAAATTAAATTAATTTTTAGTAACCACACAAAACAAATTGATTGACAAAAAACAAACAAAAACACCTCTCTGCTTAGAGATAATCTCATTCGGAAGCTAATCGGTTGACAATTCTAAAAACACTGACGTTTACAAAAAATAAACGGTAGTTAGAAAAACAGACCGCAGCGCAGTGCGGCTGACGAAAAAACGACTGAAATCTGGATGTTTATATTTTTCACATTAAAATTTCAAATAAATCGGAATTGACCACGGGAACTAGGCAATTACATTCTGTGTTTTTATTTTGTTGCTGTTGAATTGGAAAACAGAAATTGATGTATTAATTTGTTATGGTTTAATTGTTGTTGAATTGGTGTTGATGATTGGCAAATTACACCTATTTATTTATCTTAATGGGTGTCCGCTGCTAGCAGAAGCAGAAGACGAGGATTAACTGTAGAGAGGAGGGAGCTTTAAACTTGAATTGTTATTTTAATAAACGAGGCCCAAAACTTTTTTTTTCTATGAATCCATACAGTGGTGTGGGAAAACATTTTTCATATGAGTTTTTGATTATTTCATTTTCAACTTGAAATAAATGAAAAATTTAGTCAATCCAAAATTAGAGTTTTTTTTTCGGACGAAAGTAACGCCCGAATTTAAAAACAGGAAACTGAAATTCGAAATTCGAAAGCTGTAAGTACGTGTCCGCTTACATAAATACTTCAAAAAATATCATTTCTTAAAAGATGAAGAAAATATTGAAAAATATTATCGAAATCGGAGAAAACTTGAAAGCCATTTCGATGAATAGATTTTGACCAGACCTTTTTTTGATGTATCATTCGATGGGTTCTGGAAGATTTTTTTTTGTCCAAAAATTTGGCAAGGCCCATGGTATTTTTCGAAAATCTTGAAGAAATTGTTTCGCTAAATTCAACCCATTTCAACTATCTTGAGCTTAATACTGAAAGCCAAACTCAATTTCGATCTCAGGTCGCCGAGATAATTGCATCAGAAGATATTCTTTCTATGGGATGGGATATGGTTAAAGACTAAAACTAACTAAAACTAAGTTTTGGTTTTCAGTGACTGAAAGCGCGCAAACTGATCTTTGATCACGTGCATCATTTGGTATAAGCTCCCTTGGAAAATTCAGAGATATTTCGATTTGAAATCGCTAGGAATTTTCTGAAAGTCGATATCGGAAGAAATTATTTGTTAATTAAAACTTCATTACTGAGTCTTTCTCTAAGCAAAAACTAGCTTTTTCATTAAAAAAGCCGATTTTTATTTTAATCAAAAATATTTTTTTGATCCCCACTGTTCACTGCTTAGATTTTGAATACACGTACTACCTTCAATTTCTCGAGAAAAAAAAAACTAATTCACAGATGAAATCACTGAACCATAATGCTCGGGGATTCCTGAATGTAGTTTGTTAATTTTCCACATCTCTAGGTACATTTTGGCGAACGTGAAAAAGCATATAAAAGATTGCTTGCCTCCCACATTCATTTCGCAAAACCGTTCATTTAAGTTCCGTCGTCATTGTCGTCGTCGTGTGTTCTATAAATTTACATCTTCTAATAGCTTTCCAAAAAACGTATGCTCGCCTATTTAGTTGATTTATTCCGCCGTAGATAAATACACTGCTGCTTCCTGATTTGCATAAGAAGGATGCGAGTACTCTTTCTAGCTGCGATAATTGCAGCACTCTCCGGCACAAGCTATGCCGACGAAACAAACTTATCCGCCGAACCCGACTGGTGGCAAACCACGGTTCTCTATCAAATCTATCCCCGTTCGTTTATGGACAGCGATGGAGATGGTATCGGCGACCTTCGGGGTGAGTATGCAAATTCTTGCTCAACCAAATCAAAACCCGGCCGAGACTCAAACGCATTAGGAATATCATCATCGTTACAGGAATCATATCCAAACTATCGCATCTCTCGTCTTCGGGAATTAAGGCGACTTGGTTGAGTCCAATTTTCCAATCACCAATGGTCGACTTTGGTTATGACATTTCCAACTTTACCGACATCCATTCCGAATATGGTACAATGGAGGATTTCGAGGATCTGGTTGCCGAGGCCAAGAGATTAGGTTTAACATTGCTTGTCATTGGATTTTAAAAATTTTGAGAACTGAGAGATTTGTTATTTTCCGGCAGATATAAAGCTGATTTTGGATTTTGTGCCGAATCACTCGTCAGATCAGTGCGAATGGTTTTTGAAATCAGCCAGTCGTGAGCCTGGCTACGAAGACTTTTACGTGTGGGCCGATGGGGTTATCGACGAGAAAGGAGAACGGCAGCCACCAAATAACTGGGTAAAACGATTTCGTGATGTGTTTGGTCTGTAATCATTGTTGCGTGTTTAGAAATCCGTGTTTTACGGTTCAGCTTGGGAATGGAATGACGAACGACAACAATATTACCTGCATCAATTCGCCGCCGCCCAACCAGACCTGAACTACCGGAACCCGAATGTAATTAAGGCTATGGAGGACGTACTGTTGTTCTGGCTGGATAAGGGAGTTAGTGGCTTTCGTGTAGACGCAGTGAATCATTTATTCGAATACGAGGACTTGAGGGATGAACCGGAAACTGGTGTCGAGACAGACTCGAATTCGTATGGATTCTTGCATCACCACTATACAAAGGATTTGGTAAGTTGTTGTCGTCGACAAGGACAATGACAGCGAGTACTTATTGTGTATTGTGAAAAAAAAAAAATATTCCACCAGCCCGAGGTTTACGACATGATTTACAGCTGGAGGGATCTGTTGGATAAATACAAGCAGAAGCATGGTGGGCCAACTCGAATAATGATGACAGAAGCCTGGGCAAATGTAACTTGGCTCATGGATTACTATGAGAACGAAGCAGGCACTCGCAAAGGATCGCACATTCCATTTAATTTTATGATGATTACGGACCTATCTAAGACGTCGGATGCGAGAGATTATGTATTCACAATTCAAAGGTGGATGACATATATGCCATTAGGGGGTACGGCTAATTGGGTTATTGGTAATCATGATTCGCCGAGAGTTGCCTCGAGGTTCGGCAAAGAAATGGTTGATGCCATGAACATGCTTTTGATGACATTGCCCGGAGTTGCTGTCACCTACAATGTGAGTATGATGTTTTGATATTTTACATACATAAATTAATTCATTTGTGCGTTTGTTTGTGTTAAAATTGTGATGTGGAGAGGGGGCTTGAATTGAAAAATTAAAGGAGAGATGTGATGAGCTTTTTGAGGGTTAATTTAAGGACAGCATTGAAGGCAATCTAATTCGCAAAATAACAAACAAAATCAGCAGACTGGAAGGTTTGCTTTTGTTTGGTTTCAAGAATTTTTCGAGGGGATTAATGGATTCATAATGATTCTTTTCTCCCTCGAGTCATGTCACAGCTGGTGGGTGATTGAATTAGAAAGTCAAAGAAGCGTAATGGCACTCTGTGAAATTAGGACGAACGAATGTGTTTTCGGAAACCTCCTCATTGTAAAAATCGAGTTAAAGCTTTAAACTTTACAAGTTTTGTGTTTCTACCTTTTTTTGCTAAAATAAATTGTTAGGGCGATGAAATCGGGATGGAAGATTTTCGAGACATTTCATGGGAAGACACAAAAGACCCACCAGCACTGGCAGTTGGCCCAGAAAAGTACAAGGACGTGTCTCGAGACCCTGTGAGAACTCCCTTCCAATGGGATGGTACTAAAAATGCTGGTGAGTTCCCTAAATCCTTTTAAACGAGTTTTTTTTTACTAAAATTTTCTTCCCAAGGCTTTTCAACTGCAAGCAAGACCTGGCTACCAGTTAATCCGAATTTCAAAACTCTCAACTTGGCCCTTCAAAATAAAGCCGACCGAAGTCACTATAAACTCTACAAGAAACTGATTGAGTTGAGAAAGTCTCCAACACTTTCCAAGGGCAGTTTTCACCCAATGGCTTTGTGCGAAAAGTTTTTGCATTCAAACGGTTCTAAAACAGAAATAAGAAATTTATAAGAATCCCAAAAATTAAAGGAAAATTTTAAATTTTGCAGGGAACTTAAAGGAAATCCAACATTCATTACTGTGATAAATGTGAGTCCTTCGGAAGTCATCGTTGACTTGAGGCCGTTGATAGGCGACTCGACGAAGGAGTTGTCAATAGTTGCCGCAGGAACAGACTCGTCCTATGTTGAAGGGTAAATTTGCATTTTTTTTGGTTTTGCTTGTGTGTTAATCATCAGAAAACTTTTCTCTAAAGACAACATTCTAATTGAGGCAAAAGCAATCAAGAGAATTATTGTCCTTAGACACAAAGTTTGCTTCAGTCGTCAACAAACTTTTTTTAAATTTGCTTTTTTCTTGTTATTTTTTTTTTTTTTTTTAGTCAAAAACTTGCATCTAGTGATTTTACACTCCAAGGACATGAAGGCATTGTCCTTAGCATGGCTTAGCTTGTAAATGTTGTGAAAAATTGTTTTTTGCTTGTTATTTATTATAAAAAAAAATATTGAATTTAGTCAATAAATGTTTGTGTTTGTGCTTTCTGTTTGTTTTGTTTGCTTTGTTGCTCTTAAACGAGGAAAAAAGACGTCCCAATAAATATCCTTCCATGCAAATAATTCTCAACTTCCGAAGGAAATTTCTTTTTTAAAGTCACGAAAGTGTGTGCGTAAAACCACAGTGACATGATTTCAATGCAAGAAAAACGATGAATACAAAAAATTGTATACTTTTTGGAGCTCATCATGGTTCATTGATTTTTTTGGATGGTAGCCAGAAACCCCAGGATTAAAAATGAGAGTTTAAATGATTAAGAATTCATGTTGTTTTTATGGTGGATAAACATTTTCAGTTGTTTTCTTTTTGTCTGTGTGTAATTTATCCGTTCGATGGTAGAATAAATTTCAATGATTAATTTTAAATTAATTTAATCCAGAGTCATGCGTTTATACAAAAGTTGATTATAAGGGACGACAATTATATTGACAATTTTTCACTGAATCGAGAAAATTATAATAATAATAATTGGTGATGTGTGTCTGATCTGTGTATCTCTGTTTAAAAGGGATTCAGTAAAATGAGAATAATGTTTAATGTGGGATTTAAGGGTATTAATAAATTCAATTAAATCGTTGACATTTTCGAATGTAGCGAATTATGTGTTATGGGATCAAGTCAATAATTAAGGAGAGTGAATGAAATTAGAGTTCGGGTCAGGTTCCAATTGGAAAATTTAAAGACCAATTCCGACATTTTTACCAGCTCATAGCTATGAATTTAATAAGGTTATCCTTGGGGATACAATTGAACCGACCACTTTGCAATAAATAAATAAGAGGTTCTTTGCCGCACGTGATAGCCATTACAAATTGATGAAGAATATTTTCATGTTGACCCAGCTCTTGAAGTTCGAGTGTGTTGATTCTTCATTTCAGGAAGTCCATATTCAACAACAATTTATAAACTTCTATCGTGTTGGCGGATTTGTGTAATTTGAACACGAATGAGGTAGCACTTCGTACAAGTGGAATTGTCACATGGGGACGAGGGAGAAAGAAGGTCTAAATTTTCACCCTTTCTCTCTCTGAGTTTCTCGCTGATTGGCTGTAAGGTGGAATGGACAGAGTAAAAAAAAAAAATTAGGAAAAAGTAAAAAAAAAATTGTTGTTGTCTTACAATAGAGCTCAGAGGGAGGACTAGAGGATATTTAGATCTTCTTTCTTACAGTATGTTGTGACACTTTTCAGGCTACCTTCCTTCCTCTAATATATTATCTCTATAAATGTGAACAAACCTTAATTTTTTGGGTTGACATTTCCTCCCGAACACACCCTGCACACAACAGCTGTTTGGCACCACTGTTATTTGACAGTTCCAATTATTTTTGTTTTACTAACCTCACTTTTTTTTATTTTAATTATTTATTGTTTTCAACGAATTTTGTCCAAAACACAGGGTTTTCCAATAAGAGGTGTTATTTTGAATAGCCCGCTATTTCGGTAGCTGTCACTTTTGAAGCTGTCATTTTTTGACATTTGACAAGAATTAATAAAAATGGAACGATACACGCTTCAACAACGCATTGAAATTTCAGCAAGACGGCGCTACATGCCACACAAGCAATGAAAGCATCGATCTTTTACGGGAAAAGTTTCCGGACCGTGTTGTCTCTCGAAGAGGTGATCAAGATTGGCCACCGCGATCTGTGATTTAACACTTTGTGACTTCTTCCTTTGGGACCACATGAAAGATAAGGTCTACGCCAACAGACCAGCGTCTTTTCAAGACCTCAAAGATGGAATTCGTGAGGCTATCGAGGACATAGGGCAGCCACTTTGGGATTTGGTTATGGAAAATTTCATGAAAAGGATGTGGTGCTGTAAGCGTGGTCGTGGCAGCTATTTGGCTGATGTTGTATTCCATCATTAACGGCATACCTTACTCTTTATAATGAAATAAACATCCGATCATTTATCTCAAAAAATGCTATTTTTCTTTGAATATCAAAATAACACCTCTTATTGGAAAACCCTTTATTTAGGTATGCTTATCTGCATGGTTAGGCCTTGAATTCCTGAATACTGCAATGAGACGAAAATTACAGAGTTTGGTTATTTATTCCAAATTCTCGTCATACGGCTTAAAAACAAATATCTGTCTATGATTACGCTTGAAAAGAAAGTGTGTGAGAAAATCAGATTTTCGTAAGAAAATGTAAGCCTCTTAAAAACCAAATATTTAATCCGTCATGAAATCATTAAATTTAACTTAAAACGATAATTTTGTTTGCTATACATTTTTGTGTTCATCTCTTCTTAGACTTCGAAATAAAAAAAGAATCTCATTGAAACAAATTTCTATTTAACTTTTCATTTCAGAGATACTGTTTTAGTCGGTGGGATAATGATGGCTGCTCACGAAGCGTTGATCCTTAAAATAAGACCATCCATGTCGGAGTAAGTATAAAAATAAATACAAAACAGTAGAACTTTCCATACCAAATTAAAAATTTAAATGCCTCCGACTTCGAAGGAAAACAACAAGATAATTACTTTTGTAGTAATATTTTTTTTCCTTTTTTTTTGTGTGTGTAGGGATCGTCGAGAGCTCATCAAAACCATAATTAAGTCAGGGAATATAATTTTGGTCGGCATGCTGATGTACAAACTTTGGAATAACAAATGGACCAAATTGAGTTTGAATAAGTCGAGTTTTTGAAAAAGAAAAACCAACAGGAAGTGAAGGAACTTGTGTATAGGGCTTGAGGGATTGAAATAATTTTTTGTATGAATTTTAAATAAAGAAACATTCAATGTATCCGGTGAAAGTAAACAGATTTTTAAATCCAATTTTAAATGCGAGTATATTGAAACATTGTTTTTAATTCCTAAGGGAAAGTCTAAAAGCTGTTCTTCAACAATCATTGGTCGTCGAAAAGTGTCCGTCAAAGTTTTACCATTGTTTTATACATTCTGCTTCAACGTAATGGTTTGGAAAAATATTTAAATTATTAATTTTTGAAAATTCCCAGAAACCCATCAGTCATTATCAAAGTAATTAATTTCCGCCAGCAGCTATTTATTTAATGTAAACTGCCATTCCCGAAATCCAGTTGTGTCCACATCGAGCAATCAGCGAACTCGCGATGAGCAAATAAACAAAACAATCACCGACTTTCCCTGCCATTTTGATGAAATATTGAAAAAGTCATCCGAAATATCCTATGGAATATAAAATCGAACGATTTTGACTGATTTCCATTAATAATTCATGAGTGATTTCGGTCAATGTATACATAAAATTTAACTGGCATTTAATTAAAATTTGATCAATCAAACATCGAGAATGGCTTTTCTCTTCATTTTCATGTTCACAATATTGAATAAAGGATTGGTGATACAAGATGCTTCTTCAATATGTCAAGCAAATCGTCATATTTGCCGACATCAGTTTTCATGTAATGTAGGTAATAATATCACCTATTAAAGCCTTAACAAACTCGCCATTTTAGGTCGTTTAGATGTAATCCTTGTAAGCTAACGACCCACAAAATATTGCAAGTATTTTAATGATGTCTCTTTAATAAGAAAAATTACTGACCAGCCTCAGTCCCCATTCAAGGCTTTTGTAAATATATTAAGAGAATATTTATCATGGTGTTGCTGGTTCTCAGATTGGTGGTGCCCAAATGGCGTTTTTGAAGATACATTACGGCTCAGACTAAGAACACGTTTAATGTTGGTTTATGATTCATTGTGGCTTTTATCATCCATCGTACAGTCAAGATTTAACTTTTGATTAATAGCCTGGACAGGACATTAGATGAAAAGTTTTATGAAACTTTGCCAATGGACAGACACGAAGAGTGTTAATAAAAGCTTTGGTTGAGACGAAGAAAAAGATACATACACCGTGAAACACTTACGAGTGATTGAATAAAAACTTTCCTGAGGTAAAGTTTGCCCAGTTTTTCCTGTCTACCGATTTAAAAATTGAATTCGAATTCCACTTCCGTTCGAAATAGAGCTAATTTAGTTTTTATATCGCCACAAACCCTTACAACCTTACAAAATCCTTCACTTTTTGTTTATTTTCCTGCTCTTTTAATGCAAAGGTTCTACAATGTTTCTTATCTTGTGCAATCCCCAAACAAAACTTGTCTAGACTTCCATCTGTTCCTACTCCTGGTTCAACACTTTACATCATTATCATAATTCCTTGCCAAAATTTGGATGATTAATGGCCAAACATTTCTACCAAGTGACACGTTTGCACAAAAGTAACCTTCACATTCCATTATTCTGTAGTAGTATGAGTCAGCCGATAGGGTTTGCCTCAACTCAAAATATGTTTCCTGTTAGTTGAGTAGCTGCTAATATTTTTTGGCAAACGAGAAAAAGCAGGGGTGGATCACTCCTCGTAGCGATATCAAAAACCCGAAAGTTGTCCAGCAAATGCCCAGGAAAAACCTGATAAGGTATTAATCAAAAAATAATTTCATTCGATATCTGATGCTTCAGAAAATTTCCAGCGATTTTAAATCCCCAGAACTCTCAACGAAGTATATGCTGTCTTCGAGGAAGGACACCCAACACCGACGGCTCGGGCAGAACGTCACAATAGACAGATACAACTTCGAGGTAGTAGAGGAGTTTGTCTACCTAGGCTCCGCTATAAACACGGGCAATAACATCAGCGCCGAGATCAGACGAAGAATAACTCTTGCTAACCGCTGTTTCTTTGGGCTAAGAAAGCAATTGAGTGGAAAAGCCCTCTCTCGAGCAACTAAGGTAAAACTGTACAACACACTCATCATCCCAGTCCTGCTGTATGGTACAGAAGCATGGACCCTAACAAAATCTTCGGGTCATCTCTGGCCCCGTGTGCATTGAAGGGGAATGGCGAAGAAGATACAACAGCGAACTTTACGGGTTGTACAACGACATGGTTCTAGCAAGAAGGGTCAAGGTCCAGAGACTCAGATGGCTCGGTCATTTAGAGCGAATGGACACCAACGCTCTGGCCCGAAAGCCTTCGACACTATTCCCGAGGGACGTAGGAGGAGAGGAAGACCGCGACTCAGGTGGCGCACTCAAGTGGAAGAGGACCTCAATCAACTTGGAGTGCAAAACTGGAGCCGACTAGCTAAGGACCGAGCTAGCTGGCGGAGACTGTTGATTGAGGCCCAAGTCCACAACGGACTGTAGCGCCACCTTAAGTAAGTAAGTAAGTAAGAACTCTCAATTTTCCCAAGTAGCCTATATCAAATGATGCACGAGAAGAAAGGCCTATTTTCCCTCTTCCATTCAAAAAAACTATCTACGAGCTCTGGTTACCGAGTTTTGATCAAAAAACATTTGTTGTTGGTTTTAGTCCTTGGCCATATCGCATCCCATGAAAAGAATATCTCGCAAGCAGGGCTCAGAATTGAGTTTCGGTAGTAAGCTCAAAATAATGAGAACTATGAAATTTGTAGAACTTAGCGAAATCGATTTCTTCAAGAATTCCGACAAAAAATCATGGACTCCCTGCAAAAATTTGGGACAGAAAAAAAATGCTTCCAAAACCTATCTAATGATACATCAGAAGAAAGGTCTGATCGAACTTATTAATAAAATGGATTACATGTAGTAGCCGAGATATTGATAAAAATTTAAATTATTCGCAAACATCTTCTCGCATCGTCCCTGGTCTACGATCAGCAAGCAGGCAAGCTTAAACTATGAAAGTTCACATTGCGTTTTTTCTAATCTTCCCATATTATTTAAGTACCGTGAATGGAACACAATTCCGCTATTTTTTTTTGTCGATGTTCATGTTCTACTTGCCTCCAGGTACAATTTCAACCAAGCAATTTGCGAGCTTTTTCCTTTCCTTATTTCCAAGAGGTAAACGTTCGTGTAGCGTGACTGTTTGTCAGCACAAAAATTCTAAGGGTTATCCTTTATTGTAGCTGTTGTGCTTGTTAAAATGTCATTTCTTTTATGTCGTCGTTGTTGCTGTCCGAATAGAGACTCACCCGCCGCGCCTCGGCCGTCGCAAGCCAAGAATCTGTATCATTGTCAAGTGGATAGAAACAAATATTTCATTTTATTATGATAATTTTCTTGAGCCGATAAGTGTGGCCTTAGGTCTTGGTAAAAGGTATAAGCTTTTGTGTGCGATGGTAGAGTGGCAGTTGTTGTTTATATTTGAAGGATAAGAGTGAAAATGGTGTTTGCCATCGCCATCAGGCAGTAATTACGTCAGAGATAAAAGCTTGAAGTGACGAAGTTGTTGCGGAATGTTGTTTATTTAATTTGCATTTCATTGTTTGTCAATTTATCGAAGTGTGTCAGTGCGGCTAAGAATGGACGCATGACATTCTTGTTTTCTTTTTTTCCTGCCAGTAATTTATGGCAATTGAAAGGGTTAATTAAACAATGAAGTTTGTTTAGTTTAGAAAAAAGGTCAAGGTTGTTTCAAAAACGTTTCAAAATTCAGATTTTAATCGAATACTATAAACGAAAATTGCCAGAACAGAGGTTAAAAGAAATGCGTTTTGCAGTTCCGAATAAAAAACTTTGTTTGTTTGAACTCAAAATTTAATTTTTGCAGAAAATCAAAAACGAAAGAATATCAATAATTCAAAAGCCAATTTAAGTCAACTTCAACCTCCTCGAGAATTATTCGAAATCCTCCACAAAAAAAATATGAATTTCTAAATTAAAAGAAAAACATCAAACGGCATTAAGCTGAATAAATATTAGTGTTCGCCTTTCTGCCAGTAACTTTTTTTGTACACATTTTAAAACACATCGAAAGGTCCTTGTTTCCGTTTTTTTGTGTTTTGATTAGAAATCGGGGTCCGTCCCTTTTAATTTTTTGCTTTCAGCCAGAAAAAAAACCCCAAACGTCCCTAAGGACATCAATGTACAATGAACTGAAATAGAAATCATAACCAAGATAGCGAATGTTACAAGATAGTCCAATCAAAAAAGCTTAAATGGAAACGTTTCTAGACACCACAAAGGGATTACACCCCTTCCCACAGCGTAATGCCCGAAAACCAAAACAAAATGTTCTTTTGATTCGCATCAATAATTGAAAGATCTTTTGTTTTGTTTTACGTTTACATTGTCCTTGTTCACACTCCGTCACGAGGCTTCTGACCTTTTCGGCAGAAAGGACCACAAGCGAGAGAAACTTGTAAGACTTTAAGACTCTGTTTTTTTTTTCGGAACAATAACGAATAAAGACAACAAAAATTAACTTTATCAAAAACCACAAAAATACATAAAACTCATTCGGGGAGAGTTGAAAACTTTTACGCATCAGCAACCAAAGAAAATGTCTTTCTGTGTAAATGCTCATCATCATCACTGTGGATTGGATACCCTTAAGCTCCAAACAATCTGTCGATAAATGCCAAATAGTTCTCTGGAAACATGGCCAAATTCCCAAACAATGACTTCGGGATGAAAATCGAACGCAAAACTTGTTCGTCCTTTGAGAGTATGACGAGTATAACTAACTGCGATGTATCTGTTTTTACACACATCCTTTTGTCATTGCAAAACGACGAGAAATAAATTGAGATACATCCAAAGTGAAATGATCGATTGGGAATGAATGATTCGGTGTGGGCCATGAGTGCCTCTGGCAGTTTAGAGAAATGGCGGCTGGGCATAAAAAAGAAATCTCCCATTTAGAGACGTATTGTTATCCTCTTAAAAAATAAACACACACATCGTAATTTGAAATTTCCAACATAAAGAGGTACACGAGTAATGTTTTATTTTTATTTCCAAAGGATAACGCAAGGATAATATTCTAATGACTCCCGGCACGTTTTTATGTTGTTATATGCGTTTGACGACTCTACTATCTTTGCGAGTGCGAGTTCGAGAGGGTTTAAATTTTATTTCAAGAGGGTAATCAAAGTGTTGAAATTTATGGGTTAGCAGGTAGGGGAGTTGGGCAAAAGTAGGCTCATGAAATTGGGTATTCGAGTGGATTATATTTGATTTACTTTGGAGAGAGAAAGGGTTTCACTTACATTCTATATGTCTTCATTTGATTAGAGACAGATAGGCCTGTCCCTACGACTTAATTCAAATTATTTTTGTTGGTCCTTTAACGAACTGGTAAACAATCTCAAGAAGATTTACCAAACGAAGATTCTAAAAATTTTATATTGTCATAGAATTTGTAGATAATTGAACGTGGGTGCTGAGATGGAAGGGTTGATACACATTAAACTTTGTTTCTTGGGTAAATTTTGGGAAAATACTGTTGTTTTTGGTAAAAGCAGAAAAAAATTTACTTTCTTCTGAAGGACAAAAAAAAAGAGTCTTAGGATTTGTTTTAAGTGAAAACACTTTTGAACCTTCTTAACCTTGGATAAGTGCCGGAACCTGGAACAACATAATTGCTGGAAAAGGATATGGATGTAAATAAACCGTACAAGGATGTTGTCATATTAATACGCAATAAGGAAACTCATATATTTTGGGATATTTCTCGGAAAGGTAAAGGACCTTTTTGAAGAACGCTATTTTTGCTGGTACTTAAAATGAGGATGATGGATTGGATGGAAATAGAATCGTGTTTGTAGGAGTTTCTTGAAAAGGATTTGAGCAATTAATGGAAATTGGAAAAAACTTATAAAGACAAATTTTATATGAAGCTGGCCGTACCCTCGCTTATTAAGAGGAGTGTTGTCGAGTGGGCTGAAACTTTCAAGTTTATATAAAAACAAAAAGTAAGTGTGCTCCCAATTGTAAACTTTGAAATCTAATATCGTAAAAAGAGACTTATTTATATCACCTAAAATTATGCAATGTTTATTTAAAATTCACATCTACATTTCCACTTAGGGTAGACTAGATAAATTCTCCCTCGTTTATCAGAAATGTCTATAAAAGACCTCAAATGATCATCGAATAGTTGTCCTCAACTTTCAAGAATTCAGGTAGTCCTAAAAGTGGTTGAATAAACCAAAAAAACAAAACAAAATCACTCTACAAAAAATACCAGCAAACAAAAACCAACAATACCAAGTTATTCGATTATCTCCTCGCCCTCGCCACCGACCGAATCCAAAAAGTCAACTAGACTCAAAAGCATCGATTCTATGTGAGCTTAGGATTAGTTTAACCATACAAATACTATATGTAGAAGACCTGTCAAGGACTTTTAATTAAAGCAGTTAGTCATTCTATGGGATAAAGTAGCTGGCTCTGACTCTCAAACTTCGTTAAATCTCCAACACTGACTAGAGTGAATGTTTGAAGAAACAAGAGCAATGCACACAAAATTCATCTCAATAAACCAAGCAGCGTCAACTTTACCGACCCCTAAGAAACTCCTGGCTTAAACCAAAAATACTCTGTGTGGGCGACTTTTGTATAAATGAACATAGTTCCGGATCAGGATGATGCTCCGTTATAATCCGACCACTGAAATTGGGACAGCTCATATAGAGTTCTCTCTCCTGATAAATTCCTGAACGCCCACACTTGCCCAATGACACGATTCGGTTTTCGGTACTCAGTCCTGGGTGCTAGTGCATAATGGCAGGATGTCTCTAGTGTTGTACTTGGATTCTTTTTGTTCTCATGCTTTTTTCATCGAAAATTTATTTAAACATACATCACAGAGAGAATCCCACTCGACGGGAATAAGAACAAGGGCATATACATACTTAAGAGCATCCTGTGCTCTGTCTAACCGCTGCTGCATTGCTCCTTCACATGCCAAGGGTGGTGTTGGGACTGCATATATTTATATGTCCTTTGTCAAGGAATTATTGAACTGTGTGCGTTTTAGGAATGTCGATTGAAACAGTGCAGTGCACGTTTTGCCTGAACTATTTCCAACAATTGCCACATAGTGTGAGTGCACTTTTGAGTCATATCTGAAGTCTGTATGTTTCCCCAAAGAGGATCCTAATAATCCTGCTTGCTTATTCAAGCGTTTGATTCGATGCAGTCTTTTGTTTGGATTTACACTTCACTCTCGTATATTTCTGCTCAAGCAAAGGCAAAGCTTGACAAGTACTCTGTAAGGACATACATACATTATATGAGTTTTGAAAATATTTATCTTTGCCATTTGAGTTCCTCATATGGTTGCTTTACGATAAGAGGATCATTGTTCATCCGAATTGTCATTGAGATAATAATTTTCATTTCGATAAGGAAAATAATAATATGCTCCAAAGATGTTTCCCAATAGCAGATTCGATGTAAATATTTATTTTCAATGCTATTCTTATTTTTATTTATTGATGAATGCTTAAGGATCGGATCAGGAGATCTTTATATTATGTTTGCTTTGGAATTGGAAAAAGGATATTCTATTATTTGATGGATTTTTCTTTTTCTCTTCTAAGACGGGAGTATAGCAATTGAAATTTGTGTTGGATATTATGTTTTATTTAAAGGAATTTCTGATGCTCCTTGTTTGAAAAGGAATTTGCGTGATTTTGATGTGTGTACGTATATGTCAACACATGTGCTTGGATGACAATCCATGTAAATCTTTCTGAAGAGGTTTTTCGACGACAGTAAACATATTTTTGAAGATAACAAATAAATATAGTATTTAGAAATAGCAGAGTTTGAGGTAATTGAAATGTTTTACTTCTAAGGAAAAAAATTAAATATAAGGAAAATGAATTGTCGCAATATTGAAAGTTTATTTCAATTAATTTCAGAACTAACTAAGATTGGCCTTAAGTTTTTAAGTTGAACATGATTTGTTTCCAGACAAAAAAAAAAAAACAAATACCATTAACATTTCTAGAAGGAGTAAGTTCAACCGTTAAATACTCTTAAGTGTCGATACAAAAGCGAAAATACCTTCATGAATTCCAGAACTCTCAAAACCAAGCAATAATCTTACAACTTCCATCAAAATTATATGACTTTAAACATTTTATAACCTTTAACGATTCTTTGTTTTTTTACACTCTTAAACTCAACGTTATTTCACATCATCAAAGTCACTCACTCATAACTCAAACAATAAATCCTTAATACATCAGCATTACCTCAACAAATCCAATAAAATTTGAATCCAAGCAGACTTTACAACAAATAAAATCAACTCTTATCATATGAATCTATCAAAACAATGCTTCTGTATAATTTGGGGTAAAATTACCCAACTTGAACAAAACAATATCACATCAACAATCTTCAATTATTTCGAGAAGTAAATTCAAGCAAATTAAAGAACATTCAATGACAAAGAAAGATATTTCCTAAATTCCCAATTTTCAAAGAGTTTGAGAATGTATATTTACCCACAAAATACTTTCACGAATTTATTGGAAAATGCTTTACCCCACATTTAATTCAAGCATCGGTATTTGACTTTGAATTTAATTGAAGTGAGACTGAAATTTGCATAATATCTCGATTCATATGTTTTATCTGTCAATTCATGTTTATCTAGATACCTACTCGTAGATGCCTTTGCTATTGTTCGGGTAATGGCGCACAAGCAATCTTTACCCAATTTTATGAATATCATGAAGATTCCCTCCTTAACGAGCTTAAAGTTAAAAATCATTGTCGAAAAATACTCACGCAAGATTTTTGTCTATTCAGCTGTAAGACCCTTCTCTAAAACAATTTTTTTTTTTTGTAGAAGGGTTGCCATTTATTTATTTCTTCAGTTGTTTCTATAATTTGAATATTTTTTTTTATGGCTACCCTAATCATGACAATGAGCTTTCTTACTTCACTGATTTAAAATTCGGAGGAAGGAAATCTATAGGCGAGGCATTGAACATACTCTTGTGCAAGAATTAAGTGCCATCTCACATATTCATATATTCAGGATTTGCTTCTTTTGTTGTTCATTCCAACTCCAACCAACAACACAAAGATGACGCACCGTAAAGGATGTGATGTTAATGTGCTCTTCTTGTTGTTTTTGCTATCGTTATTGCAATGTATGTGTGCATAAATGAATGAAAATTAATTTTAATCGGCTTTTGACAGAGAATCAAGATTTTTGCCGACCGTTCGTTGCTTGGAAAATTGAAAAGCAAACAAAGAAATACTTAACCCTTTAAAAGTGAAAGACTGATATTTCAATTTAATTTTTTTATATTCTTTTTCATTTCAAAGCAAAATGCTTTGTAATATAGAAAAGGTGAACATTTCCACATAAAGGTACAAAAGAAATTCTTAATGAGGGAAATCATGTATGATTTTTTCATCAAACGATAGTTATATCAAAAAGTCCATTTTTTCTGCCTATCAAGGCCTTTAAAAGCAGACAAACGTTCTTAGCTTCATTAGCCTCTTTTCCATAGCGAAAGCGTTGAAAAACAATTTGCTAGGCGAATTTGGAAGAGTCAAATTAGAATATGTTATTAAACGTGCATAGCAACCCTTGAAAATTCTAAGATCTTGGATGATCGGATTTGTAAGAACCGAGACTTGGATAGCAGTCAAGACACGTTGTAGGAAACCTGGACCGGACTGTGATTGTGGCGGAGAACAAAGTAAGGAATACATCGACCTGCTCAACGATAAAGGCGATGATTTTAACAGATTTTAAAATACTTGTATCTGAAATTTTTTAACCCAGTCATGCATTTTATTTACTAACCTTGAATTGATTTGACATTCCTTCCTTTCGCAACTGGTTTCTACTTCCTTTCCATTAAATATTCAAGAATAAAAAAACATAATCCAAAACGTGTATGGAGTACAAAATATAAATCCTGCTTAAACAAAATGTATGAAAGCAATTTCAGGATTGTAAATCAAATAGCAACAGCAAAATATACAAAAATAAACGACAAAAAAATCCAATTTGCAATTTCCCATATGAATTGTCACTATTCAGCAGGTCTACGCGTGAAAAACGGTTTTTTTTCGTATCCCGACCATGAAACGGATTAAAATTGCTTTCTATTTATTTATCACAAAAAATAAACAAATTCCACCAACATTGTAACAACCTTATTTGACATTTGAATTGAATAAAAAAACATGCTGCTGTCACATCAAATTACGTTACGTTATACTACGAAAAATGTGTAATCGTTGCTTTCCCTCCAGAAGGACTTGTTTTTGTCTTTTATCATTTCCGGTGTACGAACCAAAGTTTAAGAAGAACTTTCAAAAACCATCGTTGTCACTTCATGAGGAAGTTTTAATTAATTTTGACAGCAAATGTCATAAGACATTTTCGAGACCATGTATGATGTAACATGGAAAACGTTTAACCTCATCAAAGAAAACTATAACTGGCAGTGGTGGAACTTTCAACACTCACAACTCCCATGCGGTTGCTGAGTGGCAGGACCAGGAACAAGGGCCTCCACTTTTTTCTTCATTTGTTTGGATTTTTGTATGCTCTCCTCAGGCCCAAAATCAAAAAAAAGCTGGTCCTGGCAGTGTTTCGCCGCAGGAATGAAGGGCCCTCATATTGCAGATAAGAGGTGTAATAAAAATAAAACACGGAAAGTTCAGTTTCCTCTGCAGCATGGAACTAACAAGAACCAAAACGATGATGATGATAGTTAGAGGAAATTCCACTCCATGGTTTTTTTTTTTTTTGGTTTTAATGAGGTTCTTCTTTATTTCTTTTTGTCTGTCTTCTGTTTTGTGTATGGGAAGCATGTTAAGTAGAGATCCCCAACAACGACGTGGACTAGTTTCCGGCTCTTACACGAAGATTGCGTGTTTCTCTTTCATTTTGTGTGTTTATTTTTTGTTTTGTTCGCATTGCGTATAAAATTTACCTATCTTCATCTATGTAACGAGTACATTCACTGATATGGTGGTGTCCTGCTTCTTTATCCTGATTTTCTGTTCTTGAGTTTGAAAAAAAAATAACACGAATCAGATAATGCAGCTATCCGCAAGCAAAATATTCCGTATTCACGACTGAAGCTCAGGATGTTGTCTTTAGGCAAATATTTCCTCAAACTTTGGTCTTTGTTAAGTCGGTCGTCCTTTTGTTAATATGGTTCTTTATAGGTACATCCTGCAAGGACTATTCACAAATAGAATTAATTTAGCTAGGTAAGCAAATTTAAGAAACAAGCAACAACAAAGGAGAGATAGCAAGCTTCGATTAGACCTGTGCCCTCGTTAAGGTCCTTTAAGCACATTGTTGATGTTGTGAATTCATGAATGAAAACTTAAAGAGAAAAAAACAGAAATCATTGGTAAAATAATGTTGTGATATTATTTGTGTCTGATGGGAGAGAAAATGTTATGGCATTCGTTGGTTGATGGTATCCTGACATATATTCTCGTTTATCGACTTAAGGACTATTTACAATGCATGTCACGCTTCGAGGTTTGTTCTACGGTCTTTGAGCACGTTTTTGCTACGTGAAATGATTCAATTCTACAACAGAGTGTATTTCAAGGTTTCTTTCTAGCTTTTGATTCAAGAGAGAGGGAAAGAAAGAAAGAAAAGAGTTTAGTTAAGCGAGAAGGTGTAGGTGGCGCCACTTTGTTCATAATCATGAATACGCCAAGAAAAAAAAAACCTGTTCAATAAATCTGAGGACGATTCGCCAAATGCAGCACGTAGATCTATTTGATTTAATCAGAAGAGATGATTTTCAAACAAGATTAAGGACACAAAATGTTGTTGAGGGCGATTTTCAAGTTCAAAAATAAAATAGGAAAACCAAGAAAATGTCCTTCTGCGTGTGAAAATCATTCGAATTTGCAATTTTCTCACCGCAAACGCTCTCCAAAATTAATTCCCTATCCTGTGGCCACCTGATGTTAATCAGAGTCTCTGCTTACCTAAAACTGCTGCTTCAACACTGCCAAAAGGCAAGCTTTACATTCAAGTCAACACACTCAAACACATTTTGCTCAACCACTAATTGACATTTGCGAGGATTCAAATCCAAATATTGGCGAATTCCATGGGAATGATTGATACGATCTGCAAATTAAATTCCCACCACTAATTCTGTTTGGTTTGGTTTGAGGTGGCGGTGTTGCCAGCAGCTGGTTTGATTAAGGGTTAGGCTTGGTAAACATTTGGAGCTTTTGTTTTTTCAGTTTCCTTCACCTGATGACTTGTAATGAAATTCAAGGCAAAATTATTTTAGCCTTTATCAATCAACTTTGGCAATGTGATTAATTATGAGTGGTTTATACTTTTCGCATCCTTACGATTGCTTAAGCTTGGATGAAGACTCTCTGACAAGGTTAGATATTAGCTGAGATGAGGAAGCAGGCTTTCAAAAATTGAGAGCCAAACACAGGAAACTGGTGTTGAATTTCGTCAAGGATAATCAACCGCTAGCAAACAGTTTAAAGGAACGAATGAATGTCAATCATCTAAGCTCTTGCAGAAATCAGTTAAAATCGCACTCCAGGGCAAAAAAAGAACATTTTCCAACACTTGACTTCCTTCTTAATGAATTTAACACATCGAGTCACCTCAACTTCCACTTCTTTGGAGCTGAGACCTGTTGGGAATATATCAAAGTTTGCATCACCCTTCCCGTTGATTTGTCTGCATTTTTTTCTTTTTGGAAAAATAAATAATTCATTTCCCCAAAGAGGCTTCTCGAGAATCTCTTGAAAGGTTTTTCTCCTTATCTTATACAAAAAAATTGAAAAAATTTCACGTGCAAATGAGCTCGATAAATAATTAAGCTCGTTAAGAGGACGGATCTTCCCGAAAGTGTAATTATTAAAAAGACTGATGTGAGGACATGCTGAGCTGATATTACAGGTAGAATGTCATTAAAACGGTGATTACTTGATGTGGGGTTGGAGTTTCAGATGCATAAGGACCTTCATAAGTCTAATGTATACTTTCTTTAAGGAGCCTCGTTTCGAAGGATTTACGCCCTGTGATAATGATTTAGTATGAGTTTTTTCATTAAAAGGATGAAAGGAAGACAACATTATAAGTTTGGGTGCATCAACCAGTTTATTATGGCAAACTTTTTCAAGTAGACGAAAGTTGTGCTTTTGGTATTGTTGTTTTTTTTAATCAATATAAACATGGGAAACAGTTTTCCAATTTGATATGATGAGGAGGAAACTCTTTTATTGATTTCTTCTTTTGTTCTTCAAAAATCCGTTTTCTGATATATCTGACGTCTTAAAAATGTTTTATTACACCCACGTTCCAGCTTTTTTTGATGTTTAACGACTGGTGATAAAGTAGAATGTCATTTGATGAGTTTTTATTGGAAGTGAAGTTTGAAAGAAGTTTTTATTGAATGAAACATCTTTTCTGGAGATGGGAATTGTTCTTAGTTAAAATTGATTACATTTGAAGATTGACAACTTAAACGAAATTTTACTTATTGGACTTATATAAAATTCCAATTTATTGTAAGACTAGCCGACCTAGGGACGATGTACTTGCATTCCATATTTTTGTGTTTAAAGGACTCAAAATGATGTTGATAGTTAATGTAATGGTTAGTGTCTTATAAGAGCTTAACCTTTTAATAAATACAAATAAAACGTAACTAAAGCGTGAAGGATCCAATCTTCTCGCGCAGACCTTTGTTCTCGTGTACTGTGTTGTTGAGGAAAATTGTGATTAATATCTATTTGAAATTGCGGGAAAATGCTTGCCAGTAGTTAACTCTTTTGTCAATATCTCTGCTACCAAGCTTCAAACAACCTGTTGACCATTTTGATCAATAGAGTTCAAGCAGGCCTTTCTTCTGATGGGTTTTCGAACATTTTTTTTGTGTAAAAATTTTGGCAAGATTTTGGTCGAAAATCTTGAAGAATCGATTTCACTAATTTATGTTTGATAGTTCTCTTTCTTTCTGAGCCTACCGGTGAAAGCCAAGCTCAAATCCGACCTCTGGTTACCGAGATATTTGCATCAGAAGATATTCTTTCTATGTGATGGGATATGGCTGACGACTAAAAAAAAAAAACAACGAAATGTTTTTTGATCATAACTCAAAGAAAGCAAATAGGCCTTTGTTTTCGTGCATTTGATATAGGCTTCTTGGAAAAATTGAGAGATCTAGTGACTTGAAAAAGTTGAAATTGCTGGAAATTTTCTGATCATAACTTTGTAACCGAGGAAAATTGTGACCCTTCTCGATTCTATCTATTGTAGTGCCTGTAGCTTAGTGGTGGCTGCTAAGCAGAACGTCGTGGGTTCGAATCCTACTCGGGCCCAAAGTTTTTATTTCATCTTTCACGGACACTGCCTCTTGCGAAGAACTGACAAAACTTCATCTGTCATGAAAAAGTGCTTCTCAACTTTGCCGTTCGGAATCGGCGTAAAATTGTAGGTCCCCTCAATTCTTCACACGCACCTAGAGAAATGTTGATGAGAGTAAGCTACTTAGGCCTTGGCTCTTTAAGAGCTGTCGCGCCACTCTATTTATTTTTTTCTCGATTCTATCTGATCGGGCTTACATTATACTTAAATCTGGGAATTGACAAAAAAAAAAGAAGAAAAAAAAAACAACAATATTCAATTTAAACTTTTGTTTTATTGTTTTTTTTTTCAGAAACGTCTTCTTTGAAAAACCACTCCAAAAAAAACCCAATCTTTGTCGTGAAAATTTCATGTTTTTTTTCGCTGTGCTGCTCAAATTCACATTTTTTTTACTGCGGTTTATTGCTACAAAAAGTTTTTTCTGATTCAGTTTTTTTTTCTGTTCCATACCATTTCTGCTTCTGACAGCCACGTAAAATAACTGAAACTTCTAACTTCCACACCTGCCCTTCATTGTATGAAAAAAAAAAAAAACAAATTACAAAAAAAGCCAAAGTTAATCCCCTTGTCGGTTTCATTTGCTTAGGGTTTTGCTTTCTCAATATTTCGTCGACTAACGGAAGTCAGACATGTTGGTTTTTTGGTTATACCGCAACTTGAAATTGAAATGGGAAAAAGAAACAAAACTCGAAAATTGCTTTCACAAACAATTGCTAGTAAAATACGCATAAGGACGAATGCTGAAAAAAAAAACCGAAATAAACTTCATGAAACACTGATTGCGTTGACTTCCTCATGCTGACCACAAAAGCTTAGGCACTGAAAAACAATTTTATTTGTGTTGAACGAAAGAGCGTGGTTGAGGGAATGGTAATGTTTGGTCACGCTATGAATTTTGCATCCCAAAACATTGATGCAGTTGGGGTATTTAAGACTGAAATCGAAACTCTATTGTTTTTTGAGAAAAGTTAAAATAAATATTGGAAAAAAATTATTTGGGAAGATGGGAAAATATTCAAATTCAAAATTCACTTCTTAATAGAGGTCTAAGCACTTGCATTCTCCTTGTATAAAATGCTAATTTAATAGGTTCAGGTCTTTTTAAGGTCATTGAAATATTAACGAACAATGTTGAGGTAAGGCAGAACAATCTCAGTGGGTGTTCTTATTTCTCCCTCATTAAGGTCTATCATCCATTGAACTTGCTACTTCACATCATTCAAATTCCTTCCTCTCAAAGCCCATAACTTTCATAAACCCAATTCACTGAATAAATTGACTCAAAGACATGACATGAATTTTTGTGACGTCCCATCAGTAAATATCGATTAGGAGGTCCTTATCCCATCAAAAATAGCCTCTTATCCCCAATTTCTTTGATAAGGACATTTTTATTCATCGATTTTTGCTTAATGCTTACAATCTTTGGATTTTTGAAAACCTTGAAAACAACAGATGTTGGCCATTATCCTTAGATCGAAGCTATTCTGTCAATTATTTAAACAAACATTTGGTAACAGATTACTGTAATTGAAGTCAAGGACCTTCAAATTTATTGAACTTCCACCGAATCGTGAACAAAAATTGTTCACCAATTACCATAATTTAACCTTACTCAACCTTACTACTGAAAACCAATACACTTAAATGATAACCTCTTCATTCCTACACGTTTGCTTCATCTACTTATTTTCAATAAATCTTCCCCCAGGACTTCAAAGGAGCAAACTTTATTTATTCATCAGCTTCCTGTTATTGGCAATTTAATCCCCCGTCCTTTTTTTTATTTTCAACTTCTTTCTTAACTTCCTTTTTGTATTCAATGGACGACAAAAAAAAAAAAAAACGTTTGTCTCCGTAATAGTGATTGATATATTTTTGCAAGTCAAGGAGACACGACAAAAACAACAAAAACGACGACGATGAGTTCAAATCGATGGGATAATTGGTATCTTTTGGGGGATAATTCATCCATTTTCTTTTCAAAGCATCTGGAACCATTGGAAATTATTTACTTTAGTAGATTCATTTCACACGATTCTTTTTGTTGTTGTTTTGAGGATAAAAAAGTAACTAAAGTGATGGATTCATAAAAGTGTAATTTCCATTTAAATAAAATGATTTTTCAAACAGAAACTTAAATCAACTTACCTATGACATAGGAATACCCGTCCAACGTGAGAACACACTTTCGTGTCGTCCCACTACTGGACGGATATCGCAGCGATCTGGCAAATAATCCTTTCGGGCACATCGAACTCTGTCCGGGACTATTCATGGTACTGCCAGTGCAACTAACTTGCCCATCGAAGCCGATATTCTCACTGCCCATGGAACTATCACCTCCATTACCACCACCACCACCGACGCTTCCGCCGCAATCAATGTCACTACTATCGGTCTGAATCGAAATGTCTTCGGTCCACGAGTCGACCGTTGCTGGCGAACCAGCGCCGCCGCCATCACCGCCATCCACCTCCCAGTCTTGAACAGTACGATTAATGTCTCGAACTCGACGTTGGCTTTCCGCTTGTCGAGCACACGAATTACCCGGATCCGACACACACTTATGCACAATGTCCTTGGGCCGGCTGCTAACGAACGATGTGCATTGTAACGTTTGTGGTTTCTCTCTTTTGTGATGGAGATTGTTGTTTGTTGGTGGTCGTTGTTTCTCCACAGAGTCTTCCATTGTTTGGCCAAGGAATAAAATAATATCCTTAAGACCCTTAAAGACGACAAAAGTCTGCGGACATCCAACAATGTGCAACCTTTGATTTCAGTTTACCACCAAAAAACCGAACAACTTAGTTTAACGAGCTTAAAAAGAATATCCTTAAATGCAACAAAATGATTTTTTTGACTTTGACGCCCGCTTTGTAAAGTGTTTGTTCATTCAAATTGTAGTAAAGTTTCGACACACATAAATTAACAAAACCGAAGCCGAGGGAGGTGGAATTTTAAAATGTGGGAAATTTTTCGTCGGTTAACCTGCCGTCGAAGTCCTGAAGTACGCGGCGTAGAATTTCATCTATTGTTTTTTCTTTCAAATATATTTGTTTTTGTGAATTTCAAATGCCTATGTATCGATATTAAAGAAAATGAAAAGAACAAAACGATGAAAATAGAAAAACTCGATTAAAGTTGCTTTGCCTTTCTGTAGCATGCCCTATAACCCGCTCAAAGGAATATTTTTCATTTCAGTAATATCGAAAATGTAAAGATTTCTTTGACTGAAATATTCCCTCGAATAAATACTTTGATGTGCAAGACGGTTTACAGAAAATATTCAAGAAATTGAAATAAAAATAGCACGTATTCGCCGTAGTGAGCATGGGGAATAGGGGTTTGCAAAATATTCCCGAATTTTGTACCGTTTGGTGGATTCTGTTTGTATTCATGTTTTGCAAAAGGAAAGGGAGACAGACATTGACAGATAATTTATATTCAGGGTTTGGGATGAGACACTGTTAAGCTATGTGTGCTGATGGATGGGTTGAGGAACCTTTAAAATTGAATTAACATGAAACTTAAAGCCTTTAAAGACATTTATCTTCAGTAATTTAACATAATCCTCTGCACAAGTATGAGTTTTTCATACGATTTCGTGAGTGAATTGCGTGGGCAACTCACCACTGTATTCAATCACTATAATCCCACAAGTGGTATTTTCTATTTTTTGCTCTTAAGCCCCATGCGACATGAATTCAATCTTACTAGCAAAAAACGAAAACGACATCAAATGTTATATCATTCCAATACCTCGGAGGCATCACTCATATCTGATCACACCTTAAAAATGCAATCGCATTCTCTATCACGCCATCATCTGGCGTGCGTTACTGCCACAGCCATGTACCAAACAACAACCAGAGTAGCTACACAAAACCTCGTCAAGCCAACGATATAATATTACATATATGCCATATTTGTCTGTGATCGCCGACGGCAGCGGTCTGCACAGAGTGTCTAGAGTCTGGTTTAAATCTTTCTCTCTAGGGAGAATTAACAAAACACCGCATGGCATATATTCCATATTTTTATGTTCATTTTTTTTTCTTGCTTCTTGGTCGATGATGGCAATTCATTTAACACCACACAAAACCATTCTGTCATTTCGATTGATCAAAACGCACTTAACAAGACATGACACTGACACAAGAAGTGACAGTTGTACCTTCCATTCCAGAGTTGATCACAGCAGAGCGGCCATGTCTGTTGAAAAATATTGAATTAACAATTGACTCGGCGGACTGTAACGTCACGAGTTTTATTGGTATTTATTTTTTGTCGAGTTTCAAAATAAATTCATAATTCAATCAATGTGACGACTTTTGATTTTTTGAACATTAAAAACACTCGTCTAATTGATTACTGTCCAAATCTAACGACTGGCGGCCATATTTGGCAGCTCTTGAATAATTTAAACGGATTATGTTTTTCATGTTGACTTGTTGTTGTAGTCATAGACTTGTGAATTACTTAGCAAGAAATTATTATTTATTTTCAATTGCGTTATACTATGGAAGAGGTTTTCACTTCTTGTTAAAAGTCGCATTTGTTGTGGTCCAAAAGTTCAGCCCAAAAAAAGGTGTTAATTGGTGAGTTATTTTTTTGGGAGAAAGGCGTTAAATTATTTTTATGGTTTCTTAATAAAATAAAGTTTATCACCCTTCTAATTGATTTTAAATTGGTAACAAATATTATTGTTAAGCAAAAAAAAAACCACAAATATTTATCACATACACGCAAGCGGAATTTGAAATTGGATCAACCAGCGGGTAGCCAGCAGCGCTCATGGCGACGTCAGAAGAGCAAACAATGCACGTGATGCCCACAACCAGCAAAACATTTTGTTTTGTTGTGGGAGGTTGTTTGTTTTGATTTAAATTAATTTTTACGAGATTAACTTTGGTCTTTAATGAATATGCGAATGAGGCTTTTGGATCTGGGAAAAATGAAGAAGAAATAAAACGAGTGTGATTCCATGAAATTCTAAATTTTCCTTAAATTTGATGAACAATGATTTTATCGCACAAATAAAATAAATCTTTGGACCAAACCCATTTTTTTTGTTATTTTTAAATTAACAAATTCTAACGTAGTAATAATGTAAATAGGACGTATACGCCGTAGTAAACGTGGGGGAGTGACTTCTACTCTGTAGTAATTCCTGTGGTAACTTACAATTCTATGCCTCCAAACACAATTTATTGATTTTTTTTTCAATATCGACATCTCTATCAATTAAGTAATCGCAATTTAAGATCCGAACATTAATGGAAATAAATTTGCTTGTACCAATTTAAACTTGATCATAACCCATACTCGTTAAGCATTTAATTGCTAAAATTTGATTATTCACTGCAAAAAAGTTGCTAAATATTTCAACTGGCCTATCAACACAAGTTTAATTTTAAAACTGTACAACAAATTTGCTAGCCTTTCTTGTTAAGTTTTAGGCACTTAATTGCCAACTTACGAGGCAGAAAACAACGTTAATTGGGACCATTAAATCTGCAACAAAATTCAAACTCCTAGTGACATAAGAAATTGTTAAATAGCGAATCAAATTACCATTTTAACTGGTTTTGAATGGACACTGCAAAATGTTTTGCTAACTAACTAACTTTGAGCAGTCGAAGTCGAATTCTTAAATACTTGCTTTTAACTTGCAAATTTGAAACTATTTAAATTATTTAATTGAGTCAAAATGTCATTGCCTTTTTGAGATTTAGTGGATTCTTTCAATTTAGATTGTCAGAGGTTTTTTTTCTCAAGTGAAAGACATGAAAATTCGTTGACAGCAACATTTTTCGTGGCAAATATAATCAAATCAAATATTTATGTTTTCTTGCTTTGCTTTGTTCGGTCCTTATTCAATTTGTTTCTATCATCCTGTCTTCCATGACAATTGTTGACAATTTTAGCGGAGATAAATTTTTTCCATCTTGGCAGAGATAAACGTTTGATATCGTTTTGGGGAAATTGGACATTTTCCAAATACAGAGATGCTTGGCATGAAAAAAAAGAAATATTCGGAGGTTAGGTACGCAACAAAAAAAAAAAGAGAAGAACTTTGGTATTTGTTCCATTTTAACTTTGTTTTATGCAGTTCATTCGAATTGATACATAAAACGGAATGGTCGATGAAAGGTCAGGGAGACCTAAACGAATGGGCGACAATTGCAGAGTTTGGTATAGAATGGATAGAAGCACAGTAGAGTAATTTTTTTTTTTCAATTTAATTTTAGCTCCATTCTTACGAAATGGTTTTGTTGCAATGCAGTTTTTAACAAATTAACTTACACTCATGCCAAGAAATTCAAGGACTGTGCCTCATGCCATTATTTATTTCACAAAAAAGGACAATTCATTTCTTGTCTACTTCATGATTTTTCACTGGTAAAATTCAATCGGAAAACTACGTTAAGTTTAAGGCGAAACTTTCGAATTTGAGGTTTTGATAATTTACGAGAATACATTGGCTGTATAAAGAGCTTTAAAATTGTTACGGTTGTATTGCTCAGGCTTTGAAAAATTTGCGAGAAAATAAAGACTGCTTGCTGTTGTCGAGGATGCGTTTAGAGACCTTTGCTTCGTGATCCTTCAAACTAATATGTGAAAGTTTGGATGGATGGAACTCAATAACTACAGAACGGCTGAACGGATCTTGATGAAATTTAGTACACAGATAGGATAACACATTGGCTAGGTTTAATCCTGGTAAAATATACGTGGTATAAATTAAAATTTGCATAAAGCATAGAATCGTTATGATTTTTCCCATAGATAGTGGTAGTTGAGGGATTCGAAACTGACAAAGCTTCTTTTTATCCCGGTTAACGTGGGTAACACCGCGGGGATAAGCTAGTCCGCATGTTTACAATCGCTATACTGATGAAAATATATCGGCAACCAGAGCCCTCAATTGAGTTTGGTTTTCAGTATAGTATAAGTTCAGAATAATGAGAACTGTGAAATATGTTGAATTTAGCGAAATCTATTTCTTCATTATTTTTGAAAAATATCATGGTCTAAGGCCTTGTCAATATTTTAGACAAAAAAAAAACTCCAAGCCAGTAACATCATGCTACTATTCCCGAATATCATTATTCTGAGTTCTGTGAATAAACAGAATGGAATAGGTTAAAACGTCCTGGTGGGTCGGCTTGTTCGGCTATAAATTGAGAGTTACGGCGATTTGAAATCACTACGAAATAAAGAAGGCAGACGTTTCAGTTCTCCTTCCTTTAACACCATGTAGGGCGTTAACTAAAATTTTCAGGACGTAAATGGATGTTAATTCAATTACAAACAGCATCTGACAATATATAAAAAGAGCTTGAAATCCTCATTCCCAAAAATAGTTATTTAAGCATAAGTAAAAAAGTCCTTTAACCTCGTAATTACAAATTTTAATGAACTAATTTTGTTGGCTAACCGCAGTGACATATTTCGTTAAATTTAATTTGACCACAATAGACACTTAAACAAATAAATATTAATTGCCATTTGAACATTTAAATTTATTTATTTATTTTTCGATTTTCATACTTAATATTTTTTATTTTTACTTCTGCATTTTTGTGAAACCACAACAGGTTTGGATTCAACAAATATGTGCATACAAATAAATGAGTTCCAAAAATAAAATCGTTTATTGATTTCCAGAGATGAGCTAGACTTTCAATTACAAATGGAAAAAGGTACTCCAATTAAATTCTCAGCTGGAAAGTCATTTTGCATGGCTGTCAACTTTTAATTGGCAGCTTATTATTTTCCATCGATTTTCATCCAATACCTTGCATGTGTTCGATATTTCTTTTCCTTATACCCGTATGATAACCATACACAAACCATCGACACATTAAAATATGTTTTTCGAGAAAACCCCATAAATCATATATCGTAGTAAGGGTTCACTCTTCCATGCATTACATCGATTATTATCCCCGAAAAAAGGTTATCTCCCCCATTCTAATCTCACTCATGTTTCGGGTACACGGCAAGCAAATCATGCTCCCCTTTTATACCGAAAAAGTACCCTCCAGAGTAAGAAAAAAAATCTGACAGCGTTTCCGATTATAATTATTATCAATACCTACGCCTGCCTTTGAGGGTGAATAAAACTTCTATCGTAGTCTCTATTTACGGTAAAACGAACCAAACTAGCAACAACAATAAAATAAAGGATAACAATCTATACAACAACGATTTGATTTCGATGTCGAATAAGTTTTACCTGCTTGTACGTACACGAAAGCTTCAATAAAAGTAGGCATCGATCGGATTCATGGAGTGGAAGGTGTTTTATGGCAGTCATTGAAAAAGGATACACACTCTTTCTTTGCCTTGTTCATTTCCTCCTTTGGTATTTGTTATTATCGTTTGAAGGAAAAGTATCCTACTTAATACAGGCAAAAGCACTTTAACCCCACTTCTGACACCTTTTTCGCACTTTCTGTTTAGTTTTATGTGTTTTGATATTTTTATTATCTTTCTCAGCGAATTTTCTTTGTTAGTGGAATGACAAAAATTGTTAACTTTTTTAGTAGTTAGGTGAAAGTTTTCTCCGCTGACATCAAATATAATTAAGGTTCTGGTTTTGTCCATAAAATTTTGATAATGAAATTTCTTATGTAACGAAATATGTAATATGTGTCGGTGCTGGCAAATATTTAAACATGACTTTGCTATCAAAAAAGTGTAGGTAGGAGAAATTCTCATGAAAGGAGTTTATTGAAATTCCTTCGTAGCTACAAGGAATGTTTCCCTTATTTATAGTTCTTGAAAACTTTTTCCAAGTCTTCATCAAACTAAAATTATAGCGAATTCCTGTTGCTTTTTTTACTAACAACTCTTGACAGCAAAATGACAACTGAATGACAATCTTAATAACACTCTCGCCAAACTTCTGACAGCTTCTGAGAGTTTTCCAAACAACTTTTTTTTCTTTATTTCGGCTGCCACCGAAAATTCTATTGATGTATAAAGTTTTCGTCGAAACGTTAATTTATTCGTCCTACTAATAAAAGAATGTCCTTTCAAACATCATAACAATAATTATGTTCTGTGATGTTCAAAACAAAAGAAACCAATTAGAGAAGACATCCCCTAAAAATAAAACTTACAGCACCACGAATATTTTCGGTACCTTCCGATTAATAATGTAACTTGATATTATGTAGCTAATTGACTGACGTATAATGTAACAAGTCGAATATCCTTCGATAAAAACATCCAGCTTAACCTAGAGCCAAATAAAAAAGGTACAACCTATTCGACTCCCAGGAGGATAGGGGACTAGCCAACGCGCGAATTGTATTTGTTTTTATGAACCTTCTATTGAAACGTGCTGCTGCGGTCATATATGTACATTTTCATAGAAGTTAATTAATCCGCCCAGGAAGAAAACAAAACACTAAACAAAGTGCTCATTATCTCACTCTCCTTTCACAGTTTTCTATTCCATTTTGAATGTGTAAATACAGTTATAATTTGTAGTAATTATATTTTAACTTTCTCTCTCCCGGGAGCTTACGGAACAAGGACATGCCAAGTACCTACGTTCAATTTGTACACACGGCAAATGTTACATCGATTGTTTGGAGAAAAGTCAAACTCACCTTTAAGTCCTTCAGGGACTCGGAGGCTACTTGAAATATGAACTTTTCTTATGTAAATTATTCGTTTTTCATGGCCACGGAGGGAAGTTCACTTTAATCCTCTTCATTTTATTTTGTGTGAACTTTTTCGACACTTAATAATTTAAATCCTTTTCTTTATTAAAATGTGCTAAGATCATGACGGCAGCGTGAAGGGAATCGCTTTCACGAAGAATTTCAGTTACAAGAAAAAAAATCAACAAGAAAACCCTTTTAATTATGAATTTTTGAAGAGCGTTTTTAACATTTTTTCGAGTTTAAAGAATGTTTTGCTTATAGCCGACCTTTCATTCCGGGATTTTTTCTGTTATATTAATTTCTCCATAGTCAACATTTGCTTTCGCATTTGGAATCCTTTTAATCATGTTTGCTTTATTTATCTCCGTTGGAGGTTTTTGTATAAGAGAATAAATTGGGATTCTTGTGCCAGAAAAAAGAAGAAGAAGAAGAAGAAATTTGAACAAAGTTTCGAGGATTAATTCTCCAATGAGTACTTCGTTATTGTAAGTTGTTTATTGGGTATAAGCGGCTTTTTTCAGAATTTACTGGCTATTTGGGATTAACTTTTATGGAGGGTATTCAGACACTGAAGTTTGGATGAGTTAAGTCTCTTGACACTTGATTGAAAGACTGCAGAGTGTTTATGAATTGAGGGAAAAAGTTTCGGGTTCAATTTGGCAGTGTAAATTGTATTCAAAATATTTCAAAAGCCTTTTTGCTCCTTTTTTTAGAAACGTAGGAGTCAAGGGCTTTAACTTTTTGAAATTATGGACTGACAAAATCGATTACGTGCATAATTTGGTATCATTGTGGAAGTCATGTCAATTGAGTTCTATAAAAGCTTTGAGGAGGTGACGAAAAACAAAAAAATCGAAGGGTGGAAACTATCTGCTTTCGCTACATCAAAAGGATCCTAGGAAAAGACTAGCATTTATAAACTTAACCCGAAAAAGCCCCTTGTCTTTTAACCAAAGGCAAATATAGTGTTTTTAAGGAGTGGTGTGATGATTTCCCTCCTTCTTCAAACAAAATTAATATTCAAGTCTAACACAAAATGGCAAGAGGACCTCCTTGTTTGGCCTACATCCGGATATTGTTGCCTAAAATTAGATTATAATTATTGATGTAACGACAATTTTTCCCTGTTGTTTCAACCAGAAAGGGAAATTTCTATTTCCGTCTGTATTTTTATTTTGGTGTGTGTTTATCTTAAATAGACTTTCATCACTAATGATTTTATTGCCCCTGGTTGAAGAAAAAAATATGAACTATCATCATTGTCGCCAAGGATTAATGATCCTTTTCAAACTTAATGTCTATGAGACGCCAAAGAGAAACTCATTTGAATAAAATAGACTCAAAGTTTCATTAAAGCACACACACAGACACATATTTAAATTGGTGTTATTTTTTGTATAAGGAGAACAAAAAGTCATAATAAAACAGGATATGAGAATATGTCAAAACATGTCAACAGACTATAATTTATGTCCCAAGAAAATGGTGTTTTGATTTTTTTCTATGACATAAATTCTGTCAACTTGGCTGTTTTGATTGTCTTCATAAAGCTTCCGATGAAAATCTCAAACTTCTGTCTCATGTAATTTCTATCTGAGTTGAAACACGTTTTTGAGATTGAAGAGAAAACTTGACAGACGTTTTTTTTTGCTTTATTTGTCTGTAATGAGACAGTTTTATGACTATTTGCCTCCATTTGTCTTGTCAAAGAAGTGAAGAAAACTCAATTTTGATTTACTTTGAACCCAAAACAAATGACTTTAAAAGCTCCTTTCAACAGTCCGCAATGCGTCAAAACAGAGGGAAACCCTTTGATTTACAGAACGAAATGCTTTAGAAAAAGCAAAGAAAACACTGCTCCCTTTGTGATGATTATTATCGTCGCTTGTTCGGTTTCGATTCGACTTTAAAATGCAAAACTATACCGCCACACAATCATCAGCACAAAGAACAACAATGAAGCCAATTTTTTTTTTGTCTTGGTAGAAAAACAGTTCAACAAACCAAAAGGATAACGAAAGGTATACAAATGAATTTTATTCATCAGGAAGCGCCATTAGCATAATTGATTTCCCTATACGTTTACTGATAACTGCACCAACTAAGGCCCCCGGTAGACTCTTCATCACCTCCCTCTTCTCATTCCTTTTTGATAGACGTCAATCCTTCCTTTGCTTTGAAAAGTGCCCTCAACAAAGGCTTCATTTCCTAATGTTTCAAAAATGCAAAAACAGTTACAAACATTGTAAGACAACAACCCTCTGAGAGGATGACAAGGGGATTATATATATGTGTGTGTGTGGTGTATACAAAACTTAAAGGCGTGTATGGAACAAAATTGGAGCACAAAACTCAACACCTTGCGGGCCTATGGTGGCCTTTGTGGCTGTATGAACAGCAGAGGGTTAGGCTAGGGCTTTAATTTCTCATTGCAATGTTTTTGCCGCAAAAGTTGCGGACACAAACAAAGTTAAGCGAAAGGGGTCGGAGGTAAGGAGCCTAGCACCATCGACAAAAACACAACAAAATTTTACCCCGAGGATAGTTTTTACCCTAAAAAGGCGGTGATTTAGTTGATTTACATAAAACAAACAGTTTATTGTTATGGCTGTTTAGTGCTGTACTGTTGGTAGACACATATAGGTAACCTTTCATACGTGTGTGTATAAGATAATGTTATTCGAAACAAAGTGATTGTGTAGTCTCATAAGAACAAAAACAATCATACTCTATCTTGATCGGTCGAAATATAACGTTCCTTGAAAAATTGGTGTTTTTAGAAATAGATACCAGAATACTCAAGGACTAAAAGGTTATGCAAATGATCATATAATAATTGACATAAAAATAAAGGTTTCAGACAGCGAAACTTAGCAGACGGTTTAGTTGCCAAACTCTCCAAACCATCCTCAGACTCTGTAGTTGATGCAGTTCAGATTGTGTTATTTTCGAATACCTCCAGAGACTATAATAAACACCAAAAATATCGTATTTGTAGCAATTTTACCTGAAAGAGTTTTTTCTGTGTAGAGGTCAATTTCAATGCAGAAACCTGGGTGCTTGTTGGACAAAAAAAAAATATATTCTTTTCGTTTCATTGAACAAAGCAAGAAATAGAAATCAGGTAAAGTTTGTTCAAAACAAAATCTACCTAAGCTCGTTGCAGCTTTCTTCTAAGCACTTAACAATAGAATAAACTTTTTTGTCCCTCTTACAGTGAGTAACTGAACACAGAAGACATACGAAAACTGCATTTAAAATTCAAAGAGCGTTTTTTATGCTTTCGCGCTGTGTTTTTTGTATATTTCTACAATCTTTTGCACTTTCAATCTGGAGGAAAATAAACTCGGCAAACATTAAATAAAAAGCTAATATGACCTCAGTGAACCAGAAAATGAAATGAAAAAACCAAAAAAGCAGTTTTCCAATTTCGAAAAATACAATCTCGATAGTTTTTTTTTTCGGGAAAGGTGTGGAACGGCTAAAAACGAAGAAATTTCTTTCTAATTCTCATAAGCCGTTTAGTGTGCAAGTGCAGCATCAAAATCGAGATAAAACTTCTTCCATAACTCCTAATCTCCCTACGTGCGTTGAAGGGATATGCAGTCAATTAAACTAGCGGTAGTTAGCTTGCATGTGGGACGAATTGAGTTGCGTGCTCAATCAAGCTGAAAAAAAAAGATAAATCCCTTAAGACTCAAAGTCATGTTTGTGTATAGTTGGCTGATTTCGAACAAAAAGGACACCTAACATGCACACGTTGGGTAGATACAGGAATAGTCAGCGCTGAAAGAGAGTATATTGGGATTAATTGGAAAAAGTGTCGAGAGGGTAAAACTATTTTCTTATAGCTTCTGGCTCGAAAGATAAGCCATTTCGTTGATTGGCAGATGACGAAATGTTTCATTGGTTTGACACTGGCGTTTTATTGAGAAAAAAGATTCTTTGAAACTTGGGATTTAGAGAAAGAGCGAATATGAAAAACGTAGTTTGAATGTTTCCGTTTGCGTCACGCCACGCAATCTCAAAGATTATGGCCATGGCAGGAATACAAAGAGCTTCAAATAGAAGAAGAGGATGTACATGACAGTTAAAAGCACTCCGGGGGAGAAATATTATCTCGGAAATTGAAAGGAAAAAAGTACTTAAAAATGTTCACCAAAGAACTTAATTGAAAACTCATAAATTAGTTAAAATAATTCATTTTAATTATCAACCGTAATTGAATTGAATAAGGGAACTATGTATGTCGCATCTCCCATGCGACATCTATCCAAAAACATTACATTCAAATTTTCATCTTTCGACGACACGGCACACCGAATTTTCAGGACACGTTTTGCAATTCAAATTTTAATGAACACAAAAAGTAATAAAGACACAAAACATTCGCATGTGACAGCTAAAACCAAATTATTACCACAAAAACCGTCACCAACGCCCTCTACATTCGATATTTTGTAAAGGCGAACACATTTTCAAAACAATATTCGAATGCTAAATATTTCCGACCGCCCAACCTCAGAAAACAATTGTTTTTGACTATGTGGTTTGACAGAAGGTTGATTCTTCGGAACTGTTTGGTGAGGGGATATGTGATGTGTGCAGCGTGCATTGCAATTTTCAATTTATTTACAGGTACATTTACGAAAACAAGCTAGAATGTTGAATATTATTTGCTATAAAACCGAAAAACCTTGTTCATAACTTTGCTTGTAATTTGCTTCATCAGCATGTTCGAAAACAACACGCCGAGCAGTGGGCTGGAGAAGGAGATGCTCCTCTGTTTTGTTCGTGCTCTGTGCCTCTGCTATGGAAATAATTTCCGACAAAAATGATGAACACACGACTAGAACCGCAGGGACTTGTTTTATTTGATTATTATTTTTTTTTCCTTTTAGCTGTTCTTGAAAAAGTTTATGATATTTAATTTTGTTTGATGAAATGTTGGCGTAGTAAATTTACCAAGTTTGTTCGTGCGAGCACACAATTTGTTCGCTTTTCTCTCTATCTAGTTCATCCTTCAGCTATGACTTGGATTAGATATGGCTTGAGGGAATTTCTTTCGAGAGATATGTAAGCAGCATTGTCCCGGAGGAACAAGGATTAGAATTTGTTATAATTGAAGTGAGTGGAAGGAAATTATCCTGTTTACTCGAGGTAGATATAAATTAGGAAGGTTTATTTTTGTCCTCGAGGTTGTTAAGTATAGTGCATTTTTCTCAGTATTTTGACTACAATCTTATTCTTTAATTTTTAAAGACAGTTCTTATCCGTATTAATAAAAGCAAGAAAGCGAGAAAAGCTCTTTCCTCATTCCAGTTAAAAAATGTTTACTCCTTTTTACCACTCGCCGACAGAGAATAATCAAAATGACAGGAAATAGAAATACCACAATGATGTCGGCCAGAGAATAATTCCGCCGCACGTTTAAGCGATTGAACAAGCACGAGTACGTCCACATAAAAGTCTCACCGCCCAAAGTGTATTTTGCATTTTGTGGCGTTGAAAGACAACTTTGTCGACTTTGACTCGAACGACTTAAGGATGAGTTATGGCAGATGTTAGAAGAAAAAACACTCTGATGATGGTACGGAATAAGGCACTAACAATTTCTTCATGATAATTGAAATGATATAGAGAAGAAATACAACACCATCATTCTCTACGTGCTGGATTGTTGTCTTTGGGCGTGGAGCGTGTTTAAGCGATGACGATGACGAGTGATGTGTATTTACTTGCAGATACAAAATTAAAATATTAGATAGAAAAAAATACAAGAAAAAAACAGAAATTGATTAAAGAATAATGTAAGTCGTCTGGCGTCAGGAAGAGTGACGGCATGTTGTGGCGCTTTGGCTGTGTGTTTCTTTTCTGTGGTATTTGAAACGTCAGTGTGATTTGAGACTTGTGCGGAATTAACTTAAACAGGCGAAAGGAATGATTGGTACCTAAATTACAAGAAAGCGGTTGTAATTTATTAAATGCCAAGGTCATGTTGTTTGGTTTATTTTTTTAATCTTTACTGACAGGAACGATGGGTGTGAGAAAAGCGCTTATTTCTTTTTGTATCTTTAATTGGGGATCAAATATCCTTTTATTTCTTAGGCAAAACGTAGGATGTGCGGATTTTAAGGCTAAAAAAGGATCGAGTTTATCCTGATGATATTTGACTTGTAATTTGACAGAGAAAAAGGAAATTGAATATTTTTTCAATTAACTCTGAAAAACAAATCATTGAAATGGAAATTATTAATTCCGAAGAAAATCGTAAATATGTACATTGAAGATTAAGATTCAAAATGGTTTAAGCCTTCAATTTGTATTTTGTTTCCTTTTTTTAGGATTGCTCATTTGGGCATGAAAAGTGAGTTCTGTGGAAGTTATTATATTAAGATTGAGGGCTAGGGTTAAGATGTTTATAAAAAAAAAAACAGGAAATCACTTTTGAAGAAGTAAAAAAATCAAGGATCTTAAAAATATAAAATTGGGAAATTCTTCAGACTATTTAAAATATTAAATGGATTTTAATTAAATTAGATTGAAAAGATCGGATATTAAAAAAAATTGTTGTTGTAAGTGTTGAAAGAGATGGCTTTATTATTTCCTAAATTTTTAGGCTTGCTGAAAGCTTGGAAGAATTTACACTGAGCCCTGCACTGATAAACTTTCTATTCAGAAAAGGGCGGACACAATTCACCTCATATTAATTTACCACAGCACATCTCCCTTAAACCATCTTCCATATTTCATCACAATATATTTATTTTTACCCACACCGTTTTTACAAAACAAAAATTTTACGACACTCGAAATGATGAGAATCATGGAGAACGAAGCAAATGAATTCCTCATTCAAATGTTTCTATATGGTGAAAACTCAGAAGTTCCATATTATTGATCGTGATGTCCCCGTCGATTTTGGATTTTTTTTCGATAAAAATAAACGAAAAAAACACTGGAAACCAAACACTATTTTTGAAGCACCGTTTGAAAACCCTTTGCGTTTACTGAAGGAAGCAAATCTTACAACGTTGTCAGCTTAGCAGATGGTTGCTTTTCGATTTAATTGACTTGACATTTCAATAAATGAAAATAGTCAAATAAGTTGAACAAACAACACACTCTTGGTATAACCGTACTTCTAGGAAACAATGTTTGTTAAATGTTCTTTCTAGGAAAATACTACGCACTATGTGCTCCCAAGTCCCAGCATATGTTTCAAAGCACATTCAATATTCATACAGCAACAGTCCCAACAAGAGACTTACACCAAGTAATCCCATGTTAAAATTCTTCCTTAATGAGGATTAATCCCAAGAGAATGGCACCGTTCCACTTACATGCAGAATAAAATATAAAATTATGAATTAATATTTAAGCTGCAGAAAAAAATATACAAACACGTTTTTTAATGGATTTTAATTAATAAAAGAGATCATGAAGGACGAATAAATTGGAATGTTGGGTTTGACTGCAAATAAACCTAATTACCGCTAATGTGAAATTCCTTTGGGATTTAGAGTAAGCAAATACTTACTCAACGTTTTTTTCTCTTTCATTATTTGTTAAAATTTTAGACTTTTAGCCGATTAAAAATTTTCTGAAAATATTTGTGTTCCCTTATTTGCACTCTAAACAAAAGTTAAGAATTTTTGTCTTGTCAGCTGAATTTAATTTTTTAAGAATTCTAATTTGCATATAGCCACAAAAGAATGCCAGGCAAAACCGTCATTTGAAATTCGAAGTAGAAAAAATATTTGCAGACATTTTCGAACTTTTCTCATGATATTCTTATGGAAAACTTTTCTGAATACCTTTCGAGCCCTTACAAAATGAAAATCTCATTGTTCCCCCTTTCTGGTTTATTAGACAAACAAAAAAAGGTGTTATCAAAAGTTGGTGTCGTCTGGATTGTAATTCAAAACAGAGCAAAAAAAGAGTCTCTTTCAAAACAAAGCAAATTGGATCCTTTTTAGTGTTGTTTTTCTTTTCAATTTTAAAACCCACCTAAGCCACACACATACTTCAGATTTTGAGGTGTTTATAGAAAGTAGCAAACAAAATTTATATATTGAATTGAATTTCTTCTAATGGCACGAAAACACGGTGCGAAAAGATAAAAGAGACATAAAAGTGATAACACGAAAAAAAGAGAAGAGTCGTTTGGTGTGTTGACGCTGAAATTGGATCCAACCGAATGCTAACAAGATTCTTCTTATCCAAGTTTTTGGCAGGTGAAGAGCTGGCTGGGATAATCATATATCACGTTTTACGTTTCAATCGAGTGAGACGATTCATGCGGGAGTGATTTGGATAGCGTTGTTTTGGCTGGTAACTTGAAATTAGGTGACAGGAGATCTGGAGGATGTTCTCTCAAGGATGTTTGTCTGGAATGGAGACATTAAGTGGCTTGAGAGATTGTTTGGTTTAAAATTAATGATGCAGGAGAGTGTAAGTCATCTCTGATGAATAACGAAGATCTTGTTTGGCTTTAAAGAGATAAACATTATATACTTGCGTCGAATTTAAAATGCTTCTAGCTTTAATTTTCGGAGATAGTTATAGAGGAATAAAACTATAGATCCTGGTGTCGTCAATCAAAAACTTAAACCATTTTCGAAATCGAATTCCTGATTAATGTCCTACAAATGCAATTGTTTCAGAACAAGTTAATCCGACAACAAAGTAAATCCAATAAATCCTTCCTACATCACTCACTCATGCTGCTAAGAATATCTTCCCCAATAAACATAAATCGGGTTTTCCGTACATCAAAACTTTCTACCAGCACAATCAATCAAAATCCATCATACGAGAAATCCTCACAAAACAAATAAAACTACAAACGAACTGTTCGAAGCAACAGCAACTACGCCACCACCACTACGCCACCACCACCAGAATATTGATGTCAGTTTCAAATTAAATCCTCACATGAAAGTAAATCAAATTTATTACTGGATCCGAAAATAGAATAAAAAGCGAAACTAAACGCTTTATAAATCGTCCATTTAGATAGAAAGCTTTGATCTAATAAGTTGGTCATCGTTGTCGTAAAAAAAACCTAAAATGGTTACGGATTGGACATTCAGAGAGAATAAGAATCCTTCAAAGTAATAATATCAATTTGTCTGCGGTAGCTCTTAAAAAAAGACAAAACAAAGCACAAGGATTGATGGACAGTTCCAAAGCCAATGCCCAGGTGATTTGACAAGAACCAACTTTTCTCTCAAATCACTTAGACAATCACAAAAATGCAAAAGGGACTTGAAAAAAGGTCCTCTGTCTCCCTAACCAAAAGTAACGAACCAAAACGGCCCCATATAAATACATTGTATTGATTCCCTTAGGTCAAAAATTATTTCAATCGAATTCTGTTCATCCTAATGGGTTAGTTTTTTCCTTTTTTCTTCTCTCCGACCTCCCGAATATAGATTAGCAGAGGTTGAAAAGTGTATCCTTTTTCGATGTCATAACAAAAATAATACCAAAATATCGCAATACTTTGTCCTTTTTTTCTTGCTTTTCAAGGACCTAAAGGAAGGATATATATGGATGTCCTGCATCGTCTATTTGTTTGCTTTCTATGTGACATACTTATTCTCAATGGGAATACACTCGCAGAGCTGAGTATTGTCTTACAATTTTCAGAAAAAAGGAGTGTTTTGACTGATTTTACTTTGTTCTTCCTTCCTACTTCTCTTTCAAACAAAAAATGGCCTTGAAACATCATAAGACAAATATCAAATTCAAATACTGTCCTTCGGCAAAAAAAGAAAACAAAAAAAAAACGAAATCCTAATGCAGGAAGCGAGAAGGATGAGTTCGGGAAAGAACTTTTATGTGTAATCGATTGTTTCTACATTAGGATTTGGGTTGGTATAAGGGTTTTAAAAATTATTGCAAACATTATGGACTTTAAGGAAAACGGATCTAAAGGGAATCGAACACATTTGCTTAAGGATGTGTGGGTCATCTGATATTCCCTAAAATTTTAAGGACAAAAAGTTAAATAAAAACAAATAGTGCAAGTGGGGTCGGTTCTTGAATTTTTAAACTGAAGAGGTTTGTCCATATATTTTGATAAGGACATCCTTAGGGAGTGTTCTTTCTTTATACAGGTCTACAATCTGCTTCGCCGTATTATAATTCACATCGTGTCCGTGTCCCATACAGTCCTTTTCCAACTTCAACTTTCCTTTTAATTCTTAACTTTTCGTATCCTCCTGCATATAATCAGGTAGAATGAAACAAAGAGAAACATTTCCCCCACTCTCAATGGGAATTTCTCGTGAACACTTTTGTTAACTGGACGTGAAAAAGTTAATATTTTTTCCATTTTCTTTCTGCTGGAAAAAGTTTTGTGCACAGTTTATATTAACTTTTATGAAAGTTACTGAAATTCTTTCGAATTAGAAATTAGGGGTGAGAGGTAAATACAGAAATGAACCATTGCGTTTTGTTCTGTTTGAATATTAAAGTTCGAGAAGTAAATTTTGGGCGACTGAAGAATTTTTTGATGTACCTTCATGTGTCAGAAGGAAAATTAATTGTTGGAAACTTCAGGAAATTCCTTCTGGCCTATGCTTATGGATTCTTAGAAGAAGTGTGTTTAACAAAAAACATTTCTACCGCAAAATGATTCCCGTGTACCTCATAATTCTTTTTAATACCTACATATCAAAAATAGCGCAGATAAATTATTTCATTAATGTTAACAACTCTGTTAGCTGGCATTTTAAAGACATTGTAACGAAACATAGCTTAACGTAACGTATTGTAGCTTAACGTAACATAACGTAACGTAAGAATACGTAACATGAAAAGTGCTTGCTCAAGCTCTTCGAGTTGGTCAATGATTAATGATTTAAATAATATAGCGAAACCGAAAATCCCCATTAAGGAATGTTCAGACCAGGATGAATTTTAGATAAGGATCAGTCGAAAACCCTACCGGCATATTTTTAATATATTGCAAAGGTAATAATAATAACTGTTTCGCAACTCACAAAATGCGATTGAATTGGTTCGGAAATAGGCTGCAAATGGTATAAAGAGCTTAAAAACACTTCCGAAATTGTGCACAATAGCGCGTAGGTGCACTCAAATAAAAGTCATAATCTTTGTTTTTAATTATTACGAAAATTTCCCCGAAAATACATTTCCCTAACCATTACCCCAAATACTCATGTTCACACTTAATTTCTCATTCGAAATTATTATTGCTATTTTTAGGTTGAACGATTGGAAAACTGCACCCGACTAGAGTCAGACCATTGACTGCAATCTGCACTCGCAGATGCTCAATTAATTTTGTCTTAATATTGTTTCACCTCATTCCAGGTTCTGCCTATCATAAGGAAGTGCTCATTTTCTACTGTCAATATTTTGTTTTAATAAAAAATGTATTCATATATTAAAATTGCTAATTATCTGAACTGGCTATTAGGTTTACCAACGCTTTGGCTTTTTATAACATTTTTATAACCACGATGAAATTTAATTTTAGCATTCCTGAATCCGGTTTCTTAGTTCGATGATGTGCCCACTAAAACTGAATGCCAAACGATCGTGTTCTGCTTTAAATTTACGATTGAAAATAAAATTCAATTGTTCCTATTAATTTCAATTAAAGAATCAAAATCAAAATGTAATAGTTTCAGCAGACAGTTTAATTAAAAGCTTAAATAGAATGTCTGGCAAAAAATTACATGAACTTCTATTACAATGAGTTGCGATGTACTCAATACTGCAAGACATTGGGGTATATTGACTTTTAAAGTGACAAAATTTGAATAGGACTATCAAAATTTCTACTACAACTTTTTTTTATTTTTTAGGAACGAAAGCTCCCACTGTACACCCCCATGCTGATGCATGTTTGTATAACAATATAATCTCTGACACGAGCATTTTTAAAACATTCTCCAAGTATTTAGTTACAAGTTACACTCGTCATCATACAAGTTCCTATGAGATATTTATGGGTTATATCTATGTCGTACGTCCAATTAAATAGTATTCGAGCGAACATAATTTTAAGTGCGGATGTAACGAACCTTACTAGAGTTCAGAGTTCCAGGCACTCTATTACTTTTCTCCATTTAAGTTATTATTATTTGGGTAGAGTAACAGTTAGGAGACGACTTGACGTAGGGGTGATATTCCAAAAGCATATTGTTATGGTAACTGCTCTACGAGATGAAAAAGATGAAGTGCACACTTTAGTCGTGTTGGTATACAAATAGGTTTTCATTTTATTCGGTTGGATAATTTTAATTTTCGAATTTACATTTAAATTTTGTGGGCTAGGAAACAAATTGTTATCGCATAAGTAAATTGTCATTTTGACAAGGACGAGTGTGATAGATGATGATTCAGCTGTCATCTCTACAGGAGGTATTTCGTTAAATTCACTTATGCCAACATTTTGAGTTATCAACAGTGGTTTTTGCTCAGGCAGCGCAGATGTCCAAAAAATATTAAAAATATTAAAAGCAATGTGGTAAAGTACAATTATTTTGGGTTATTGTTTATTATTTTTGAATTTCCTTCCCACTTTTTTTCATATTAATTTATTGAATAAACAACCCCATTCAAATTTTTCAATTGTTTTACAAAAGAATTAAGAATATTTATTTTCAACGAAATTTTGTCCGCAAATCGAGAGTAGGTTAGGTACCCACTTGAAAACAATTATGATTTTTCACATTTTTTTTTTTTTTGTTCAACAATTTCAACAAAAGATTCCTTATTGTTTATGAATGACTCGTCAATTGGTAAATTTATAAATTTCGAATATTGAAAAGAGACTGTTGACAGAATATTTGCGATTCGCTTTGGATGTACAGTGAGCAAAGCATCAAAGCGTAAAATGTGAGAGCAAACATTTGGTTGTTTGTTTTTGTAAAATTTTGTTTGTTGGCTTATTAGCAAAAGTGACGTAGACGTAGAATTGTATGAGGAAGTAAAAGTTTATTTACAATAAATTTAGTGAATTAGTATTAATGAGTGGGAATGATTGTTCCTTGGAAAAATAGGTGATTTCATCTCAAAAATAAGGCTGGTGAAATTAAAAGATACAGTTTAGCAATTTGTAAGTAGTAGAGGTAGATGCGATGTCCTTTCAAGTCTGCAGTTAGGGTCACTGAGCTGATTGACTTTATACTCAGGAAATAAGAAGACATTGGCAGCTTAAAAATTCCAGGCAAAGCAATGAAAATGAGTCTCATTGTCTGCGGTAGTAACATCGACTACAGTCTATGATTAGAGTTGACTGGAGAGTCTAGTAGGTACGCAGGAAGGTTTTGAGGAACTTCGGGATTTTCTATTTCTTTTTTTATAATATTTTGATGCAGTTTATAATTTTGTTTTAATCATTTCCGATTTCTTAAATGTATTTTCTCAATAACTCACCTCTTTTATCTTCTTTATTTACTCTACTTTACTTTTAAATTCTTTTACTTAGCTTTTTTCACATGACTTAGTTTAATAATAAAAGAAGAACAAAATGTATTTCAAAAAAATTGAAAATACTTTAATAAATGCTCAGCTCACTTAATCAAGTATTGTCTTATATAGGACACCAGAGCAAGACCGACTACACTCCATAACAACGATATTTCCACTCATTAACCTATGCTTAAGTGATTCGACATCCAGTCAGCCTCTATCCAGCCACAGCTTAAGCTCGTCAAAGTGGATCTTCGGATACGCTGTCTTTACAATCGACTACAGCATCGATTCCTATATGAAAGGCACAATAAAAGCCACCTCCTACCTAGGCGAAAAGAAAAACTAAACATTTTCAAATTGACACAGTTTTTCCATATCATTCAACCAACCCATCCTAGACATCTAATTAAATAGATATTCACTGTCCAATGAATATTTAAGATTCCGGAGAAAAAAACCCTTGCCTTTGATAATAATTTAAGACTATGGAACCCACCCACTCAGACAGACTGTCGGTCGTCATTTTTCCGTGCAGATACTTGCACCCACTAGAAGAACTCAACTCTGCCTGAAGGTCAAAAACACTTAAATTAATTCATAATAATCATTCTACTACGTCTCGTTCATAATTCCTGCCTTCATTAGCATTTTTTTTCTGTCTTTTGTCTTTCCACCGAGCCCACACTAATGACAATGGCAAATGGAAATTAAGTAATAATTTGACCATGATTGTTCGGACCTTTGTGAAAACAACAAAAACAATACCAAATCAGTCCAAAAATCTCGAAAATCAATATTTACTAATTGATGAAGCACTTTCACCCTTCAGATGAGTTGTTTTTGTTTGTTTCGTTTTTGCTTATTTTTCATGTCAAACTAAATGAGCTCCAATCAATCAAAAGTACATATACTCAATTTGTCAATGTCAATACGATTTTACATCATCATTAATTTTTTTTATAGTGCAACCACCTCTATTATAGAGTCAAAGGACATTGCAACACTTTAAACCGAGTTTTCCCATAAAGCAAAACAAAAGCAAAAGTAAACAAAAAATTACCATAAGCACACAATAGAAGATACATTATCTCACAGCAAAAGATGTGTGTCTAATAAAATTCAAACGATCGAATGCAAAAACACCTTTACTACGCGATCGCACAGGTATTAGATACAATCCATGTAAAAAAATTTAATTCAACAACGTAACGTATCTGCGCGTTTGAATTTTATTTATTTTACTGTTTGCAGTTGTTAATTTTTTTTTTTTTGTAAATTTTGAAAATGATGAACGAGATGTATGATTGTATATTTTACACTTCGATGCATCTGTAGAAACAAATATTTTGCCGATGGACCGCCTTGAAATTTATTATTTCGCAGATGCATGAACGTTGTTACTTAACACGGGAATTTGCTTTTTTTCTTTTTTCTGCATCTCGAGAGACACGATTTTTTTCTTGTACAGAGATACAGATGCACTTACAACATGGAAAATATTTTGTTTTACACTTCAGCGAAGATCCGTTGACATTGGTTTTTGAGTTTTTCATTAATCATACATGAGAGATACATAAAAAGATACAAAAGCACCTCAGAGATTCATCGCGCACAGACGATTGAACATCGACGACGACATGACCGACAGACGCAGAAAACAACGCCGCGGGAGGATGCGTTTCGAATGATTTGTATCTTTTACACGCTGATGACTGCTGATACACGTAAGAGTTCGATTTCTCTCCCCGAATTCAATTGAACCGGTCTTAAGCGAATACTTCTCAAGAAGAACTCAAACCAAATTAATCGAACCGATCATCACTTTTAATGCTCCAAAAGGGAAACTTTAAAGAAGGTCAACCTCACACACAACCGAGAGACCGAAAAAATATATACAGTACACACGAATTTCCGACTGGATAGCAGAAAATAAAATTCCCTTCGAACTGATCGAGAGCACAACTATCGCGTAAGTATCTATTAGCGACAGTAATCACATTTTAAAAACGTACACTGAACCGAACCGAATTTTTATTTATAAGTTGTTGTTTTTGCAAATTCACTTAGTTGTATCTTTCCATCCAGATTTGGATTGTGGATGTAAAAATATCAATAGCACTCGCATAGATACTTTTTTTCTGATTTATCGTCGACAACGTCACAATCCCAAGAGATTTTGCTCGATTGAACTCAGCGAATGAATTCAAAAAATCCGTCCGGTAGACTTTTTTGTTTTGTAGATACAAAAATATCTTACAAGTTCGCGTTGGTAAGTACTAGTATTTGTATCTTATATTTTTGTATGGAATTTCATTCATATTGAAGTTGTTACAAATATTCTTTGACCAAAGATACCGCAAGCCAGTAGCCACCTTAATTTTTTAATCAACCCGAGCCGGTTCAGATTCTCAAGATACACATTTATCTCGCGATCACTGTCAATCATGTATCATATTCTCCCGATCTGGACAAATGACGTGTTGAGAGTTACGACCAGCCACCGCACCGTTTGACTGATAACAAGATACACTTTTTACAAAACCATCATCAGCCAGACGAAAAAGTAGCCAACAACTGTCAACGACTCGTCAGGTGTCTTGAGAGCAGTTCTAAAAAGCCCGTTTAGCGATTTTTAATTGCGTGCTTAACCAGAATCACCAGCTGAGCGGTATATTAATTAACCGAACAAAAAAAAACAATTCCAACCCGAATCGAAGTTAAAAAAAAAAAATAACAAAAACGACTTGGCATAATACAGCAACGGTACAAATCAGCGAGCGCGCAATTCAATTTGCAACTTCCTTCACAAAATAAGTGAAACGAAATGCAACGAAAATTACCGTAACGACGGGAATCAACCGACCATCTTGCCAACTTTGGGTAAACTGGATTTTTCGGAGTTTGTCTGTTTTGGTTCTTTTTTTGTGTTAGCTGCCTGATGGCTGGTGCGCCAGTGTATTTTAAGGGCTGGTTAAGGTCTCGTCTTGGGTTTGTTTGGGATGTTTTGCTTTTTGTTAGCCTGGCTGGATACCTTATACTATATTATGAATATTGTGTCTGTAAGAATTGTTTTGTTGTTGTTTACATCACATCTAGGGTTGGAGAAAGCTCACCACCTACTTTGCAGACATTTCATCCCTCTCTCAATCTCACAGTAATGTTGAGAGAGACATGTTACGCTCTGATTTGAGGAGAGTAAATTCAGCATGTGCCATATGATTTGATTGTTGTTATGATTTCAGAAGTGGGATGTCAGCCTGTATACAACATTCTGTTTGGGAAATTTTTCTCTCACGAATTAGAGAGCTTTCGAATCGACAATTGAGTAGAGGTTGACGATAATTGGGAAATTCTCAAGAACGCACGATTTTTGTTTTTGTGGGTGCTTTGCAGAAAATTCCGAATAGTTACTGTGTGTGACATCGTGATGAGAATTGTATGTTTGTCTACGATTAAACGCAACAGGTTGTCTACTTAACAAGCTATATCGAAGAAGTTCATATTGATAGATACATTTCGGTAATGGGTATCTCTTAATTTTTTTACTGTTTGAATTTTGATGAGCAAAGCATGCGGGTGGCAAGAGCTTCTTCGCATATGGTTGAGTGGTAATTCTGATCGTTTGGAGCAAACATTAATAAAAATAATAAAAAACAACGTATACAGTGATATTTTAATAAGAGTTTGGTAGATAATTGATGACGGTTTATTAGACATTTATTTAGCGACGACGAAGATGGCGAAGCATGGTGGATAAATAAGGGGAGTAGCGATTTATTGATTTTGAATATGGCTTGACTCAAGGTTATGTTAAAAATAGGAAAGAAATATTTAGATTTTCGTTTGCTGATAGTTAAGGTAGTTAAGACTTAACATTTGTAAGAAGAATAATATATCGAATGGAAACTATTTTAAACGGCTTAGGAACAGCAGTGTTGGCAACGTTATTTAATCCGAGTAAGTGACCCATATAGCTACGTGTTACTAGTGGTAATAACAGTTGTAATAGTAAGGGCTTACAAGTATTCTATCAGCTATTAAAAGCGAATATTTCTTACAGCACTCGCTTATAAGGTTATAGTCAAAAAATAATTTCTTTAGAATTCTGCCTTCAGAAAATTTTCCGCAATTTCAAATCACCATATCTCTCAATTTTCCCAAGAACCGTATTTCAAATGGTGCACGAGAACAAAAGGCTTTTTGTCCTCTATCACTCACTGAAAACCAAAACTAAATGCGAGCTCTGGTTAGCGAGTTAGGATCAAAAAACTATTTTTTTGTTTGTTTTCTTATGTTATTGTAATCTCATACATACAGTATCTTCTGATGCGAATATCTTGGCAATCAGTTCTCGGAATTGAATTTGGCTTTCAGGAATAAGGGAAAATAGGAAAATTAGAACAATGAAATATGTTGAATTTAGCTAAATCGATTTCTTCAAAATTTTTCGAAAATTATCATTGACTAACCCCTTGCCAAAATTTTGGACTGACAAACAAAATTCATCCGAAACCAATCGAATGATACATCAAAGAAGATCTGGCCGAATTCTATTTGTCGAAATGAGTTTTAAGTATTTTGAAAGCCTGGTAACCGACATATTGGGAGAAATATAAATTATTCGCAAATATTTTCCCGCAATGACCAATCTAGAGGTCTTAGGACATTATTGGACTATACCTTTACTTTATTCAAGAAAGTACAGAACAATTCCGAATACTTAGTAAAGAACTTAAAACTTTTTCCACTTGTCGCAATGAGAAAAATACCCTTTTCAAAGGTCCACGTGTGAATCTGCAATTTTTCTACAAATACACACATTCATGCAAACAGAATAGCACCACTAACCCATTTGGTAAATCTGTTTGCCCATTTATCATTAAATGAACCATGAAGGCTGTGAAAGATGACTTTCACCATGACGCTGGCTAAACCAATACCCCAGCCAAATCCGGAACATCCACAATCTACATGTTTCGCGTAATTCAGTCATTCTTCCGCCAGCTGACTCTACATCACGTATGCTAGTAAATTTATGGTTGAGATTTTCCAAAATCTCTTTATTACACAAAAACGTATTGTAAATTAAGGCCTTTTTGACGACCGACTATGTGTGTATGTCACTAAATGACTGACTGGCAGGATAATGAAATACAAATTAGTGGTTGTTACTCGTCAGGGGCGTGATGCAAAACACCGAGATTTTCATCACTCCTCTGTCCTCGGTCGCAATGTATGTTCACGCATCAAGGTGGTACCTTCTGGTAATTTTGACGGGTTTTTTGGTTAGTTGTTTTTTTTTTTTGTATTGAAAAAGTGATTACGCTTGTAAAAGCGGAGAGACAGGTTGATGGTAATTGTGACTATTTGTTACTGTCCTGATTTTCATGGCAACTTACATCCATGTGTTCAGCGATCATCAATACTTCTAATTTTGACATAAAAACGACTTTATCGATTTCTATGCCATTGAAACGGATGCTGACAAAGCTGATGATTCTATGGTATCGTTGTATGGCTTACAGGATGCAGGAACTGCTGCATGAGTTGGCTTTTGGTGAATTTACTTGTAACACGGCAATTATTGGATGCAGCAATGCGTGTTATCGAAATTTATTTCTAAGCGAATTCTATTAAAAAAAAATTAATGCTTGTTTGAATGGACAGGTGGAGCGGAAGATAAAAACCAATCTTTCCAGTGACTGATTGTGACAAACAAAAATGGATATTTTTGGCATGAATTGACTTTGTCAATATTGATGGCGGATGTGTGCATGGATAGAAAAGAAATACAATAGATTAAAGAACATTGAACAAAGAAAGATATTCCGCTTGTTTAAGGATAGAAAACTAACAAAGTATATCGAAATTTTTATTTGCGGGCTTACAAAGCTTTCAAAATCAGTTAATTTTATCTCAACTTTCAAAGTTGTGACATCCAAACTCGAAGGCGGTCTTTTTAATACTGATTTTATTTCATCTTACATTATTCTTATTCTCTAATTACATTTCGTTCTTACATACTACTTTACAATATTTCCAGTATTTTGCAATAGTGTAAGTAGGTATTCTTAAATTCTATATTCTATGTTCTATGTTTGTCGTTTTCTATTTAAGGGTATCTATACACTTCAACATCCCCCTTTAAAAAAAACGCATTACACGAATGAAAATCAAGATTCGGCCACAAGTCTATTTCTGAGACGGCCATTCCAACAAGTCTCAGCGGATAGATCTTGCGTGGTCTCTTAACTTCTTCTTGTTTTCTATTTTCTACCTCCGTATTACCATTTATAGCTTCGTCGTCCCTGATTTTCATTTTTGCACAGGCGTCTACTAAAATTTCTGGCATATAGTTATCTTTATCATTATATTTAAATTCATTTAACAACACTGTTTGATTACAATGACGTTTCCAAATTACATCGCAATCTCCTTTTCGAACTTTAACT